>JANHMN010000003.1:158562908-158579301 GCA_030674055.1 Rhabdomys pumilio
CAGTGATTCCAGCATGCAATCCATGGGGGACCATCGCTGGGCCACAGTAGGACCACCACATGCTAGCTAGCTAGCTAGCTAGCGAGCTAGCTTTACCTTTAACAAAGATTTTCTTGGTGACTTCAGTCATTTCCCTAAATTTCCTATGAAATTTGCTTCTTTATCTTCTTTATCAGACAAAGGAGGACAAGGACACTACCTTCCTTCTTAGTCGGGAAGCAGGCAATGAGTGCAAAGGCTCTGGAACCGAACTAAGAACGGGGTATCACAATACTTACTTTAACTTACCATTTTCTTTAGTATAAGAGGTCAAAACTTGCTTAGAAAAAAGTGGGGAATTTTGCCAAATCTCTCCTTCATGCCTTTAAGTTTTGTACCGTCTACTTGGTTTTGTATGTGTGAGTACCTACATATATGTATATGCACTACATGTGTGCCTGCTGCCTACAGAGACCTGTCAGATCCCTGGAACCAGCATTACAATACTCGTTTTCTTTTTGTTTCAAATATTTACACTACCAATGGGTGGCTACTAGATATATTCAATTCACACTTAGATAACCTGCTCCTCCCCCAAATGACTTACTCTCAGGTGAAGGTCTGGCCCTCAAACTGTAACTAAACACAGAACAGGATATGGGCTACTTGACTTTGTTCCAAAGAGAAAATCTATTCAACAACAGGTGTGAGAATCCCTGAATTAGTGGAATCTCCCTCTGTAAGTCACATATAAAAATCAGGGTTTCCTGGGCAGATCCAAAGCCTTGTATGAAAAACAATGTAACAAACCAGCTTTGGTCACTATGGTAACTGGTGCCTCAGACAATTCTCTGGACTTAACTCTTCTATTATCTACAAAGTAGCCATATCATTTTTTTTTTAATTTTAGTGTACTAATTTGGTAATTTGGGGTGTGTGTGTGTGTGTGTGTGTGTGTGTGTGTGTGTGTATGTCACTACTCTCCTTATACCATATGGGTTCTGAGATCCAAACTCTAGTTTTAAGGCTTGGTAGTAAGTGCCCTACTCGAGCATTTTATTTTGCTGACCCTACATAGTTCGTCCAAAGTGTAAGTGTGTTTATAGCATTACACTCCAGTGGCTTACACACTCTACTGGGTCCACTTGAGGCCCTGTCCATACCTCACTAGAGTCTTATGCCAGCTCTCCCCCAGCTTACTGGGCCATTACAAATACTTAGGCTCAATTGAGTCAAAGAAATAAATCCCAGCCTTATATATTTGCTATGTCTCCTATCTGGAACAATTTTTCCCAAATACCTACTCGGGATTGTCTTTCATTTGACTCAAGTGTCTACTAGACTCCTTTCTCACCAGTGGCTTTCATAATTCTACCCAATCAGAAAATATCACCTTGGCTCTATTTCCAACCCTCTGAGTCCTCATGCTGACTCCCTGTCCCAAGGTCCCTTACACTAGCTCTTGTCATAGCCTCAGCTGTTGATTGCCTGCCTCACTCTGCCCAGACTCACCACCTCACAAGAGCTCTCTACTCACTCAGTGCTGCTTACAGACAGTGGGTTGCTCACTGACTTCAAGTTGAATAAGAGGATAGATTTAAAAGGAACACATTGTGTCTGTATGTACCACGTTCTGTCACAGGCATTCAGATACAAGTGGGAGTGAGGGACATGACATCCTTTTCTCCTTTAAGGAAATTTTAAAAAACAAGAGAGACACGCAAAATTGACAGAATGGAAAGTGACGTGAGTTTCAGGTATTTACAGAGAACTGGAGGAGTGGTAGTAAAAACAGGGCAGACTTAAACTCTATTGCAGAGAGAGCCCTAAGCTCCAAAGACAAAACACTGTTTCTTCATCTGATTCCACAGTGTGGATCCCCAGTTAGAAATGAAAAGAGGAGACATGTCTAAAGATAGAATCGATGGCAGTCTTTTAGACAATGCCAAATGAGTTTGGTCTACGTTTCTAGAGACGGTGGGGGGAGGGGGTACTGATGGAGATGGAGAACAGGTTAGGAAACTTAGCTCACAGATCTGGTTTTGGACAAGGAGAGGCTGAGGCACCCACATCACACACTTTGTCTTACGCTCAGCCTAATAAGAAAACCTGACTGGAAACTACAGTGCTGCCTTCTCTGATGATGGTTTGCAATGTCCTCACAGAGTGGGGCTGCAGGGAACATGCAGGAGTGCCTCCAGGTTAGCAGAGAGCCATACAGAGAGCCCCGGGCCTCAGCTCTAGCTGTCTACAAGCTCAGAATGTTCTTTATGGTGCTTTCTTAAAACAAGGGGTACCTGGTTTGCAGTGAAGTCTGACACAAAGGCAGAGATTTCCCGGGAATTTTTCCTAGTCAGTGGCTTGAAAGTCCAATTCTAAATGGGAGACAACATTATTTACAATTTTAAAAACCAAAAAGTTCAGAACCTACTTTCACAGTGAAGGACAACTGTACACAATATAAGACAGAACGGAATGTCACAAATTCAGACATCAAGGTGTTCAGAACCCTCAAAGTCTGGTTCTAAAGGGCTTGGTGGTGATGGATGTCAGCCATAGTACTAGTGGTCTCACTTTTCAATTAGTACATCGTCCTTGACAACTTTACCTTTTCTCTAAGAAACAGAAAGTACAAAGGAAGAAGGAATAGGCTGGCTTTTAAAGGACTCCAGGATTCTTACAATCAGAATCATTTGGGGGGGAATTTTGGCTTTACTGGGAACGTAATACCAGCCAACCAGCTTTGATTCTGAGACACTGAGTTAAATGGTTCACGGTAAACCTTCTGGCTGGTGGACGTCAGAGAGAGAGAGAGAGAGAGAGAGAGAGAGAGAGAGGGCCCAAACTCACAAGGGTCAAACATAGAAACAAGGAAAGTTAAGGAGAACATTCTACAGCTCGAAAGCCCCATGTTTTCAGAATGGTGCAACAGTCAATTAACTAGAAACAGGGTGGGTGATGGGTTGTTGTATCAATGTCTTCCTGATGAGAGCCAGGGATGATACCCATCCCCATATACATCCTGCACCATCAGTGCCCCTACCCTCCATCCCCTGCCTTGCCCATGCCTTGATTGTCACATACCAGTACTGGGAGAGGACACAGGGTTGGGGACACTTAGGGCAACAATCTGCTTCCAAAGGAAGATGCTGGAGTGAAGGCCTTACAGAGGCCTTAACGGGATGCATAAAATTACCCAACTAATCAAATTCCATCACAGTGCCTTACCCAGCGATGCCAGTGTGCCAGGTTTCTAGGATAGCAGAAGCCTTGACTGAGAAGCTGTTGTTTGCTGAGAGAAACAAGGCTCCTGAGAGGAAAGGGTTCATCTAAGTCACCTAGCATGAAAAGCCACAGCTAGAGCAGAGGCCCGGGCACCTGATCTGAATTAGCTTTGTAGAACAATTCCAGCTGGCTTACCACTGCCAGAGGATTTAAATAAATAAATAAATCACTACCATGCTGGCAATAAGTACCAGGAGAATACCAAATTAGAAAGTTTAAAGAGAAAACACATACCTGCTAGAAAAAGAAAACATTTAAAAGAACTTTGTTCTGTGTTCTGTGACTTGAAAGTCTCTTCAGAGCAAGACTGAAATCATAAAACATCTCAGTTCTGCAAAAGACTAAGTCTGACTTACTGATATTATATTCTGGGGCAGTAAAGTTGCCTGTGTGTATGAATTTTGGTGAAAAAAAAAAAAACCCGAAGGTAAACTCACAAAAACAAAGCAAATTTTAAGGAAAAATAAAAAAAAAACATAGGAAGCTGAATTTGAGCAGCGTGGGAAATGTTTTCAATGGGCTTTTAAGGGGGAAAGGTTAAAATATTCCTAAGGGAAAAACTGGACTAAGATGTGTCGGTCAACAGCATGCATGTAGGAATTTCAAACATCACTATTTCTTAGGCCGATTTCTCTTAAAACCAAAGCAGCAGCAGCAGCAGCAGCAGCAGCAGCAACAACAACACTTTTTTTTTTCTCTCAACAACTCAAAGGTAGCATAGCCCGTCAATCGTACTGAAACTTCTACTTAACTCACAAAATTGTCAAACTAGCTCCAAGTAAGCACGTGACTGCTATGTCAGTGACTTATCAGAGGGAGGACAGTCTCCCTGGTAAATGCAGCAGGCACCTTCCCTTTCTGCTTGCAGACATATGACTTCTGAAACTGAGAGGGTTTATCCAACACCAGGGAAACACTCAGAAAAATTCAACAGGAACACTCCACTTTGCATTTTGTTTTCTTGATGGGATACGACTCCTTTAATAGCCAGCTATACTTTGGCTCAGGCAACTCAGTTTACCAGAGAGAAGCTCAGAAACCCAGTGGCCCCATCAGCAGTAGCAGACACAGAGTGGCAGCTCCAGGTCCGAAGGGAAGCAGCCCTGGCTCTGGCCTCAGTCCCAGGGATGCCCCTTTTCACCATGTGAATTTGGTGATAGTGCCCGAGGGGCAATGGCAGTAAGCTTTGGCTGTGGTCAGGGCACAGTGGTACCTCCTCCTGCTGCTTCCATGTTCAGTGGGTAGAAAGAAACAGTAATTCCCAACAGCATACAGGGATGCCACAAGATGTTCCACTCAGAAGAAAGAAAACCAGACACCATGAACAAGGGCAGTTCATTAAAGGAAGGAAAGAGGTGTGGCTAAGTAAGTAGCTCACAAACCTGTTGTGTTTAGAGCTTGGGACATGAAAATCACATTGGAACCAACTAAAACTAAATACAGGTACTTATCCACACATCCTATAAGATGGAATCATACAGATTCTGCCTCATGCTACCTACTTAAATTAAA
The DNA here is from genome assembly GCA_030674055.1 of Rhabdomys pumilio. Lineage (NCBI taxonomy): Eukaryota > Metazoa > Chordata > Mammalia > Rodentia > Muridae > Rhabdomys > Rhabdomys pumilio. Next base: position 158,567,685 of record JANHMN010000003.1, read on the forward strand.
CGAGATATCAGTTTTCCCCAACCAAAGCCATTGTAGAATAGCTGTCTGAACTCCACATATCAAAATCAGTGAATACTTATTGATGAGGTCCTGGGTCTGACAGGGGTGGGAGGCCGGCAACAATTCACCTGAGTAAACACCATCTCCCCTCTGAAGATGTCTAAATGTTTTCTTTCCTACTGCATAAAACAGACTATCATTGCTTAGGCTCGTAATTCTGGAGCAATCTTGTACCAGACAGGCAACAAACATAACATTCTCTTGAAGCTGTAGGAGCAAGCTTCAGTTAGTTCCATGGGTGATGGGGATGTGGCTTCAAAATGGAAGGGAAAGGGAATTACTAAACTTTGATTTCAATACTTGGTAAATTTCATTTCCAAATAATGACTCTAAATGCAAACCCTTCAATGGCTGGGTCTTAAGAATGTTTACTCTACTTACTTGTATTTTAAGAGCAGCCACTGAAATAACCAGAGTCCTACAAGGATCATGCCGTTAATTTCGCAAATAGAAAATGCCCACTGCACCCGGTTAAAATGGTCAAAAAACGTGTCCGGTAGTGGAGGCTGCACCTCCTTAGGAGGTACTCGTTCATGGACGACCGAGATCATCACTGTAGTGAGAACAAAACAGGAAAGTGCATAAAGAAAGGCCAGAAAAGTCTTGCCCCACTCCATGGGATACTGGGAGCGCTCCGGTTCCGGCATGGGGATCCTTATCATCTCCTTCCTAAACCCATTTGGCATTCCGTTGGCTTTAGTCTTGATGCTGAAGCTGCCATCAGGGTTGGGAATGTCAACGCCAATGCTGAGGTGTCCGTTGGCGTGGCCATTCTTGTGTGCTTCCATATGGTGCTCCATCTTCAGGGTCTCTATCATGTCTAAGAGTCGCTGCCCATTGTCAGACGAGACTCGGCACAGTGGGGGTTTTTTGAAATCCTCTTGGGTTAGGTTGATTAAGTCCTGGCCTGTGAAGTGCTCCAGAGGTTCACAGTATTCTGGCATAGCATTCTCCAGCAGCCAGTCTGCCACCTTCTTGGGTGACCAATAAACCACTTCCTTCATGGTACTGGCAGACAACATTCAGTACCCCCAGCTTGCTCTCAGACATCAGCAGGCACTGTTCATACAGGGCAGGACACTATCCCTCCTTGGCTGGTTCATTTTGTTGGGTCTCATAAGCAGAGACTCATTTGGCAAGATGGTCAGGGCAGTTTTAAAACATTTCATGCACCGATGTCCAAACATTAATTCGCCTCATTTCTGAACAGGATTCTTCCTTCTGTGGGAGCAAAAGAAAAGGTCAGGACCATGAGACTTCCAGATATTAGTTCCTTCAAAATGCAAAGAGGCTCAACGCAGATAACGGACTTGCAAGGGCAATCATTGGTAAACTTTGTGAGTGTCAAGCACTGCCCATTCCCAGGTTATCAGCCTTCCCAGGGTGACAGATCATTAAACTGGATCTGAAAATGTGTAAGGTCAGGAGCAGCGGATGGCTCTCTGGGGGAGTACTTAGTAAGAATAACTCAACAGACCCTGGGCACATTAACAGAGACCACTGATTCTCTTTGTATCTACCACACTTCCATCACAGAACGTGTGGGAATCTGGCAAACCTATAGAATCCATTAATCTCTCTGGTGATGAACGTTGAAATGGGCACAATCTGTGACAACTTACGGATCACAGAAGAAAATCACAGAAATGTTAAGTGTAAGAACATTTAGTCTGATCATTTTACATATTTTTTTTTCTTTGCCAAGAAGTCACTTTTTCCAAACAGGTATGAACCCTAATGAGGAAGAATACACTGAGGCTGATTGGGCTGACACACAGGAGAGCCCAGGACCAAGGCTCTGCTGATCTTCCTTCCCTCAGTCCCTTGACACTTCTATAGATCCCCATACTCTGAAAGAAGAGGATTTGACCCACCTCTCATTTATAAAAGAGGGTGAGTTCTGTAAAAGTCACTGAGTTTGCCTACAGCTGAGTGTATAGAGGGTTATAAGTCTAGAGTATGTGTTCATTAAAATACGCAGCATATGTATGACAACAATAAAAGGTCTATGCCCTAGGGAAGGCTCAAAAAGCAGGGTCTGCTTATATGTTTGGTTTGTATGTGTGCAATACCAATTGGCTAATGCACAGCACTGCAGAAAACAGATGGGAAGGCAGACCAGCTAAGTTACACTCGATTCCGAGTGGATCCCGTTCTTCCCGTTCTTCCCCCGCTGATTTGTTTAACAACCACATGCCACTTTTCTAACAATCACTTTAAAAAGGTAAGAAAAGCTCAAAGCAAAGAGTCAACTTCATATATAAAAACAAGCTAGCTATGCAACATGACGTTGGTCCCAGCACCTCCCTTGCTTGCCCCATTGTTTGTGCTTCAACTTGTTCATCTTTAAAATGGGTATGGTAACCACAGAATACTTCCTTCATGGGGTTGCTGTCAATGACTGAGTCTATCTATATATGAAAGCAGATGAAGCAGCCGCACGTTGTGAGTAGTGATTTTCAGAGGGGTTTGCTGGTGCTCATGACTTACTGATCCGTTTTCTTTTCTTTTCTTTTCTTTTTTTTTTTTCTTGGTTTTTCGAGACAGGGTTTCTCTGTGTAGCCCTGGCTGTCCTGGAACTCACTCTGTAGACCAGGCTGGCCTCGAACTCAGAAATCTACCTGCCTCTGCCTCCCAAGTGCTGGGATTAAAGGCGTGCGCCACCACTGCCCGGCTTACTGATCCATTTTCAAATTAGTGATCAAAGTATTCAACAGCCTCCATTTACTTTACCTCATGATAATAAACTTGACCAGCTAAATTCCTTCTGAAGGGATTATTGTTGTGTTAACCACAGACACCTTTCTGCTGACCTACAAGTTTACAAGCTGGAAGTTACTAGTGACATTGCTCCCCTAAGGACGTTTTTATGGAGTAAATGTCTGGTAAAGTGTTTTGGGCTTTAGAAGGATTGTTCTTCAGCCAGGTACACTCGGTGCATGCTGTCCTTTTCCATTATGTACACATTTGGATGTAAAATCCCTGAGGCATTCCCAAGTAGAGAAAACGCTTAGAAGGGCTTCTCACACCGACTCCCGCCCCCTTTTCTCTCTGACTAGTCTCACGCTGAACCCCAGTTCGATTCTAGAATGAGGAAAGACAGCACGCACTCTTCCAATCTCCCATTTTTATTAGCACCAATGGCAGCACCAACCATAAGGACACAACCCAGGTGCCTGCCAATGTTCTGGCTGTGTTACACCTCCCCTGCCACACTCTCCTACTTAAGCATCCAGACTCCCAGAAGAGCCTTGCAAAGGCAGCCACTTCCAGCAGCTAGCTAGACTTTATGTCCCCAGGGCTCAAAGGGCACCCAATCAGTAACTGGTCAATATCTTCACAGATATCCTTAGCATTGGGCAGACAAGTAAATGGAAAAATAAACCCAATAATGTAACTAATATTGAAAACCCTTTTAAACTATCTTGAGTAGTCAAGGAAAATATGAACGTTTTCCAGAGAGAAGGAAAGGCAAATGTGACTTTCTGCACACTTATAGCCACTGCCAAGGAACCCCAAATGTGGAGAACACGGCCGAGAGTGCTGAAGGTGTGCGTACCAACCTTGCATAGAGGTAAGGTGGGACATGAGGTCTGTCTCCTAGGCCTGAGACCCAAGGCCTCTCTCCTTACATTCCTCAGCAGATCTAGGGTAACTGCTGGTGAAACTCTCAACATCGATATGAGAATGCTAAAGAGAACAATCTTGACGTCAAGTTTAGGCCCAAGGTAAAAGGACACTTGCTTTCCCAAAATTCCTCATCCCCCCATCTCTTGGATACTGGAAGTATTCCACTATCTGAAACCCTGAGGACCACAGACGATACCAAGATTAAGACTTTCATCACTACTCTCTGTGGAGAAATAGACAAACTATCTTTTACTAAGTGCTGACAAGCTTCAACACAGAAACAAATCAAACGTAAGAGACAATTTAATGTAGAGCAGAGGTTCTCAAACGTCCTGATGCCACGACAATTTAACACAGTTCTTCATGTTGTGGTGACCACCAAGCATAAATTAGTTTCAGTGCTACTTCAGAACCGTAATTCTACTCCTGTTATGAAGTGTAATATAAATATCTGATATGCAGATGGTCAGGTGACCCCTGTTAAAGGGTTGGTTGACCCCCAAAAGGGTCACTAGGCACAGGCTGAAAACCACTAATATAGAACCAAACATCTTTCTGGCACTGCAAACACATCAAGCATTGGCTAAACAGAGGAACAAGAATCCTGCAAGGTCAGGTCCATTAAGCTATTTCTGAAAGCCACAGGAACTCTCCAAAAGAGGCTACAGGGCGGGCCAGCATCTTCCATTCTGTGGCTAGTGAGGACCACAAAAGCATTCCCTCCTGAGCACATACCCTGTACTTCCCCTGACTTGAATCCTGTCTTCTCCTTGACATGCATAAGAGTCTTCCCTAGGTCTATGTCCACAGTCTTTCTACATCCTCCAAATTCCTTCCTCACTACCATCTGCGACATCCAGCAGAATCTGGTGTATCTGTGTGGGAGACCGCTCGGACGGTGCTCTGTAGCGTGAACATCAGGCAGCCAACACTGGTGCCTTAACAAAGCCCTTTACCTGTTCCTAGGCTATTCTGACTTTTAAAAAAGCCTAATAAGTGCTTCACTCCAGCTACGGTAAAGGAATAAAAACCTTGGGTTTCTCCATTAAGCATCTTATTCTTTAAACAATATCCAAGCTTCTTTCCCAGTGCCCAGCGCGGCCCACAGTAACACTTCATAAATGCTTATGGAAGCTGTCACTTTAGGTAACTAATGCCCCATCTCTCTACCACAGGGCTAAAGAAACTGTTCCAGCTTTGTGAGGAGATAAACCTTTATTCTTAAGCATGCATTGAAGCTTGAAAACAAGTCCTCCGTGCTGTTTTCCTGGAGCTGACACTGCAGTTAGGCATCTGGGAAAAGTAACTTGTGTGGAAGGGACCTGCTATGCAGAGTTTTAGCTTTTCACTCCGCGCCTGCTAACAGCATTGTTCTACATCTAATCCAGGGCCTGGATGCAGATGCAGGAGTGAGAACTCGCTTTTCTCCTGGCCTTGCTCACTCAACAGAGATACAGTGACGCACTTCCAAATGGAGACAGGCAAAATGTCTTTCCTGCTTGACCTAGAAGATGGGTCAGCTTGGGCAACAACCACTATCACCCAGAAAAGCCAGATTGAACTAATACATGGCCTAGCTTATGGGACTTATTGTACAAGACAGAGAAGAACTAACAGAAGAATGAAAATGAAATAAACATTTCCTCTAAATATTACATGATTTGAGAGACAGAAAAGGTAGGGGAACTCTCATTTATCTATAATTCTTAGAGTGAAGTCCAGTCAGATTGTGACTGGTCTAAAATTTTATACATAGGGAAGCTGAGGTGCTGTGCAGGGCACTCTTGCTGCCAGTCAGTCAAAGGCCTCCCAGACTTGAGGATGGAGCACAGAGTCCAAAGGGTGCTAAGCAATGGTGGTGTTCTACTTAATTAAAGGCAGACCTGCAACACAGTTCTCTAGAGGATGGGAGCCCAGTGGGACTTTTTATTTGGTTTTAACCAAGTGAAAAATAATTACACAATATTTGGGCTGAAATTCTTAAACTAGATACTTTCTCTTCAATACTACAAAAGCCTTTCAGTGATATGCCACGCCGCCATATAATGAATTTATAGTTAATTATGAAAGCCAGATCTTCAAGGAAGAAAAATAAGCTAAGGCAGTCATTCTGAGACTATATAGATGATTCAATCAGGTGAAACTATAAAATAAATCATTTATGAGTATTTGCTTATACTTCTTCAAAAGAAGCCACCACATGGCCTTGTCACCTGGAATAGTGTCGAGAAACAAAACAGTGTTGGTGTTAACAAAAACCTATCACCAGAATTAGGCAGAACACAGAGTTTTAAAAATTAAAACATTATGACAGCAATCCCAGAACTCAGAAGTCTGAGGCAGGAAGATAGTGAGCCTAGGACCAGCCTGGGCTACATAGCAAGACCTTGTCTCAAAAACCTAATAAAACAGTGCGATATTTACAGCATCTCCCCCAAAAGAGTAGAATTAGGGATTAATTACAAAATGAAATACAAATCAATAATTCATATCACTTTACTACGAAACAAACTGACACTTTACAGAAGCTTCAAGTTCAGATAAAGGTTTCCAAACTTTCCATAAATGTCAACAATAACCTAATTGACCTCTTCGGTGAATGAAATGTTTAATTCTCCATTAACTCAATTTGGAAATCTGCTGAACTTTTTTTTCTAAAGCAACTCAAATAGGCTGTACATTTTCTTATTTAGCACTTGGAGAGTTAATTTATGTAAGGAGAATTTATACAATTATGTATGAAAGGTTAGAGTAACAATGTAGGTTGAAGGAGCAATATATTTATTTCTAAAGTTGGGGGGGTAAAGATTCCTTTAGATGCTAGAACCTTTATACTGGCCTTTATTTTCAATTGCTACTACACGAGGTGCTCACAATCCCACAATCCAGCTTTGGTTCACAAATAAAACCATCCCTTATGAAAGCACTCAGCTAAGTGCATGCTGACCTACTTTGTGGAGCTTCCAGGAGGGCTGGATTTAGAAAATACACATCCCTGGCTTTGGGTCTACCCAGACTAAGACTTTGGCTCTGAGAAGTTTTATATTTGGTGACATCTTCCAGGCTCCACTTGACCTTGTTTATTTAATTGTGTTTAATGCTTAGATTTCACACCATCTGTAGAATGTTCTTTCTCTTGGCTGCCCAATAGTTTGTCTAATGGTCTCTCTTTTGAACTCTGTTCCCACGAATGCTTGAACTACACTGAAATGTAGCAGCCCTCAATGTCCCAGGGGGAGGTGACTTTTGGTTGGCAAAATCAATAGAATATTATGACAAGAAAGCAGTCATGCAGCTGTGTACTATAAACCATGGTTCCCTTTACTTCAGAGAACCCCAATACCAGCAAAGTCTACCCCCAACACAGACATTTATGAAAGGGTGTTTCCATAAATACTCAGTAATCAGAGATTCCAAGATATCATTTATCACAAAAATTAAAAATACATTAAAAATTCATTAAATAAATGACTAAGTACCCAAAAAGATTGTACCACATTTCTATATTTATAGTGATATTTAGAGTTTTATGATGGGAACACCAGCTATAAAACATTATCAATTCTGTTAATACAGACATATGATAAATACCATGGGATGAAAGTCAAGGCATTATTTGTTAAGTTCCTGCTGTCTTGGGATAACAAAATTATAAAATAGTTTTCTGCTCTTTTCCTCCCGTATTTTAAACTCTCTCTGATAAGCACAGAAGAGGAAATAAAAAAAACCCAACCTTTTGTTGTTCTTCTAAGTACATTGTTTTAAAATCCGAAGGCTGCGCTGTAAAGCTGAAAACATGCTTCCTACCCCAGCCTTCTACAGAAACAGGGAATGGGCTTGATGACATAACCAGACTCCACAAACAGAGCCCCAAATCCTTCACGTCAAAAAACAGTACCAAGAAGAGAGCCAATCCACCAACAAAGATAAAACTAAAGCCCAAACCTCCAAGCATGACAAGACTCGAGGCTCAGATATTCCCTGCTCTTCCAGAAAGACACAAGCAGCCAGGGTAACTGCATTGCCTACTGCTGAGTCCCTGCCACATCTCTCCACTTAGGCAGCTACAAAATGGAAAGGACCACTAGAAAATCCTTGCCTGGATGTTACGTTGGAGAAACTTTGCATAGCTGTCTGAAAACTCATCACTACAGTCTTCCCTAGAATTTGATTCTTATAACCCACTTATCGAAACCTGAAGAGACTCTCTTCCCACTCAACCAATCAGCTGCCTCTGCTCAGACCTAGTAGCAGGGCCCCTGTACTGTCTGCCTGTTAATCTGTCATTCTTGAATTTGGACTCATTCTAGTGGCACTGGACACTGTTAGAGCAGAACCAATGTTTCAAATTCCAGCAGCAATCCCGGGAGCAGAAGTGCACAGCGCTGATATCATCCAGCCAAAGGAGCTTCTCCATTCCCACCGCACTCTGCTCTGTGCCTTTCCGCTCTTTCCCTTAAAACTAAGAGCTCAGATCTCTACGCATTGAGCTTTATTAGCTGAACATAAAAGCATGTGTGTGTAGCTCTGAGTCTGTCACAGAAGTAAACTGAGGCTGTGGAAAAAAAAAACCAACTGGCTTAGGTTGTTTATTTTTAACTGAAGTGGGGCTGCGAATACAGTGGTAGTGTGCTGCCAGTGGCAGGGTGCTTGCCCAGCAGGTGTGAGATCCTAAATTCAGCTCCCAGTGCTACAACAACCAAAACCACAAGGCTGTAGTACAGTGCTCTAAGGTAGCTATCTGGATAGAGTCCCTCAAACAGCCTTCTGTACTGTACTCAGAAGGCTGTGGGAGGAGAGCAGTTAGGAGACCCAAGGAGTGAAAGTGACAGGCCTGGGAAGGCTCAACCTTGAAGGGGCAGCAAACAGCTGCTAGAGGGGAAGGGTCTGACCATTGGGAACGAAAGAGAGCCCCAGAAACGCAGCTTTCCTTGTGTCTTAGGGTGGGCTTTTGTCACGATGTAGCGGCATCGTGATTAACTTGATTAGTCCCTGCTCCTGACTTAACCTCTCACCCAGACTCCTGTTAGTAACTCCAATAAAAAACCCACTGCTTCAGCAAGCTGGACTCTGCTGCCAGCATTACTTAGGTCTGTTACTGGCTCCCTTTTGTGGGTGAGCAGACTTGGTGTGTGCACATGCATGGGCTTGTGACATTTAAATCCTGCAGAAAACATTTCTCACATGATTGTTTATCCAGCATTAAAGAGGCATCACTGCCCAAGAAAATACAAAAAGGAAAATAAAAGCTATCTTTTAAAACCGTATAGTGATTTTTGTATAGAAATAATCACAGAAACCACTTTAAAAAAAATTATCCCAGCACTTGTAGGGGCAGAGGCAGACAGATTTCTGTGAGTTTGAGGCTGTCCTGGTCTACATGGTGAGTTCCAGGACAACCAGAGCTACATACTTAGACCTTGCCTGGGGGGGGGGGCACCCCACAAAACAAACAACAACAACAAAAGCAAAATCGGAAGCAGAAGGGACAGGATTTGCCAAACTAAAAGGGTACACTAGGCATTCCATTTCCAATTAAGAGAGAGAAGAAAACAAACCGACAAATGGTGAATTCTGCTTTCAGTGAGGCTGTGTTTTCTACCACATCACTCCAGTCATAACATTCAGCCCCTGGCCTTGACCCCCTTCTGTACCAGAATCAGACCATTCACACTCACTCACTCTGTCACCGACATCCACAAGCAGAACTGTGAGTGCACATTCTATTGCTACCTTGTAATAGGCAGTGGTGCCTCTTTAATGCTGGATAAACAGCGAGAATAATGGTACAGGTAATTAACATGTATCTTTCATACAGTAAGGATCCCTCTGGATTCCCAAAAGTGATTTCAAATATATCCCTCCCTTCTCTCACACAGTATCAAAATGTCCGTTGAGAGTAAATATTTTTATAAATTACTTTTCTTAAAGAATGTTTGTTCTTCAACTATATTGCTTTGACTCTGAAATGATCCATGAACTTCGGAAATCTGCTGCCATAATTAGCACATTTGCAAGAAACAGTAAAAGCAGCTTTCTTAAAGTGCATTTGACTCTTTCCATCCAGGACTACCCTGTGCCAATATGGGGTTCAGGCAGGCAGAAAGTGCTTTTCTAATTAATATAAAATCCTTTATAATCTACGTGTACAAAGTAAGTTTCTTTAGTCTACTGAGGAACAGAAATTCCCACTGGTTGGTTAGTTGAAAGTCTTCCATTTCACTGAGGAAAATCTACCACACCACGCTCAACTTGACTCACGGAAGCAGACAAAGAACCTCATTTAAAGAACTTGACCCTGGGGACTGACACCAGGTTTAAAATTAGCAACAATTCACAGGCCCAGATAGGAGAAATCAAGTTCAAGCGTCTCTCCCAAAATACACTTTGAATGCTTCTTTGATAGCTGGTTAAGTTCAAACTATTTTCGAACCAGAGACCATTTAAGGGGACTTTTGAATGAACAGCTCTTCAGGGCACACTGTGGACACCTGTGGCCACGGAAGCACCATGTCCAGGTTGCCCCTGTACTCAGTCAGCTCTCTCCTCTTTGCCTTGTGGCCAAACAGGGTGGAGGACTTCAGGGAAAGCAAGAGCAGACCTCTCCCTTTGCACACCTACACCACACCAGCTTTGGGTCTTTTCCAGTCAGCAAGGGTGTCAACTCCTAAAAAGAAGCAACCATTCATTGTCTTCTCTCCTATAATCTGCGACTCTTTGGTTCCAAGCTCTGGTAATCAAAACCATCTAGTGCCCATTTTTTGAAACCTCTTTTAACAGTTTTTTTTAAAAAACAAACAATTCTTAAATAACAGTTTTTAAAAAGGAAACCAGAGACAAATAAGCCCAAAGCTCAGCTGAGATCCTTACTCACGATGCAGTCTCACCACAGCACAGAATCAGGTCGCCAAGAGACTGCCTTTGAGCTAAAGTATGAACCACCAGGGGGCAGCATAGCAGTAATGAGATGACAAGGCTGCCCTAGCAGCCACCAGAGTGTCCCTCCAACAGGAGTCCAACAAGGTAGTGAAACTGCAAGAGCCACAACTTGTTTTTTGGGCCATCAATTGACATTCTATTCCCAGCCCCTTTATGATTTTAACATACATACTATTAGCAATATAGTTCTTTTCATATGGCCAAGCTGTCTTACAATGTCACAGGACCATTTCTAGAACGCCAAGAAAGTATAAGAAGCCTAAACGACAGAGGCCATCACTTACTAGAGGGATTAGCCCTAAGAGGTTCATTGGAAATTCATCCTTGTCTTATATAAAATTTTAGTAAGCTTTATCTCAGTGCAATAAAATGAGGTCATTAATCAACGGTGATTATGGAATTACAATTAAATTATAAACATATAAGCTGTAAAACTCATTAACAAAATGTATGCTAAAAATAATTTTAAATGGAGACGATCTCAAGAAGCATGGGTCAGCTGTTCTCCATTGGACGAAATAGGATCTGTCCTCTTAGGGACATCACTGCGTGTCCATCACTATGGTGTGTTCATGGAAAGAACAGAAATTCAAAGTAAGTATAAATGTTTTCTCAGGCCTACAAGTGTTTAAAGTCTCTACCAGTAACACAGACGGTACAATTGTACAAATCACAGCTTTAAAGCTACAGACAAAATACTCCAAAAATAAAAAAGATAAGCAATACATCATAGAACAAGTATGCAATACGTCACAGGACAAGATGGTTTTTTAATGATATAGATTACAAATATGAAATGCTCTTCAGAATCTGATAAAGAGTTTAAATAAATAAACGTGGCTTACAAATCTTCTAGTTGTGTGTATATATATATATATATATATATATATATATATATATATTTCGAACACTGAAATGTTCGAAAATAGTTTGAACTTAACCATATATATATATATATATATATATATATATATATATATATATATAT
>JANHMN010000003.1:158587236-158606828 GCA_030674055.1 Rhabdomys pumilio
TATATATATATATATATATATATATATATATATATATATATTCTCTTAGTAACTTTGACGTGAATTAAGAATTGGGATTATACATGACTTCTGACACATGGGGTTTCAGCTGGTTCCAGCCAGTCTTGAAAAATAGTCTAGTCCTGGAATTGGAGCAGAATTGGTGCTTTTGTGTAGAAGCTGCATTCTTGGGAAGTGATTAGGGACATGGAAAGTGCCCGTGGTGCTCCATGTTGTACGTTTTAATGAAGCTTAGATTCAGCAAGTGTCCTACACAGTTATGCTTCGCTCCTTTGTTGGCTGGCTCGGGTCTGCAAGACAGGGTCTCAACATGTAACACTGGCCCGGAACTTGCTGTGTAAACCAGGCTGGTTCCAAACTCACAGAGATCCTTCTACCTTCACCTCATGAGTGTTAGGATTAAAAGCATGTGCCATCATGCCCAGCATGATCTTACTTTGGGGGTAATGTATCTTAGATACAGATGGACAGAAAGCAAGGATTTGAGTTCTATGTTCTACATTGCTAATATCTCTTCTGACTTCATTCTGCAAAATCTCATAGCTCAAATTTTATAATAAACACATGACTTTCATAATCAATAACAGCTATAAAAAATGGATATCCTAAAGGTGGTGCCTTCCCCAAACACAACTACACACGTACACGTTGTCTACCTTCTCCACTCCAGGAAGCTCTGCATGCATGGGCTCATCCTGTGCGACAGGCAGAAAGTAAAAGGCAAGACCCAGTGAAGTGACAAACTAAATTTAGCAGACAGATCTGAGTTACACTTCTCAACAACCACCCCTGAAATAGTCTGGTCTTACCACACTAAAGTGCACAGGCTTGTCACTCTGGGCTTTCCAGGGCACTGAGTTCTATCAAATGCTCCCAGGAATCACATGTTATTAAGTCTGGAGTGCCACTGCCAGCTATTACACAATATCCTGGCAAACTGCACTTTGTGTCTCTACAAAACTCGCAATGCCCACAAATCAGAGACAAAGGTCAACCTCCCTTCCTCTCCTTTTCTTTGTATTTTTTTTTTCAGTGTTGTTTTAAGCCACGGACTCACTATGAAGTCCAGGGCTGGGTTTCAATGTGAGGCTCCCAGCCTGTCTCAGCCTCTCAGGTATAGGATTAGAAGTACACACCATTATGCCCTGCTTAAGGTCAAAATCTAGAAACACAATCATTAACCACAGAAATAACAACAACCTCACATAACAAAGATTCAAAGATTTGTAATAAAAATATTTCCCCAAAGGACATTGAAATTACTAAATGTGTTTTATAACATTACTAAATTATCAAAGACTTTAGGTAATCATGCTGCACTTTTGAAGATAAGAAGGCTAGGAAATGAGTGACAAATCTCTTACTACAAGTCTAACCCACAGAGTTGCCAGGATTATCGTTCTATTGCTTAGAGGGACAAAAGCAAAATTTCTCTTTCTCTTTCTATTTCTCCTTTCACAAAGTTTAAAAATAATTTCACTTGTCAGGGTTTCACAATTTCTATGGGATTTCTTTTTAAACTTCCAGTCTTCTTTTCGGCCTAACATCTTAAAACAAACACACGCCCTTCCTTGTGGCAACTATCCATTAACAGAACAGGGAGATGGCTTCCTCCCTTGTGCTTTGAATTAAACAGTGTAGCCCAGCCAGAGGGGAAATCTCAGACTGGAAGGTAAATATTATCTGAAGAAATAACAATAGTTTCTAAAGACAAGGTTTGATTTCCCTAGGTAGAAGTTTACCTGTTTGGTTTGAACTCCAAAGAGCAGTGCGGTCACAGGTCTGTCACAACTTCCTGAGCATAAAGTTCTCTAGATATGGCTCTATTTATGTTCACAAGATACAAGTCCTTACAAAGCACATGTTATCGTATTTATGCTTTCCTTTTGTTTTCAGTAGGCACAAAGATACTATTTTTTTTTCCCAACATAAAATAAAAACTACCGAATGGCCATGGGGTTTGGCTCAGGGAAAATGCTTATAACATGTTTATATTTAGACATGGGTGGCCTTAAAATATTCGTGTTCAACATGGTGCTACATTACTACTGAAATTCCTTTCCATTTTTGAGGTAACCCTGTAATAGGGTGGTACTTTTGGAGGTGATTGTGTCATCATGAAAGAGTCCTCACAGATGAGACTAGTGTCCATGCAAAAATGAGACTCAGGAGTGCCCTTGTCCCTTCTATCAAAAAGGTCCCAGTGCTAATAACCCCGGAAGATGCTGCTGCACTGGCCACTGAGCCAGCCTTCAACTTCTTCCTACCCTGAGGATAGGCAAACATTTCTGTCGTGTATGGTATTTTTACAATAGTAGGGATAGGCTCACCTCTTCAATACCTGGCAAAATATTCTTTCTTCCCAGGTGACTACCATTTTGTAAGACCTCAGTGAGGCTGTCTCAAGACTGAGACTCTTGTTATCGAATCAGAAAACAGTAAGTAACATTACCGTACCAAGGGCTTTCCATCACAGTTCCCTGTCAGTCTGAAATAACGTTCTTAAAGCTGCAAGAATGATATCCTTCATAATGATATCCTTCATTAGCTTTGTGTCAACTTAAGAGAATCATGGCACAATGACTAAAACCAGAAACTGAGCATTAGACTCTCAACAATACATCCCTTGTTCTTTCAGTTTCACTAACTCCCCTATGCTCGCTTACCCTGTCTCTGTGAATAGTTAATTTTGTATCTCCTTACCCATTCCTTACCCTAACAGGTTCCTCTTTTCTTGTTTCTCATAACCTGGGCAAGTCTTAAAAACACAGTATTTTGTAAAATCTCTGTCAGTTGGGTCCATCAGGTTTTCTCCTGATTCCACTAGGGCCGTGCACTCAGACTAGAGTATCCAGAAGTAAAATGTGTCCCTAATCCGTTATCCTACCAAGCAAGACATGCTGGCCAGCTGCCATTTTACTGTTTTAGGATGCTCATCTTGACTCCATGATTTTAACTGCAAGAGTTATGGCTACATATATTACTCTGGAAAACTGGGAACAAAATGAAAGTTTTAGAATTAGGTCCAATGACCTTTCTATCAACTCCTGCCACCAACCATAGGGTGGGAAAGTCTGTTTTTATCTTCTCAGGTCCTCTTCTGTTCAGCATCCTAGAACAAAGCTAACTATAAAAAACAACTGATGTATAAAAACACAGAAAGCTGCCAGCGACTCTAGCTTAGCGCTGCTCTATGACATCATACATCACTGTTACTCTCCGAGTGACTTATTTTTACAGATGAGCCAAAATAAAGGAATGTTAGACAGAGTGGTATTGTGGTTTGATCTGGATCCTCCTGAATGGGCTCATGGTTTGAGTATACATTCTCTAGCTTGTATAGCTATTTGGGAGGGGGGGTTCAAAAAAGTTCAAAAGTAGGGCGTAACTGGAACAAGTAGGTCACTAGAGTGGGTATCCTTGGCAAGATATTAACCACATCTAGGGTTTCTGTGAGGTTGATGCTATTCTGGGCTAAATGGTGAGTTCGAGACCAACCTGGTCTACAAAATGAAGCCATATCAATATTAAAAAATAAAACAACTAAGCAAACAACAATAAAACACAGCGTTCTTTCTATGAAATTAGAAAACCAAAAAGACCTAGTGATGTCCATTTAGAGCTGTGGTTCTGAACCTCTGGGTCGCAATCTCTCTGGGTGTCAAGTGACCCTTTCCCAGCAGTTACCTAAAACCGCCAGACAACACAAGATTTATAACAGTAGCAAAATTACAGTTATGAAGTATCAATGAAAATAATTTGATGGTTGGGAGTCACCACAACATAAGAAACTTTATTAAAGGGTTACAGCATTAGGAAGGTTGGGACCCACTGATTCAGAGTATCAGTATCCTAAGCCATAATTTTTTTATGAGCTTAAAAACGATAGAAGTCATTGTGACTTAGATTTGGGCCTACTTCTAAAGCACCACCATATAATAGGTACCTGATTGCCCTCTAATTCCATAAGGTGTGGAGGCAGCAGTCGTACCTCGAGTCTATACTCGGAGTGGTCTTCCTGAGACCATTATATCCAGGACTCATCACAGGATAAGGATGGCAGAAAGTACACTTCCATACCCTGACCAGGCCACAGTCCAGGTGTCATTTCAGAATTAAAGAAGAGGAAAAGTCAACTGACAAAAGTAATTCATCGAACAGCAAAACCAGGACTAACTTATAAGGGTGAAATGCTATGTTATCTAAGATCTCCTTTGAGGTACTGCCTCCTGATGAATAGGAGAGAAAACAGGAATCACAGAACATTCATGCCAATACTGAATAATAAAGATATCAGATTTATTTTACTACCTGACATTTACAAATTGTCATCATATAAGTTCTGTCTAGTTTTTCATCATCTACTGGTCCCCTACTGTTCCAAGAACACTAAACCCTTAAGCATGATTTAAAGTTGGTATACTAGAAATTTATCTGTCTAATGCTCAATTTGATTGAAAACAATATATACACATGAACATAAAGTGCTAGGAAATGTTAAGAAGAAAATTAGCCACAGGACCTAGAGGGGAGGAGATGAACGCACAGAACAAGCCAGCACCTCTCTAGTGCCACTAAGCAAACAAGCCATTGTCACAGGAAGTCGACGTCCCTTCCACCAAACCTTGGGGATCTGACCCTCTGGGACTCCTCCCTGGTCTCTAGCCCTTCACACAACAACCTCTGATCACAGCCAGCCCTGATGCTGGAAGCGCACACATGTCAGTGTGGCCCAAGAGCAACTTTCACCCATATTCACTTCCTCAAACTAAACAAACCAGGGCAGACCACAGTGAAAAGAGAAAAGAAAGGTGAAAAGATCAAACCCCAGGGGCAAGGATGTCTTGTGTCATGCTGAAAATATGGAGGCACGAGGCACAGATGTAGCATTCCATCTGTCCAGCAAGTATACACTCAGTCTTTAATTGCTATTTTCTTATCCAACCTACAGCTTTTTCTCTCCTTATTTCTTGTCCAGCTCCAGATGCAGCCTGTAAACATCTGAGTAACATCACAATGACAGATAAGGAGGCAGGCCAGGAAGGTGACAGTATTTTTAGAAATTCCATTTCATTAGGTCACTGATCTGTCACCCAGTTGATCAGCAGGCTTGATAAAGGCCCTGAATACTGAGACCAATCAGTAGAGCTTACTTATCAAGAGATCCAGTGGGCCCTTTTCTGACACCTGTCCCTCAAAACCTCAAGAGATTATCTCAGTAAATGACAGATGAGAGGACTGGTCAGATGGTTCAGAGGTTAAAGGTACCTGGCACCAAACCCAACAACCTGAGTTTGATCTCCATGACCCACATGATAAAAGGAGAAAAATGGTCAGGTGGTTGTGTGTATACCTTTAATCTCAGCACTTTGGAGGCAGATGCAAACGCATCTCTGAGTTCAAGGCCAGCCTGGGCTATACAGAGGGACTCAATCTTGGAAAACCCAAAGAAAGGGAAGGGAACTATCTTTCAAGTTGTCCTCTAACCATTTGCTTGCACTTGCCTACACTCAGAAGCATTGTGTATAAATACACACATAGACACAGACATACACAGACACACACACAAAGTAACTTTTTTAAAAGTGTCTTTATATTGGCACAAGTAACCAAGACTTTTCTGGTCAGATGCTAAAGGTCTCTTCGGCAAATGAGGACTCCTTTGATCTTATAAGGGACACTATGCTCAGCCCATCTTTCTGGAGCAAGGTCCTCATTATTCAAATGTTTGCAGAGACATCCTATCTCCACAGATCCTACAAAAGGAGACAAGGAAAGCCACATGCAAGCCAATACTCTGCGGAAGAAGAAAATAGTTTCCAATCCCTTGTGACATCTTTCCTCTGAGTTTTTAAGAGAAATTTGTTTTGCTTGGAAGCTGATCCATTCCCATCTCCTAGATAAGAGCATCTTGTGAGGTTTTTTTCATTTTGCTTTGGCCACCATGAGTCTTTCCACCATCTGGTGGGTCAAATCCAGTCAACAGATTGTATCTAAAGACTTGATGCTGATCCCTGAAGGGCCTGAGCCCATGGATTCCCATGTTAGGAGACTTGAATTCCAGGATGACAATGCACCTAATGGTGTAACTGATGGCTCCAGGCTAAAACTACATGTGCATCCTGTACCATATTTTATGGCACATGACAAGGCAGGATCACTACCAACCAGAAACTCGATTCAATCATTCATAGTCTTCCCAAAAGTTGTCTTTGTGTTCTTTAAACAAATGTATACAAATTGAGGAACCAGACATTACAAAATGGGAATAAAGCTAAGTAAGTAAGTTATAAGAAATAAACGTGCATCAGGAAGATAAGCACACTTTGCCATAAAGTTACCCGTTCCTTGGTTTGAATCAATCTTTAAGAAACACTCTATATAATTCTCTGCCTTGTCAGCATCAGATTTTTAGCAACCAATCTGATACGAACGCTTGATGAAGAAAATATTGATATTCAATGACTGTGTCTTAAAGTAAGTCCTGTAACAACTCGGTATCGTGAAGCCTGTCTTCTAATTAATTTGCACAGACTACTTTATAGCTTTCATCTATCAGGAGGAGCTTGGTGGAAACCGTCTGGCGGCACCTGAGTTAGCGTTCATGTAATACACTTACTTCACAGTCCAGAGGTTACAAGCCCTGAGACAAGAAGAAACTCTCTGTGCCTCTTCTCTCTACCACAAACCTACATTCTTGTGATCACAGCACCTCCCAAACCCAAACAAAACAAACCCATTTCCTGGTACTAATCTGTCACACAAGGGTTTGTGTGTTGGGAGTTTGGTCCCTATTGTGATGTTGGGAAGGGACATGGACCTTTAAAGGGTATAGCACACAGGGAGAGACCCTTGAATTGTTGAGAGTACTGTGCTGGAAAAGGATTTGGTGATTCCAGCAGGATCCAAAGTGAGCCTGGCACTCACTTTGAGTGAGTTTTTCTAAGGTAAAACCCCCGCTAATCCCTGTCTAGTTCGTTGTCTGTCCGTGGGAAGCCTTCAGTTTGCACAGGCTCCTCATTCCTGAAGGCCCTCAGCAACAGGCCCTCACCAGGCACCAACTGATGGGGCTGCTGAGCTTGTGTCCAGCCTTCAAAACTGGGAAGTAAATGAACCTTTTGTTACTAAGCAGTGTGCCCTCGGATTTCATTACAGTACCAGGAAACAGACGGATCAATGGCTTACTGTTGCCATTATCACCTTTCTTGGCAAAGCAAAGGTTTCACTTCAGTGGTTTTTTAATCACTGCAGACTCTGCCACACCAGTTGACCAAACACCACAGATTCTTCACACCAAAGGCCCAGCGGTGTCTCAGGTGTCTCTGCAACTTTATAAGCCAAGCCTACAGAGTTCTCAGCCGTCTTACCTTTCAGGCCCCTACAGAACCTCCCACTGAGCTCTCAACACTCAATGGCTTTTCTAGACCGAAGTTCCAAAGACCTTCCTACAACCCTTCCCAAAAATACGGTCAGGTCTTTCACACCAATACCCACTACGCTCGTACCAATTTCTGCCTTACTTCAGGTTTCTATGGTTAGGATGAAACACCATGACCAAATGCAAGTTGGGGAGGAAAGCGTTTGTTTGGCTTACACTGAAGGAAGCCAGGACAAGAACACAAACAAAGCAGGAAACTGGAGGCAAGGGCTGATGAAGAGGCCACAGAAGGGTGCTGTTTACTGGCTTGCTCCACATGGCTTCCTCAGCCAGCTTTCTTACAGAACTCAGCATCACCAGTCCAGGGCTAGTAAGATCCACAATGGACTGCATCCTCCCTCATCACTTGCTAATCAAGAAGACGCCTTACAGCTGAATCTAATGGAGGCATCTTCTCAACGGGGGTTCTCTTCCCCATGACGCTAGCTTGTGTCAAGTTGACATAAAACTAGCCAGGACAGTACCCTGTACACTTACACACAATTCAGAGTAAAATCAAGTTAAGTTGTTGGGGTCTCTGAGATATGTCATTTATTTACATAACTCCTCCAAACAGGTATGAAACCACAACAGCTCATGCTTGTCTAAGTATTCACCTTCTACTTAATCTTCAGCCTGAATTAATTCCTCCCTCTGTGACATACGGGAATTCGAGCAGATGAGGAAACCGTCACTCACTGTCAGCAGTGTTAGATGACTTCAGCCTGGCAAAGCCTTTCCCAGATTGTTGAGCAACGTTTACCAGGACGCACTTGTGTTTGCTTCCAAACCTGATTACTCAGGTTGTACTGGTTTCTGCTATTACGGGATTTAATTAAGTTATTAACTAATAAAATGCAAGTATGAGGGAGAAAATGAGCTGTTAATTCTATAAAATTAAATTGAATGTTTTAGTGGGGTTTGATAAAGATAATCAGGTGACAGAAGAATGCTACCAAACCAGTATTTGAGACAACTTCACTATTCCAAAAGGGAAACATGGTTAAGACCTCTAAGAACTTGGCAGTGGGCTGCTTCTGAAGGCGTTTACATTCTGGCACCACTTTAAAGAATTAAGGACAGGATGTTGTCAGTGAAACATGGGTGTGGCTCCAGGATGAGAGTAGCCAGCACAAACCAGAGGCCAGTTCAGATAAAGTCCCACGACACTATGCATGGAGCTGAGAAAAACCAAAAGGTTTGTTAATTTTTAAAATGTATTTGTGCATCCTTTGGCCAGCGAGATGGCTCCATGGGTAAAGGCACTTACTATAAACTTACTATGTACAAAACCCTAATCATCTTAGGTCAATCCCCAGGGCCCATACAGAGCAAGGGGAGAATCAACTCCTATAAGTTGTTCTACATGTATTCCTTTCATATAATAAAGAAAGAAATGTAATGCTGTACTTCGGTTATTACCCTCATTGCTTCTAATGGCTGGGGTAGGTAGAACTAGTATTTTCAGCCTTAAGTGATTTATCATTCAATTGTGGATCTTAACTCTGCTGTAGAGATGAACAAAACAAGGTCTAGTTTCCTTCCCACTGCATTTTCTGCCCTCCTTTTAAAAAAGTATCTTTATTTGTACATATGTGTGTAGGTTCTCAAATATATGTATGAGCACTATATGTATGCAATGCAGGTGCCAGTGAAGGTGACATGAGGTCCCATCCACTGAAACTGGAGTTCCAGGTAATTGTGAGTTACCTAGTGTTGGGAGCCTAGCCTAGGTCCTCTGTAAGAATCAAGTATTCTTAACTGCTGAGCCATCTCTCCAGCCTCATCACCTATTATTATTATTATTATTATTATTATTATTATTATTATTATTATATTGAACAGTATCAATACTAACAAAATTTTGCCTCCACAGAGTTTCACCCTGTTCTCACTAGGCATTTCTGTAGCAGTCTCCATGTTACAGGAATCCCATTGAATAGAGCTGGGGGTCCTACCTCTAGTGACCCAAACTTCTTACTCTCTCATCTTTCTGCGGTTCCCTCTTGAAGTCTGGGCCTTGTCAGCTACAAGATGAACAGAGCTCAGCAAAGACTGAGTGGTACCACCACGTTTCTCTTTCCCAGGATGATTGTCCCACAGAAACCCTGTGTTCAGCATCTGAAGTGGTTAACAGGCCAAGAGTATGCAAAGCAAAGAAGCAAGCTTCAGGTCTGTGGAAAGGGTGCAATTCCAGGACTAGGAAAAGAAATGACCAAGTCAGTCTTAGGGAAAAATGAGTTATGAAGCGAAAGGAACTAAACTCAAACCTCACTGTGACTTTGGTAAATTAATATACCTCTCTGGTTACTTTTCTGTGGCTATAAAAACACAGGTACTGCCATACTTGCCTCACAAGATGCTACAGGCGGTAGTATCACAAGTCCTGGGGTACAAGCCAGGCACGGCTGGTGCTCAGAAACCTGCTACTACTTGTATTAGCCAACTGTCTTAGTCAGTGTTTTATTGTTGTGAAGAGACATCATGACCATCTTATAAATAAAGCATTTAATGGAGGTTTGCTTACACTTTCAGAGGTTTAGTCCATTAATGTCATGGCAGAAAACATGGCAGGACACGGGCAGACATGGTGCTGGAGAAGGAGCTCAGAGGTCTACATCCAGATATGAAGGCAGCAAGCAGAGTCACTGGGCCTACCTTGAGCTTCTGAAGCCTCAAAGCCCACCTTCATTGCCACACTTCCCTCAACAAGGCCACCCATCCTAATTCTTTCAAATGGCACCATTCCCCCAGTGACCAAATATTCAAATCGATGAGCCCATGAGGGCTTTCTTATTCAAAGCACACCACTAGCTCCTCTCAAGCCTCCTGTTTTCTTTTTCATGGCTTCCTTCCCTTAGTGTCTGTACCCAGACTCTCTTTAAGAAGTGAATGGAAGTAGTTTAAAAGTCTAGAGAGATGGTTCAGTGGTTAAGAGCACTGTCTACTTTTTCACAAGAACCAAGTTCGATTCCCAGCACCCACATGGAGACAGACTCACAACCATTTACAACTCTGCTTTTGGAGAGCCAATGCCCTTTTCTGGCCTCCATGAACATTGTACACACATGGTGCACAGACATACATGCATGCCACATACCCATATACATAATTAGAAATAAAGCTTAAAAAATAGCAAAATAACAGCAACCAAAGAGTAGCTTAAAAAGTAGCTTAACAGTTCCCCATTCCCCAGGGGCTCTCAAAGCAGCACCCTCAAGGGGGCTATAAAGGAAGGTATATGGGACAAAGCCATCATTACTGAAGGTCTACAGTCCTTTTCTGGCATGCTTCTGGGAGCTCAAAAAGTACTGAGCAATAAAATGTAATCATCTGTTGATGGTTTTTTTCTCTCAGTAACAAGAGAGACAGAAGGGCTTGTCTAGTTAATTCTCCCTTAACTTCTTCAAAAGCAGAGGTCTTTGGAAAGTGGTAATTATTCATTTAAAGTGGCAATTAAGAATAAATATATGTGCACTGTGAAGAAAAATCCAGAAGTAGACCAAGGAAAATCTGAGTCCAAACAGAGTTGCAGACGCAGGGAGCACACACCCAAATGTTCGAAGGCCTGTCAGGCATCCTGAAAGCCTGGCCATGCCTCCCATATGGAAATGTGAGACAATGGAGTGGGTGTGTCTTCAATTGCCTATGTAGACACACGTTTATTAGTCTTTAATCTAAAATGATTGTAACAGCAATAAAATAATTTAAAATGTTAAGGGTCTAGAGGGCTGGCTCAGTGGCTAAGTAGCTCACATGCTACTCCTATAGAAAACGTAGGTTTGGCTCCCAGCACCCACAAAACAGCACACAACCACATGCATCACCAACTCCAATGGAGTTCATCTCCTCACCTGGTCTCCATGGGCACCAAGCACACATGTGATGCACATACTTACATTCATGCAAACACTTCTACACCTAAAATAAGTATTTTAAAATATATTCATTTATAAATCTACAGGGTTGAGTACAAATGGGTTGTAAAACTTTTCTAAGTAAATCGAGGTAAATACTTCACATCAAAAACAGACTTGGTTTGTTATAAACAAGAAAGTTTTAGTAGCATTTCACACAGGGTCACATTCTAGCAAGTTCTTGCTGTTTGGGTAGTGTGTTACTCATAAAGCCAGCACCTATTGAGTTCTCCATCAAAGAGGGGTAGAGAAGGGAGGAGAATGTAGAGGCAAGGGAAAATATTATCTTTGTTCTTTCTAATACCCTACATTTCAGAAGAGGATTAATTAGTACTTTCACAAAATAAATAAAGGTACATGTCAGATGAAATAAGTCTTGCCATTCAAAAAAAGATCCACATGAAATAATCAATAAAAACACTGTTATATTACACCTGTGATGCATATACGGAGAAATATGCTCAGCAGACACTAACATATAAAAATGTGGAGCCAAACAATGATTGCACCATAGGATACATGAGAAATGTATACAGAATTATATGTATATTTGGAGAGACAGGTTTCAAAGATGCAGGAGTCTCGATCAGAATTCAAAGAAGGAATGTGGACATCACATTGCTAAGAGTATTGCTATTGCTGGGTGGTACTTACAGAGTTCTTTACATGGTTTTGGTGTTTGTTTAATGGAGCTGTACATACTTTCCTATGGGAGAGGGTGGTAAGTACAGAGGCCATGAGATTCTGAAACCAAGGTATCCAGACTTCAGCCTTAGCTCTTCGACTTACTTACCCTAAGATCTGGGACAAATTGCTCAACTACTCTGAACTACAGTAGCATTTGTTAACGGGAGGGGCACGGCACCTAAGCCATAAACAAAGAGAAAGCATGCTGCATACAAGACAGTAAAGAACACACAACATCTTATCAGTAAAAACACAACATGAAAGTCATCTTTTAATGAGGGCAAAATTAGTTAAGTTAAAACTACAGACACTAAGTTACTCTACCCAAAAGTGCATTCAGGGTCAGTGGTAAGCAGACTATACCGAGAAATAACAAATGTCCTCAGATTCTACCTTATGGCCAGTGTTGATGCAATCAAACTCCCTACGGGCCACACCAAGGCCAGAGGGTGCCTGGGCAGGAGGCTCCCAGGAGGCACAGCTCAATGTGTTGTGACCAAGACCTAATACTGCTGCCCAGCAACTGTGCCGCCCCATGATGACAATAATTAACACGTTTCACCTGACCAATGGCAAGACTCCTGAAACTCAAATGCAGTGCTAGAAACATTTATAGCTAATAATTGACCTCAGTGGGATTTCTAGCTTCAGCTAGAAACACACAACACAAACCAGGGTCGATTACCTGACATCTGGGACAGCGATGGGGAAAAATTGTCTTCTACCTCACTGATGGGCAACATGGTGTAAACTGGGCCCAGTCTCCTAGCTAGTAATATAAGAGGCACTTTCAACTTTGACAAGCGGGAAAATATTTCCTCTTAATTTGCACAATTTGAGAAACTATTTATCTTATTGGTACGTGTATAAGTGCACATGTACATCATGGGTTAATGTATGTGCAGCCCGAGGTCATAGCTTTGTCTTATTTTTCAGACAGTATCTTGTTACTGAAGCTGGAAGCTCACCATTTTGGCTCAACTGCCTGGCTAGCAAGCCCCCAGGGTTCTTGTGTCCCCGTCTCTGAATGCTAGATTGCAGGGACCTGGCTTTCATGTGGTACTCAGGATCCAAACTCAGGTCCTCACGATTCTTTTGCAAGCACTTTACCCACCAAGCCACCTCCCCAGCCCTACAAAACTGTACAGAGATGAATGACACATTTGCTGCACTGGGGTTTCTTTCTGAGTGGTACCCAGACAAGCCTCACAAAAGTACCTGTCAGTTTATACATTTTTACATTTGCCACAAATGATATCACAATCCTGTTTTCATTTGCTCCATTTCTCGGGGGACAGCTGGTTTGCCACAAAGAAGGTTGCTTACCCTCAGGTCTGTTTTAGTGTAACAAATCCCAGAAACTATTTCCAGAAACTTTTTGTCTAAGCAGATCCCACTGCCATATTCATTTATCCTCCTGCGCAAAATGTTCAGGGAAAATACCCGAATGAATTTCTGTCAGTCTTATTTAGTCGACTTGGTTAATAAGCTAGAAGCTGAAGATGTGACGTGGATCAAACCGGTACAAAACTTTTGGGCAGGAGAAGCCATCTATGAGCCTTCCCTCGCCAGAGACACTGTCTAAATATCTCCATTTTATCTTTCATGACAATGCACTGTTTAGAAAAGAAGACTACCATCGGCCAAATGTAGCAAAACTGTCTGGTGAAAGCTTACTCAGCCGCATCACTCATCCACGGCCTCCCAAGCCTGTCCTGAGATGTGCACTTGACAAACGCCATAATAACAACCACCACGGCCATGCTGAGCAGCCAAGCCTGTTCTCTCGTGTTCCGGCATCCAGTTGTTCTTGCTGTGCTAAATGTCACTGAACAGTAACCGAAGTCAAAGCCTTGGAGCATCAGCTTTCAGAAAATTCATGTTTCCAATTGTGGGCTTTTATTCTGGTAAACATTGTTACTTGAGCAGATGCCTTCTGAAAGCTGTAAGAGTAAATAAAGCTAGTAACTCACAGGTCAACAGGAGGAAAAGGAGACCATAATTCTACTAGAAGTTAGGCTACTAATATTTAAGAAAATATTATATGCCAAACCAAGTAAGTACTATATCATGGTATGGCTATACGTATAATTTTTGAACTGTCAAAAATATTTAAAATCTGCTCAGTTGTGTGATTAATAAATAATTAACTTATTATTTTCCTGAGATTTAGATTGAAGCTTAGTTTATATAAAATGCAATGAAACATTTTAACTTCAATTTTAATTCAATAGAATTCTTTTAAATTTGTTCACTGAAGCAATCTGGAGAAAAATCCGTTAGAGTCAGATTTTTTTTTTCTATTAATATGAGATACCTTTCTAATACCACTCACCCACAAGAGAACAGCCATGGTTATCTCACTAGCTGCCTGGAGAGTTAACTGTGTGAACATAGTAAAAGTTCAGTCAACACTGGATATAAGTGAACTGTTTGCACATTCCGTTTCCATGGGTGTGAGGTAAGGAAGCTATCATTGGTTGGGAGCCTACCCCAGTGTCTAGACACTAACTGACTAGGAGGTGAGACAGCAGCAAAGAGAGACGTTGCACATTGGAGGGCTGTATTTGTGAGATTCATTTAGTGGACTTGAAATGTCCCAAATGAATCCTGAGTCAAGCTCTCGACTCTTGCTCACCTTTGCCCTCCATCTCTTGTTCTTCCGGGTCACAGGGATCCATTCAATATACCAGGGTTGTCTCATGAACCAGGTAAAACTCCACGGGTTGAGGATACAGAAGTGAGAATTTCCTGTAACTTTTGATTCCACAGATGATCTCACAGGGTGACTACATTAACAGGCAAAGGCATGAAGAGCCCATCAGTGCCAATAAGCTGATGAGGGCCAATGCAACCGAGGGGAAGGGCACCGAGGATGAGCACGCCTTAGAAACACACTCGGTGAACGGGATGCTGTACAGGCCTTTGTGAATACAGAACTGACAAGGACCAGTGCAAATGCCTTGTAACCCTGAACTGTAATTACTCAACCTCCAAAGTATGGTCAACTTTCCTCAAGCAGCAACAATCTTTTTTTTTTTTTAGTTTCAGTTATAAAAAGAATATCTAATATTCCTTATACTAAAATAAAAGCAATGGGTTTAATGAAAACAAAAAGCCCAAACAAAGGCAGAATAAATGTAATATATATTAAGTAAGAATAATATTTCACATTTAAAATGTGCTCATGTAAGTCAATGTAACAGACAACATTCAGGGAAGGGACAAAGCAAAATGAGGAGAGGAAGGAGAAGAAAATCAAGTGCAGAGCAAAGCAAACCAGATTATGGAAATAAAACCAAAGGGACAAAGAAGAGGGAACGAACTCAAGACAATACCTCTAACTTACCATGCTGGCATAGTTAATGCTGCGTGGTTTAGGGGGCTTGGGGTGTGGAAAGACGCAACTCTGGTAACAATTCTGCATTGAATCTCAAAATAGCTATGAGAGGATTCCCAGTGTTCTTACAGGAAAGGAGTGATAAACAGCTAGGTGGGTAAATATGTTAAAGAGTTCAATTTCACTACTGCAAACACACTGCATGTACCTTAACCCTTCACTGTGGATGTCGAGCAGATCTCTCCGAGTTTGAAGCCAGCCTAGTCTATACAGTAAGTTCCAGGACAGCCAGGATCATACACACTAAGACTCTTGTCTCAGACAGACAGACAGACAGACGATTTTACTGTGGCTTATAAGTTAGTATAATTATTACCAGTATATTATAACAAAAATTAAAATGCAAATTTGGTTTAAAATTGGTGTCCTTTGTGGAATCTGTGTATTTAACCTCTGGTTCAGAAACCCCACGAAGTATACCAACACCTTTGATGGCAGCCTATACATCTCATCAACAGCTTCTGTTAGGTTTGTGTACTAACTGCAAACATGTTTTGCTTTTATTTTTTTATGTTATCATGGTTACCAGGATGTAAGATTACAGGTAAGTGACTACTCTGCCTTATGCATCTATCCAACAGAATCTAGTTTAAAATACTAACAGAAAACTTAAAAGAATTTATAACAAGCCTAAATGTCTGAACCTTCCCCAAATCCACTTACATCAGGTCCTTCAAGATTATGAGGTTAATATAACACAATGGAAGAAGGAAGCCCAGAAGTGGAGAAAAAAAAAAAGGCAAGGCAGAGGAGACAGGACAATTGGGAGTCAAGGTTAAGGCTGAGTATGTCTAACGTATCAAACAGAATGAGGACTTGCACACTACACTGACCACAGAGAAACCTAGCAAGCCAGAGCTGTAGAGGGAGGAACCGGACCACAAGAACTGCAGTCATGAGTACACAGAACACCTACCTTGTATGAATAAAACCAGAACCCCGGAGTGAGTTATCAAACTCTTCCCAGAGATAAAATCCTCTAATGGTTTCACAGGCAACTCCAGCTTCAGCTGTGTTATGTACCTTCACAGGCATTAGGCAAGACATGCGAAATGTCACCAGGCCATGTGACACTTGATAAAAGCTGCTCCAAATGCCTCCCATGGCTTAGGAGGCAAACAAGAAACAGAAATCTAACCTTCAATTGGCCCTCAGTATTGAGTCACTCACTACAGGGACAGGCCAGGAGTAAACTCAGAAGGTTTAAGAACTGTGAAACAACCGTCAGGCTGAACAGAAGAAAACAGAGATCCTGTGAGGACAGCACTTTCTCTCCCCGTGTCAGTTCTGAGGTACTGCCTCTCAGATACAAATTTGCCATTTACTGCTAGACTGGCAAACTCCAATCTGGGACCACTCTGCATGGTTGGTTGGTTTTTTTTCGTTTGTGGGCTGGCTTAATGTCAGTTTGAGTTTTATGGGTAGGCCACACTGGAGACTGTAGAGCAAGGGGCTACATATACTTCCTGGCTCACTTTCTGGCTTCAGGGTCCTTACAGAGCAGACTGCCTTCAACAGTGTTGGAGCAAGATGATTCCTGGGTGACATTTCCCTCTGAATAGCCATCCTTGGCCTTTCTAAAGAAATCTTTTCAGTAAGTTCTGAAGGCGGCAGGTTTGTAGCAAATTCTACCAGCAAGGCACCATATTACTTTCTTGTCCGTGCAAAGTGCCAAAACCGACATCCTCTTCAGTGAGGTGTGAATCAAGATCTAGAGCTCGGTGGTGAGAGACACTCCCTTCCAGTCCCTGGAGTGGTGGCCGCTCCCTATATTGGCTATATTTGGGTTCTGTTTACGTAAACCTACAAGGTACGTTTCATACCTAAACCATGGTAACATCTACGTTTTTTTAAAGGCTGAATTCTCAGTTGAATCATCTTCCCCCAACTGTTTAGCTATACAGAGAAGACTTCACTGAGAAAAGAGACTCCCTTATTTAGTCAGAGTTTGGCACACTGCTGGCTAAGAACATGTTCCTACCCTACACGGGCACACGACTTAGTCAGATGACCTTGTTAAGTTCTTAAGAGAATGAGTCTGGGCAGAGTGACAGTCCACGGCAGGGAATCATGAGAATCCAAACCTAATGGGTAGACACTCTAAGGAAAGAGGCGACATTAGAATGCTTGCTTTGTTTTTTGATTTTTGTTTGTTTGGGTTTTTTTTTTTTTTTCCTTCTTCAATTCAGGGAGAAATCATTCCCTGTGGATTCTCTGAGCAGATACCCGAGTCTATCCCTTGGCACTTTTCCTAAGAGGATTCCCTTGGAGTCTTACAGGCCTACGAAATTCACAGGACACATCTCTTTGAGGTCCAGCCCTGTTCAAGTTATAAAGGGCATTCTCTTTGTTTGCTCTCTGCTAAAAAAACAACTTCCTATCTCTGACTTTCCCATGGACATAAAGTAAACGCATTGGATTCCTCTTTCTGCTGAGAAGTCTGCTCCTTAGAGGCGGAGCCAAGCTTTAAGAAGAACCTCTCTCAGGTCCCTGAACTGACTACCCAGCAGCTCAACAGTTTAGAATCCACACTGATTTCTCACATATGAGCCTTAGTTCACATATGTAAACCTAGCAGTTGAGAGGCAGGAGGATTGCCATGAGTTCAAGGCCAGTCTGGACTACACTGTGCTTTCCAGAACAACTAGGATATAGCAGAAAGAAAGATCCTGTTTCAAAAAACAAACAAACAAAAACAATACACAACATACAAAAATCACAACTAACTGAAGTTAACTGTAGGAGGTCATTTCAGTACAGCAGTGGGAATTTAGGATTTAAAGAAATTTTATAACCAGCACAGCCTCTGATAACTAAAATGCTCAAGATACTGGATCCACTCTATGATCCTAAGAACCAAACCAAAGTCTATTTCATACACTTCTAAGAATGTTCAGCAATACAAAAACCACACTAAAACTCCTGCAAATCAGTAGTCATGAGCTGCTTTGATCAGGGATTTCTGTAGCTATTCGGTAGTTTGTACAATTTAAATGGGAAGGGACAGGGCCTGCTCGCTCGCCTTGTAAGCTTTCCTAACTCATGTGTGAGTCACTCACAGGACAGAGCCCCACATGTCCTTTGTGACTAGGCACCAAATGACTGTCTTCTCTTCTCAATATTTCTAAGTTATCACAAGAGGCAACAATAGTTTTGGGATGACCGTCATATTCCTGTGTTGAGAATCAGATAGGAAGGGCACTCCTGGGATAGACAAGCAAGGCAGGTGAAGCCTTGCAGGGGAGTCTTCTTAGATTCACCACAGCCCAAGGTGGAGTACTAATTTTCTATGCTAAACACAGTCCAAGTAGCACTGAGGTAAAAAAATGGCAACTGAATACTGTGAGAGTCAGACACTACAACGCAGGTCCCGGTGGCGAGGACAAGCTCCAGCTATAAGGATGCATACTTGGCCTGGAGGAGCAACTCATGATAGAGTCTCCCTGCATGGCCAGACATGGCACCATGTGAGGTTAAAGACATACCTTGTGGTATGCAGGGAGAGCAGCAAGCCCACACTCCATGTCAGGCTTTCTATGTAGGCAATCTGAACTCCAAAGCACACAGACAAGCTCACCATAGGTCAGATTGACAAAGGCCTAATAGTGCTGCCCTAGGACAGGGTCATTGCTCTACACACTGGCCAGACTGGCCTCCGCACATTATATTCCTGGGATTGAAGAAATAGTTTGACAGCTAATAGTTTTATATGCTCTCTGAGAGTAGAGTTTTAATTTGTGTTTATTTATTTTTTCCAATGTTGGTTATCCAGCAACCTCCAAGCATCATGAGGCCATTAAAGGTGGAATACCACCAATATTTCTGTCCAATCAGGAGAGCTAAGTGAACCTGAAGGCTAATTTGACCAAGGGCACACATACTCACGGTGCTTAGTCTCTCAGCTGTGTGCTCTGATGCCCAAGCCATTCCCATTGTGCATGCCACCCACACGGTGGCTGCTGTGACCCCCCAGCTTGTCACCCTTCATGGGGCGAATGAGCTGTGAATTCTAAACCTGCTTCTGGGGTAGGTTCAAGTTCTTTACGTGAGAATGTTAACTGGTCCTTGGCTACCTTGTGGGCTCTTTTCCTTGCACCCTTCCCCACCTCATTGTCCACCCTTTCACACCCCACCCAACAGATAGGAGAGA
>JANHMN010000003.1:158606838-158633211 GCA_030674055.1 Rhabdomys pumilio
TGATCTTGGCTGTCAGGATATCTAATTTCTGCCTCTTGGGACTCTAACATTTATATACATATATATACTCTGCAGAGTCCCCAGAATTCCAAACACCATTCAATCACAGAAACTATCAGCAGCTGGCAAAATAATGCCCCTGTGAGCGCATGAGACAGATCATAGTCAGCTACTGTGGATAATCCAAGGAGCAGATAGACCACACCTGGGATTAAAACAAAAACATATTTTCATAATATTTCTGTTTTGGTTTTTTTTTTTTTCAAAAAAAACAAAATTCTCACCCCATGAGGACTATACAATTTGGTTCTTTTGGTGTGAAAATTCTTTGTTTTCGACACAGGACACAGCCAATAGAGCATCCTCCTATGATATGGACTTCTTCAGTACTGGGGAAATTAACCAACTGTAAAACTCCTGTACACACAAAGAGCAAGTGGATTTGAACACTGGAATTTCTCAACATCTGACCCCTATCCAAACCCACATTCTTAAGTAAAAAAATACATGGGTAAATGTTCTTACAGATAAGTTGCATGCCACTACAGAGTGGACTGTGGGGCTTGATACAAAGAGAAGGGTCCAAGAAGAGTGACCACATGGTACCTCTGTACTTAGGATGACAGTGCTGATGTCTCTGCATGTACCCTGGCTGGGTTTGCTGCTTACAGCTTAAGACACTGGGAAATATATTAAGAAATCATCTGAAGAGCAGGAAAACCACAGAACTGCACTGCTTACCCACAAACACTGATGGTTTTTATAGAACAGTAATTCCCAAACATGCAAGCTCACCTCTTGGCAAGTTCTAGACTTAAAACAAAGCAGGTGACTTTTGTTTTCCTCCAACCTTAAGCCTTCCTTCCCCATCATGGGCACACCCACCCACTGCAATGAGTCCCCCTTTACTTCCCCATGAGCACTCCTCCTCCCCCATAACCACCTTGTGGTGGTCTGAATAAGAATGTCCCCCATAAGCGTATATATTTGAATGCTTGGTCACTAGGGGATGGCGATACTTGAAAGGATTATTAGGATTTGGAGGTTGGAGGAAGTGGTCACTAGGAATGGGCTTTGACGTTTCCAAAGCCCATGTTTCGCCCAGTGTCTGTCTCTGTCAGCCTGTGGATCAGGATGCAGCTCTCAACTACTTCTCCAGCACCACACCTGAATGCCACCAAGTTCTCTGCCATGATGATAATGGCTCAAGCCTCTGAAACAATAAGCACGTCTACAATTACATACTTTCTAAGTGTTGCCTTGGTCTTGGTATCTCTTCACAGAAACAGAACAGTAACCAAGACAGAAGTTGCTACTAGGAAAGCAGGGTATTGCTGCTACAGGCCTGACCACACTGCTTGTTGGCAGAATATGGACTTCAGAGTTTGGGACTGGAAAAGCAGTTGGAAGCTTTACTGGGGGGGGGGGGGGGGGGTGGGGGGGGGGGGGGGGGAGGGAGGGGCTGGGGGGCTTAATGGGCCGTTCTGTAGTAATACGGAAGATCATAGTTCTGAGAAATAAATTACAGCAGCCTGGTCAAAAAAATTTCAAAAGAGAAGAATATTAGCTAGTGGCCTAGACTTTTTATGATATTTTTGGCAAAGAATATGTTTGTTTTTTGTCTTTGTCTTAAAAATTCACCAGAGGCTAAATTGAAGAGTTTTAGATTAATGGCAGAGAAGATTTCAAGACAGCCTCGTGTGGACTGGACCATGTGATCACTCAAATCACAAAGCAGATACACTGGCGAGCAGACATTCAAGTCTAGGTTGATCTTGTTTCCAAACCACTACCATAGATTCCTCTAGAGAGGGGCAAATACTATTTGACCATGGAACCAATGATTTAAAAAAAAAAACAAAACAACCAAACTTGTAGACATCCACAGATTTTAGAACATACTAAATCTCAAAGGCTTTCTCATTAAACATTCTTTCAGCTAGCTGGTGATATTGCCCAAGCAAGACAGCTATTCCAATTTCACAAACACAGCAATCACTCAACTGTGAAGCCAGGATTCCTCAACCCTGAACTACTGACAGTTTGGACAGGGCAAGTCCTTGTCAAGGGACCATCCTATGCCTGTAAGATGGATAGCAGCATGCCTGGCTCCACCCATCCCCAGTCATGACTACAAAAACTATGTCCAGATATTACCATATGCCCTCTAGAGGGTAGAACTGGTCTCTAAGGACAACTACAGTCAGTTGACCAAATTGCACAAAGAAAATGTGTACTAAATTCAGGAAGTCGTCGGCTACACCCTAGTTCATTACACATTCCTCTTAAAATCAAATTACAACTCTTCGTAGGAAGGCACATGTAACACCAGGGGGCACATACAGAATTTAGTGCTGGCTATCTGCATCTTTCTATTAAACAAGTAACTTCCTAGCTTCTTTACAGTGAGCATGCTCAGTGTCTTTGAACCACTGCTCAAATGATTACAGACTGTACTGCGCACACTGGATGTAGATTTAAATGCAAACCCAGTTTCAAGCAGTACTGTGAAAGCAAGAAAGGCCACAGCAACAGCGAATCACTGAGGGTAGGACATGAAGTTTACTATGGCTCTGGAGCACTTCTCCAGAGAATTATCAACTTTAATCCTTCAATGTCTTCAAACTCTAATGAGGCAGGTATTCTTCTCTTCCTGTTTTGTGACTAAGGAAATGGAGGCCCAAGGTGTTCAATAAATCTTCCAAGATCTGGCTCCCTGGTCCAGAGTGCCAGTTCTTTACTGTTAGCCGCAGTGGAACCAAGAACCATGGAAATAGCATCTTCCAGGTACTCTACCTCTAACAAGCCCCATGAGCTCTGTCAAGTCGTGTCCATCAGGACTGCTACTTCAGTCTAATCCCACCGTCCTCTTGACCAGCTCACATAGTCACAGCGCTATCTAACCCACATTTCCCTCTTGGAGAGAGAACACACAGCACTTTACGTGGTGAACTAAGGCTGGCATGCCACACCTATGCCACTGTCCCTAAATACTTGCCCGACACCTCCATTAAAAAAGAAGTGAGGTAATGAACGCAAGTTCTTGTCCGATACTGAGAGGTAGAGGGTCACACCATGGAGCCCCAGCTGGTCCTGAGCTCCAGATGCGCTTGCTTCTGCTTTGCAAGGAGTAAGATTACAGGCATGTGCTACGGCTTTCTATGTGTTCCTCACCCATCTTTTCAAAAACATATTTTACGATTCTGTTAGACAATACCACACACTGATCCAATGCCTTTAGAACTGACCATCTACCTGCTTCTGAAAACCTAGTTTCTGGCATCCTTTTTTCCTGTGATTGTTCTAAGATTACCCCCACACGGTTCTGGCCTATTCTGTTTGTGAGTTCTTTTCTGGTAGATTGTTGTTGCTGTTGATTGCTTTTGCTTTTTCAGTTCGAGGAAGTGAATGAGAGCCTCATGAGTGCTTTGAAAAATGCTCTATCATTGAGCCACACCCTCAAAAAAGCCCTGGTATGCTCTTTCAACATCCTGGAGCATAATTGTCACTTCAAACAGCTAAGATGCAGAGATCTGAGGAGGTGGCCAAGGCATTCTTGGCTAGAGAGGTGGGGAGTTCCAAGTAAGACAGACGGAAAAGGTGAAGAGGTGGGGGTGAGTTGGACTAGGTGCCCCAGTGGTCTTCCTGGAAGGAGGCACTGTTTTCTCGAATCCAATGTGCATGCAGAGAGCCACCTCTGCTGAGAGACACTGCACCTTGCCCATCTCCTAACAGATGAAATCTTATCCACTCCCATGTCCTTTCCCTCATTACTCCCCATTTAAAGTTATCTGTCTTTTCTTAATTATGTGTATGGAGGATAAGTGCAGATGTCCTTGGAAGCTAGGAGCACCAGATCTCCCAGGGGCTGGAGTTCCGCATGGTTGTAAGCTGCATGGCATGGGTGCTGGAAACAAACTCAGGAACTCTGCAAGCACAGTGCGTACTCTCAGCCAATAAGTATGCACTGAGCCATTGTTCTAGCCCCTGCCTCACCATTTGAAAAAGGAAGTTTCACAGTAAGCGAAGGGCCAACCTAACATGTAGACTATTCCCGCAAGGTATATTCCGCAGGTGTGCTCTTATGAACGACCAGTCATTCCCTGTTAAGCCTGGAATCCAGTGTTTGGCTTCAGACTTGGAGAGACCCAGTGTGCACTTCCTGAGGAAGAACAAATTCAGAGCTAAAGAGCTTCAGAAAAGAAGTCAACAAAGATTGATAGCCCGGAGGCAGCCACGTGTAGCAAACCACCCAGCAAGTGTAGAGGGCTTGCTCAGTTAATATTTGAAAACCTCAAGCTTCCTGAGTAAATATATTGTTCGGTGAACTTTGAGTCTCAGGCACAGGGGCACCAAGGACTTTTTAAATCGCTTGGAAAAATCTGATTCAAACCAAAATTCTCTTGGGGATCATTTCACATAAGAAAAACTGGCACTGTGTGACAGCTATTAGAACCACAGTGGGAACAACAAATACTTGACGCTGACTTCTAACAAAGAGAGTAACTAGCAGGTTATACCAAGTCTTTAATACCAGGCAGGAGTAATTCACCTCCCTCTCAGCTACTGTGACAATCAGCGGGTGGGGGTTGGGGGATGCAAAGCATCTCAGTTGTTGAGATGAAGGATCATCCTTAAGTGTCCAGGCTTTGTAACAATTTATAGATGAGATAAACCTTTATTTAATTATGCTTTTAGATTTTAGATGTTTAAAAGTCAACAAACTATTTTCCCATTTCCTGTTCACTACCTAAGGGGGCCTTCCAACCCCCCCCCCCCCCCACAGTGTCATTTGGGCTACCTCAGAGGCTGTTGCTCAAGCTGTCCAAGTGTTATCTTTCACCCAGACACTGGGTCAGTGTAAGGCAGCACAGCCGGCTTAACCATTAGCCCAGAAGCTTGCAGAGGACTCTGGGTGCTCAGAGGGTAACTAACATCTCCAGTCATCAACAAGTAGTTTCCATTAATCCATTTAGAAGTGATTTCTTTCTAGAGAAGTCTCCTTTATGGACCTAAGAAAGGTCAGTTGCACAGAATGTTACTCCACTCTCCCTCCACTGACTGGAACCATCAGTCTACACCTTCGTAGATGCAGAAGTGCAGAGATAATGTTGCTAGTTAAATTCACATTCTCAACCATGGCTCAGTTTGAAAATGTCTGTTATTGCCTATGCCTTCAGAACACCGAGTGCCCACCTATCTGGTACACACTTCCGATAGCATCTCTGTTGGACTGTATATTTCCTTAAAAACCAAAAGATGTTTTTCAGCCTACCACCTTCCCAAGCCATGGCAAGGCAAGAGACTTTTTTGTAACCTTGGGTCCGGGAGGTCTACCTTCCTTCATGAGAGGCCCTGGATCCAATGGCCACCACCAAAAAATAAAAATCAACTTGTACAATACAAGTAAATTTGTTGACCAGATTTTTAAAGGACACTTACCAAGTGTGTTTCTACATAAACCTAAAACCCACAAGACAAAGAATTTGAGACTTAGCTTAACTGGCGGGATGCTCATGCATCACAGGGGAGTCCTTGGGAGGTATCCCCAGGAAAACACACACACACACACACACACACACACACACACAGTAACTCAACCAGGTTAAAAGTAGAATGAAAATTTGCCCCACTCATGAAAACCACTCAGATTCCTGTTGGGGACAAGTCAAGTAATAACACACAGCAAAAGAAAGAAGAAAAGACAAAAAGCAACCCTCATGCCTTCTCAGTTATTTTCACTAGAGCAAACACCATGCAGCTCTAAGAGAAGCAGCAGCCTGCAGAGTAAACAGTCTCATGAAAACACTGGCAGCACGTGCTTCCTCCTGGCACCTTGTACAGAGCTCAGTCACCAGCTTGGCTGATGTTTTGGCTGGAAGACCTTAGGGAGAGGTGAGTTTGGAGGCATGTACTCCTAAAAATCTCAGTACCCAAGCTGTAAATACAGTCTCACCTTTCAAAAACCTATTCTAGGGAGGTCTGACAACCCCAAACTGAAACCACTTGTATGCTCGTTGTATATTATACACTCGGAACTTCAGGGCTAACATCCTACAGTCAATATTCGGCACATTTGTTGATTTTTCCCTACCGATCCAGAGTCACAGTTCCAGCAACCGCACTGCCACTAGGCAATATCTAGGTTTAGCACTGAAGCCCATCTAGTAAGCCATTCCCTTGACATCACTTAGTGGAAGAAATCCCACTGGTGATCACAGAGCGCTTTGTGAAAGCTAAGCGCCAAGCGCGGCTTTCTCCTTGCCTACTTTTCCTGGAGTCCCACCATCTGGCGCTGCTACAACGCATCACCCTGGGAATATTTTAACGAACTACCTTCCCACAAAGAGCCACACGTACCTCTCCTCCCAAAGGCAGCCTCCTGGAAAGTTTCTGACAAGTTTACGCGGGGCTCTGCGTGCAGCCGGCCAGCAGTCGGGAGTGGCCAGCTGTCCCCACAGACCGCCTCGGAGAAGCACAGTCCCACAGTCCGGCGGCGCAGAGGACACAGAGCTCAAGGGGCTACAGAAGCAAGGCCCGCGCGCCTCAGGCTGCACAGGGTTTTTGGAATGTAGGGCGTGGCCCTCTGCTAAAGCTAAAGAAGTGAGTCAGCCCCTGTGCAAGCCTAACCAATAAGCGCCTTCACTGTTGGGTAAGGCGGAACCTTCCCTTCTTCATTTAGGAGGAGTTTAACAGCCTTCCACACCCCCCACCCCAGTTTAAGCTTTTAAGAACTTGAGCAGTTCTAAAGTTTGTGAAACTTTTCTAAAGCCAGGATTAATGGGTTTCTGCTGGTACAAATTCCTGAGCTGAGGCTGCACTGGATGCAAAGCGCTCCGAGACCTCCTTCAAAGCAGGCTTGAGAGCTGACCAGCAATTTAATGGTCTGGAATGAGCCCGGAACATGCCCACCTAACAGAGGTGGCCAGATTATATGTGACGCTCCAAGCAAGGCACTTAGCACAGCAGAGCAGATACTCAGACATGCTGAGTCTTGAATCTGGAACTCCTCACTTGTAGACAGCCATAGACTGGGCAGAACTTGGTGACAGAGAGACCTGTAATCCCAGTTAGTCCAGAGGCAGGAGCAGGAGGCCTGCCTGGGCGATTTAGGAAGACTCTGACTCAAATGTTTAAAGAGGTTTTTGTTTGGTTGGTTTTCGTTTTGTTTTTTTAAGGGGAGGGGGCTAAATGTGGCCACGTGAGGAATATTGGCTTAGCATACACCAGGTGTCCCATCCCTAAACTGAAAAGGAAAAAAATCTTAAGTGAATAAACTGGCTTTTAATTAATTTTTTTATACTAAAAGTACACAGAGAATTTCAGAGCTGAAACAGTGGTTGGTGTTGTATGTTTTGAGTCTCTTAAGTCATGAGAAACTTAGGGTTATAGTTTAAGTTTCTTGCACTTGATATTATATAATTAAACGAAAATGATTACTAACAAAAAATCTTAAAGGAATGATTTTATTTAGGACAAAATTAAATAGACTTAAACACAAATAAATTAAACGTTCTCTCTAGATACTGTGGCTTAAACATTATATTTTAATAAAAACATTTAAAAGAAAGTTTAAACAGGTGAAATTTGACAAATTATAGGAGACTGCAGACCTCACAATTCCCTGGGTCCTGATCACTAGGGTTAATCACTAATACTGTTAGAGTTTCTGACTGAAGATGTTTTTATTAGTTACTACTGTGTATGCTTGTGTGTGTGTGTGTGTGTGTGTACATGACTGAGCACAGGTGTGTAGGTCAGAGGACAGATTCATGCAGTCCCTTCTCTCTTCCCACCCTTATGTGTCTTCATAGATTGGACCTGGGTCATAAGGCTTGTATGGGGAGCACTTCATGGGGAGCACCTCAAGAGATTTTGTTTTTAAGGTGCAGATAATTACTTCTTAGGTTTAAAGAAGGTCTTTGGGTTTAACCTCTCTCTTTTTCTCCCTCCCCCCTCTCTGTGGGGGGTATGCTATGCTATTCTATGCTAGGCTATGCTATGTGCATACACACAAGCCCACCCACAAATGGCTATGGGTATGTTTATGCTTAGAGGCCTGAGGGAAATCTTGGGTGTCTTTCCTCAGAAACATCCCTTTTTAGTTGGTCTGCTTTTTGAGACAAGGTCTCTCATTGACCTAAATTCCCCAATTAGATGGAAGTCCCAGGGATATGTGTCTTCAGTTCCCCAGTGCTGTGATTTAAGTGAGCACCAGCTTTCCTAGCATCCCTGAATACCTGTTTGTTTGTTTGTGTGTTTGTTTGTTTGTTTGTTTGTGGGGGCAGAGGTACCACAGCACCTGTGTAGAAGTCAGAGACAACGTACAGGAGTCAGTTTTCTTTTTTTACCACATAGTTTCCTAGGGATCGAACTCAGGTTTATCAGGCTTGACCTCCAAGAGCCCTCCTGACAACCTAGGCCCGAGTGTGTGGCTTTTTTTTTTTTTTTTTTAGGTGTGTTCTAGGATTTTAACTCAACACCTGGTGGATAGACAGCAAACACAGCACGCTCTTTGCAGGCTGTATCACTTCCCCAGTTCTCCTGGTGATTCATTAGAGCCAGTCATTCCACAGTCCAAGATTTCTTCAAAATGAGAGCGGGCCTTCCGAAACTGCTGCTCTTTTCTATGAGGCAACAGGAGAGAGAAGAGAGAACCCTGGATCATGAATGGAGAAGCACCCTTCCTAGCCTGGGCTCTACGAAGAATTGACTGGACAGCTTCATCTCTCTGAGCTTCTCTGCCAATTCAACTGGGAATAACAAACTGGAATGAGAAAACAGAATTAGGCCAAGGGACAGAAGCAGGATATGCCCTCTTCTATCTGGCAGCATGAAGGAGAGCCTGATGTGAAAGCTCCCCTCTACTTCCCATAAAGCTAACTCACAAACCCTTGAAATGAACTTCCGGAAGCCTCTGCACACCACCTCCAGATCCTAGCAACTCTCTTATAAGCAGGCACGACAGGAAGCTTGCCCACTGCACCTGAACCAATTCTGCCATTCTTGGTTCAAACATTGGTCTCTTGGGCCAGAGTCCCTGGGGTTAGATGCTGTCCAGCTTCTGTTCCGGTAGAAGGCCCCTCCCGCAGGGCCTTCTGACACGTCACCATCAGTACAGGGAAATGTCAAAGTTCAGCATGTCATCAACTCTGAAGCCTTTCCTCTCCCAATCATTGAACAGTTACTTCAGAGATGATAAAAAAAAATCATCTCCTTACAGGAGATGTTCAGCCAATTTAGGTGTATTGTTTTTAAAGCATTGATTTCTTTTTTATTTAGAAAAGTACTGCTATTGATTGTACTATGTGAACTATGCGGGTTGTGCATTATATCCTAGCATAGTATCTACTAGGGAGTACCTTGTTTGCTATAGCGAGCTTGACGACTAGAGCAGATGCTCCAGCCAGGAAGAAGAAAACCTTCCTAAATGCCATCAGCCTCAATCAGAGCTCAAAGCATGTAAAGACATTTCCCACAGCCTTCACGCACCAGAAACAAGGCCGTCACTATTGATACAGTTAGGGGATACTTGCAAGAGGAAAGGGATAAACATTTCTAGACTTTTGTTACCTACGGTGACAACACAAAGTGTAAAGCTTCCCAATATATGTTTATGAAAAAAAAAAAAAGCCTCAGAATCAGGCTTCCGCCCATGGAACTCAGTCTTTGCATTATACTGCCAAAGAGCCCATTGCTGTGCTCATGGCACTTTCCCAGGCACTGGGCACAGTCACCTCCATGCCCGCCCCACATTGGACTTGCTGTCCAACCTTAACATACTCCTACTACTTCTCCCAGTGCAGACCACTCAGGCCTCTTTTTCTCCCACAACTCCTTCACTTGCCCAAGCCCTGAAGATCTCGCTCTCCTCTCTTTAGCTCCAAGAGAGAACATTCGTAATTCAATCCTTCCTTCCCAATGAGCTTGCTACCCTGTCTCCTACCAGGTAAGACTGCATCTGAGGCAGGCAGTGTATTTCAGAGGTTTTATGTCCCTAAGGCCTTAAGCAGATCCTAAATAGTCACTGTTGTTGATCTAATGCTGCCTAAGTTATATAACAAACGCAAGAGAGGAAAGAAAGCCTTGCTAATGTATCAAGAACAAACAACTACAGCAGTTTTTGAAGCCAGTGTGTCTTTGCTCTTTATAACATGTTCCAACAAACCGAAGGCTTCTCAGGCAGCAAATCCAGGACTTCCTGAGAGGAAGGGAAGTTTACCCAATATTGTGGGCATCAACTCTCAGTTCCCCAAACACTAGCCTACTGAACAGAGAGTGGCCGTAAGTCAGTCTAGCTTCCTTCCAGGAAGACACATGTGCAAGTCTGATAATTTACCAAGGCACTGAAATCTTCTTTCATATAAATTTCTCAATGTGTTTGTTGTAGCCACAAACACTTCTCTGTTTACCTACTTACACACACCGTGAGACGATGGTTGAAGGCGCTAATCAAAAGTCATGTGACATTTGTATTAAAGCAAGCACCTAGAGTCATTGCCACACATGCTGGCAGAAGTTTAATTAGTGTCGATACATGTCTGCTTTTGTGACAGGTGGAAATAAACACTGCCACTCTTCCCTCAAAAAAGTATGTCAGAAACTAGATGCCCTATTAGCCAATTAAATGATTCATGGCTGAGATCTGTGACAAAGGGCACTGATAAATATTCCAAATATAAACAACCAAGAAAGGCAATCAGCATTCTTTAGCCTGTGTGTAACAGACATAGCAACTGACGCAGCATAGGTCCTGCATCAAGGTGGGAGGAACGGAATGAGAATCACAGGCAACAGGAACACCTGATGTAGCTTCACTGGACTTCGGAGACATATGCAATGAACTCTTCCTGGATAAGAGAGCTCATAGAACCAACCTTCTACTCAGTCACCAGCACGGCCACTATGAGGAACTGTTCCACTTTTTCAGAGCTGTAGTTTTAAAATTCTCAGCAGACTTACATCTTCTAGCTAGAGCCATGTATTTATGACAGACACCCTACCCTGGTCTACAAGCAGACTATCTAGTTAGATCGGTGGGGAGAGTAAATTCTATGAGAAGAAAATGAGTTTACTTCCTAGAAGTGGGACTCAGAAATAAATATCGGCATCTAGCATGAAATGCCACTCTGTGCCTAATGTGAAGGCTGATCCAGGTATTTCTCTACCTGCTTATAAACTACAGTTTAGACATTCAGCAAAGGTCTAACATCAGTGAACGTTTGCCTAGCTGTTGACATCATGTCCAGAGTCTAATAGACGCTGGCCTCTCTGAGCTGTTCTTAATAGTTCATTTGACTCAGGACTGATCAGAAATTCAACATCAATATTTCTAATACAGCACTGAGACCTCATTCAAAACATGGAAAATGCATCCAGAATTCTATCTAAAACAACAACAACAAAAAAATAAGCTCAATTTAATTCACTTATGATGCACCTTGTCACAGTTGTGACCTTCATCTTCTACACATGATTTTAGACTTTATCTGCAACACTGCAAGACAGTTCGTAACATGTAAAACATCAAGGACACACAAACAGTAACCTCATAAGAAAGAAAATTCCACCTACGCCGAACTCCCCAGTCTAAAGTGTTTTAATAGAAAAACTGAAAATTTAAAACTGATGCTGTCTTGAGGAAGACTGTCAGGTCTGTCATCATAAACTTAACAACTAGAGTCAGTAGTATAAACTGTAAAATTTAATTTTTTTAAACTGGTCATCAAGTATTTAATACATTCAAAAGGAGGTATTGACAGTACCTGTTACGGAAAATTATATTAAAATAAACACCCACACAGTCACCACACGTAAGAAGCGAGCTATTTGGAAAGGAACCTGGCAGCTCTCTTCGTGCTCCTCTTCCTGTCTGAGGTTGATATGGTTTCTTTTCATGATTATGTGTTGAAACTTTAGGAGACTTGGGTCTGAGAAATGCCTTTAATAATGAAGTAGGGCATGGAGGCTCATGCATGCCTGCACCCTCAGTACTGGGGAGGCAGAGGGAGGTGGACCACTGCAATTTGAAAACCAGCTTAGGCTACATAGTAAAACATGGTCTAAAACAAACTAAAATAAGGGGGCTGAAGAGATGGTTTAGCTGTTACAAGCATTACTGCTCTTGCAGAAGACACGAGTTCTGCTTCTAGCACCCCAGTTGAGTGGCTCACAACTGCTTCTAAACTCCATGCTCCCTAAGGGCCAATGTCCTTCCTGGCTTCCACAGCATGCACTCACATGTGCAAACCTGCATAGGCAAGCACACACACACACACACACACACACACACACACACACACACTCACATACAATTAGGAATAAAAATCAAATCTTCAAAATAGCTGAAGTAAGCAAACAGATTAAAAACATAGTCTGGGCCTTCTGAAAGCATAGTACAGAGGTGGTCAGAAGTCATGGAACATGACAGCAGTGTGCAGGTTAATTTGATACCAACTTTACATAAGCTAGAGTTATCTGAATGAAGGAATCCTCCGCTGAGAAAATGCTTCCATGAAATCCTGCTGTAGGGCATTTTCTCAATTAGTGATTGATGGGGGAGGACCCAGCCCACTGTGGGTGGTGCCATTCCCGGGCTGGTGGTCCTGGGTTCTATAAGAAAGCAGGCTGAGCAAGCAAGCTACTGGAAGCATAAGCCAGTAAGCAGCACCCTGTCCATGGCCTCTGCATCAGCTCCTACCTCTAGGTTCCCACCCGTCTTGAGTTCCTGTCCTGGCTTCCTCCTATGACGGACTATGATCTGGAAGTGTATGTCCAATAAACCCTTTCCTCCCTGACTGGCTTCTGGCCATGGTGTTTCACTATAGCAATAGAAACCCTAACTAAGAAAATTGCTGAATTCAGTCCTGAAGAAGCCAGAACCTAAATGGTACCTTACCAAACATAGAGACTGGTAGTGGGACAGGCCATTATAGCTCCTGCATTTATAGCTCCTGGGTTCATGCACCCAGCCAGGACTCGTTACTGAGAATATTAAAGTACACCAAATATCCCTGACACAGTGTCAGGGCATGAGATGGGCGCCTGGAGAGGTCAGATCCAAATTATCCAAAGCAAGGTATTATTAAGCCAAGACCAACTGGTTCCTCATGCCACAAAATGACAAAGGAAAGAGGTATCTTAGATACCAATAATGAACTTTAATTAACACATCATCCACCATGGAAAAGTGAGAGAATATCCAGAGGGGAAAACAGAAATCAAAGGAAGCAGCCCACTAATGAAGGGCTTAATTTTGTTTGCAACTGTTTGTTGAACAATTTATATGACAGCAGATATAAATTAACATGTCATCTGTGAAATTACATGTCAAAGACAGGGCATGTACACTAGTGAGTGAACAAGTCAGTACAAATTGTCTAAGTGAAAACTAGACACTTTCTATCTAGTATACCCTGAATGAGATCAGAATGCATACTTAAGAGACCGTTAACCAGACTAGTGGACAGCAATGGCACCTGAAATCAGAGGCCAGCACACAGAAAATGCAGCCGCCCCAAGACAGTTCACAACATACTGATCTGGGGTTGTCCTGCAGTGCAGGACACTCTCACTTCTTTACGGATGGGTAGCATATGCATCTTGGTCTGAGGTCCCAGAGGCTGGTTCCACAGGTCAGAATACTTCAACACTGGCAATGTTATACATATGCTTAGAAAGGAAGGAAGGAAGGAAGGAAGGAAGGAAGGAAGGAAGGAAGGAAGGAAGG
Source organism: Rhabdomys pumilio (assembly GCA_030674055.1). Classification (NCBI taxonomy): domain Eukaryota; kingdom Metazoa; phylum Chordata; class Mammalia; order Rodentia; family Muridae; genus Rhabdomys; species Rhabdomys pumilio. The sequence goes on from JANHMN010000003.1 coordinate 158,620,568, forward strand.
AAGGAAGGAAGGAAGGAAGGCAGGCAGGCAGGCAGGCAGGCTGGCTCTTCTTGATCAATCCTCCATATCTTATCTAAACACCTTGTTTGAGCTGGTTGATGAGAGCAGGAGAGCGGGTTAGATTAGGGTAGGTTTCAGTAGCAGAAAATATTTGATTGGGCATTTGCTACTAACTAATGTCTATCTAAATTATGAGAGTTAGCATCACTAGTGGGAAAGAACCACAAAAATGTGAAAATCCAAAGAAGGTTGAGGTGGACAAGGGTGGAGGGGAAAGGAAGGGGGACCCTCTCTCAAGGAGCAAACTAGGGCACCTTATTTTAATTAGCAGGCCCTCCATTTCCATTTCTGAGAGACTTCATGCTAATCATGTAAACTTCCAGATTCCATCTCCACTCCATCCTCGCCATCACTGGCGTGTGATCCCAAGGTTGACCCAAGGTCCCAGGGATGCCTCAACTAGTATTTCAAAGCTGATGAGTTTTTAATTTAATAATTTCCACATTCTTGCAGTTCTTTCCCACCGGTAATGCTAACTCTCAAAGTTTAGATAGAGACATTAGTTAGTAGCTAATGCCCAATCAAATATTTTCTGCCACTGAACCGCACCCTGACCTAGCCTGCTCTCATCAGCACCACGTAATTAAGCTATTTCTTTCATGGTTTTCACATTAAGACTTGAAACTTCGAATTGAAATGTTTATTTTCTTTGGAAAGGCTTCATTGCTGACCCTTGAAGTGGAATTAGCATGTTTTATTTGTATTGGAATTTACCCTCAAAACTCATGTCATCGAGAACTCAGAAAACAACTGATTCCCAGAAAGCTGCAACACAGACTCAGCAGAAGACCACACACCTAGCAGATCTGATCACTTTACACTGATACTTGGGATACTCGGAAACCACAGAAGGGCTGTCCTGGGAGATAATGAAACACATCGATTAGCTGTGAAACGCTTCATTGTTAATGTCGTGATTTCTTTCTGTTACAAAGACCTCCAATCCTGAGGAGGCCCCAGGATGGTAATTCACATTTCAGGGATTTCTCTCTGGTTTTAATCATAAGCTTCCACATGAAATAGACAAGAATGAATTTTGGAACAATTCAATAATCCCCAGGCTCACAGTGGACTGTAGATGCCTTTTAAGAGGAAATAAGAGAAATGAATGTTTTAGGATTATATAAATCTGATTCAGGTTATGCTAGGTTTTTTTCTTTTTTTAAACAGCTTAATAACAAGTGTTTTGAAAGCTAGGTAGTAGAGACTTAGAATAAAAACAACCACGGCAATGTCCACGGTTACTTAGCAATTCTAGGCTCCAATTATTTCTTTCTAAAGGGCAAGTGAGAGAAACTGAAAAAGAAAGTGCTTCCAGAAGAAATGCTGACCATTCTCATCCTAGGTCTGCTCTTTTTTCTATCTGACTCTCCATGGGATTTCATAATCAAGCCAAGGTGACCGTGAAGCCATTTAGGTGGTGTCTCTCTGGAAGCAATTTACATCCCAATAAAACTGAATTTCTGAATCAAGAGCAAAAACTCATGCAGTATACAGAGGTGCTGGGACTGCCTGAGCCTGGAGCTGTCACAGAAGGGGGAAGGATAAAGAAGCAGAAAGCTAGGGAGTCCCTGGGACCTGTCTCCAAGAATTGTCACAGAGCAGCCAGAAGAAGCAAGGGATGCCAGGGGTCAGCCAAAAACTGACCTCCCCATTCAAGAATGCCAGCGGGACCCATGATAAAGGGGGCTTGAGCTCAAAGTAAGTCTTGGCCTTGCCCTTCCACTCCAGAAGCCATGCGGTCGCGGTCACGAGATTGTGGATTTTACCAAACCTTGCTGTCACCAGCCAAAGCAAAGTGCCACTATCACAGCCAACACAGGAACTGCAGAACTGGCTCTGACCTGCCTTCCCAGCAGGAGCCCACCATGGGGGTGTGTTGGAGCCAGCTTGTAGCTTCACAGCAGACTGTTAATTTCTCAGGACCACTGGCAAGGTGGCCACAATAATCATTAAACTAAAGGAGCTTGGGCTGGAAAGATGGCTCAGAGGATAAGGACGCTTACTGCTCTTGCAGAGAACCTGAGCTTGGTTCCCAGCATCCCCTTCGAGCTGCTCACACCTGCCTGTAATTCCAGCTTCAGGGAAACCAATGCCTTCCTCTGGCCTCCATGGACACAAACAGACACATCTATACAGATAAGCAAAAGTAAAATAAATTCTTTAAAAATTACATAAACTTGATGTTTTAAAAATTGTGCGAAAAATAAATATAATAAATACTTTTAATTAATTATGTCCTGACTATTTTACCTGCTCCTGATGCAGGCTGGGACTGTGACTGAGTCACAGAAAAGCAAATAATGGTATGCATGTCACTTTCAAAACCACTTTGGGTGACACTTATGGGATAGGCTAAAATCAACCACAGTAGAAGTGTTTATACCCGCAAGAAGCTTGCAGACACTGGAAGCCATCTTGGCAGAATCACAGTGTTGACACTTACTAAACTTTGCTACCTAAAGGGTTTATCAGCATCCTTTCACAGAGCTGCCATGTTTGAGCTGGCCCATCTTTTGAAACGGCTTATAAATTGTAAATCACAATACCAAGTATGCTGACAGAAAGCACCCGCATTATTGTGCAGCTGTGCTGCTGCAGTGTTGTGGACAGTCTTTCACGTCAGAGTGGGGCTCGTTAGATCCACCACACAGATGAATGAGCTGAGATAGCACAAGAGAATGTGGGTCAAGAAACGCCTGACTAATAATGTATGTGAGGTCTCCACCGCCACATGCACTGCAGTGCCATTATCACAGTGAACAGAAAACCAGCCAAATGTAACTGTCAGGTAACTAACCACTGCTCAGAGCTATAGCACTGTGCGACAACAATTCTTCCAAGGCACTCTGAGAACTGGAAAGTTGTAAAGGAGGCCCTCTAAGACTCAGAGTTCTAGAAGGAAGCTCATTAAGACTCAGGAAATAAACAACTCAGAAGTCCCTAGGAGTTCTGGAAATTAAATGGATGCCCTAGGTCCATTCCTCCCCAAGGTTATAGAGGCAGCAAGGGCTGTTGAGGAAGCCCAGGCTATTGTCAAGTTGCCTGAAAGTCATGCAGAGAGCTCTGGGGCCCCATCTTTTGAGAATCGTGGACCACACTACGGTGGGCTTTCAATGCTGTAGCTGCCTTTGACTCACCCCTGCTACTGTACAGAACCCTTAAGCCATGCTTCTGTAAGAAACCCCAATAAGTGCTTTGTTTCATCAAGTGTGACTTCGATGGTTTCTTACTTTGGTCTGTAGGGTCCGCCATTGTTTTCCTACTAAGGATGTAGAAGCTTGTGTGACGTCTCTCCAGGGATAGAACCACACAACGGAGAGGGAAGAGTCTCAGGCAATGGATCAAAGTTTACTCAGTCAGCAATTCTGTTCCTAACTACTTCTAATGTACCCACAAAAGCTGCCTAAGGAAGTGAACTCTAGGGGCTCCTGAAAGCAAGGTCACCTGTGTTTTCCAGGGGCCATTCCTAGATTAACCGCGGACCTAGAACAATGACTTCTCAAGTCACTTGCCTCTTTTGTTCTGTCCCAGAACTGATGCACTCAACTAAAAATGACGTATTCTACAAAGAAAGTTTCACGCATTAACAAACCCCCTCAGATCTAAATCTTTCTTTTAATTTTATGGGTTGTGCCTGCATGTGCAGCTGCGTATGCACTACGTGCATGCGGTGACTGTAGAGGCAGAAGAGACTCGTAGGTCCCCAGGAGCTGGGGGATACGCCATCCTGTGGGTGCTGGGAAATGAACCTGAATCCTCTGGAAGAGTAGCCAGTGCTCTCCACCACTGAGCCAACACTTCACCCTAATACCTACTGTTAAAAAACGCTTTCAGTTTTTACACACTTAAGTCAATTGACGGTACCATCCTTTTACTGTGACAAGAGTCAATTGACTGTACCATCCTTTTACTGTGACTTCTCAAGCATGATTCAAGCAGTCATTAAAAGAATTCCAAAGAGCTAGCAAAAATTTACTTACGGATTATTTTAAAAAGACTCTCCTCATCTTGGATTCCTGCGAGATACTAGCTTCTCCGAGTGTTCCAGTATGTCTCCATTACCTGTTACCAGGAGGAAGAATCTCGTTAGTTGTATGGTCTTTACTAATAACCTCTATCAAACATACCACACAGGTAACAATAAAAACAACAAAACCCCAAATGGTCCAAAATTCTAGCACTTTATTAGCCACAGGAATTCCTCTCCCCCAGCCTCCATTTCTTCATTTCTAAATGAGCACTGAATATCCCTTACTGTCTGTGTAGTAGTGATAGTTAAGTAAGTGAAAGGGCATGGTCAGCATCCTTTGATCCAACAAAGGTGTTGTCCTGGCAACAAAGACATTCAACACTTCATTTAACAATCACAAATCCTTTATTGCCCAAGATTGAGTTCATCAAATCCTGGAGATATGTAAATGATCACCAAGAATGGAGTATGCTCAGCAAAGTGCTTGGCTTTGTTTGTTTGCTTGGTTTTTAAGAGGAAGTCACTCAGAACAGTATTTCACATCCATTTTTAAACAGGTAGGGCCGCAAAATAGGATTAGGACTTTTGTTTTCTTCTTTTCACATGTTTCATGGGAACATCTCACTTGTTCCCAGTAGAATGCAAGCATCGGTCACTTTATGTGAAGAGCATGTGGCTCTGGGTAGATGACACTGACAGGTCCCTGAGTTAACCTTTCTAGCTCAGAGCAAAGAGAAGGACAAGAAAGCTAACATGGCTCCATCCATATGGCACTGCCACAGTCACTGAAGGAAAGACAGAAGCTTCAAGTTACCCAAGCCAGGAGGAGGTGCAGGGTGGACTAAGGAAGGCGGAGGAAAAAAACACCACATGAATTCAGGTGTTTCCCTAGTCAGGAAGAACTGGCCAAGAGCAATAAACCAGGGGAGGACCTCCCCTCAGGGAAAGACTGAAGTTCCAGCACAGGGAAGAGCACGCTCATTGGCTAGCTATGGCTTTATATGGCTGGTCACTTTGCAAAGAAGCTTTTAAAAGTATGGAGAATGCTGTACAATTTGACATAGGCTCAGTTTCCAGGTCTGGAAGACAAGGACAATGATGCCAACAGTTCAGAGCAGACACAGACATTAGAGATGAGTATACAGGCCCATTGTATAGGGTATCCTCAAAAGAAAATCCCAATTAGCATGTTACTACCATGATTACGACCAAGACTATTAAATTCCTTGTTAGAAAAGGCAATACTAGTATGCAACACATTAAATTCCTAGACTCCACTTTGTAAAGAGTGTTTAAACCCTACTTCTGATTAGTCACACAAACTTTCCTAACATTTTCTTTATGTTTGCAACTTTTAAAAATTAAACTATAATTACAATATTCCCTCTTCCCTCAATCCTTCCAACCTCTCATACACTCCCACTTTCTCTCAAACGCATGGCCTCTTTTCTTTAGTCATCAGTTATAAATACAACCTGGTGAGTCTGTTTACTGTAGTTTATATGCATATGATTCCAGGGCTGACCACTTGGTGTTTAACCAATTAGGGGGCCCATTCCTGGGGAAGGTGAATTGTCCCCTGTCCAGGCAGTCATTTCCTTGTAGCTCTTTCTGGCAGTAGGGCCCCATGAAATCCCCCTTTTCACATTTGCATGTCTATTGCTGTTAGCCCTGTTCAGGTCTTGTTTAGGCAATCATACTGTTGAGGTATCATGAGTGAACCTTCCCTGTTGTCATCTTTTCTAGGAGACCCATTTTTATCATAATGGAGTGTTAAAAGAAGATTGCCTCCTTCTTTGGCAGCCTTTCCTGGCATCAGCTAGCAGAAGTGGGCTGTGTGTCTGTTGGTATCAGATCAGTACTGAGTTCCTTCTTCAGACTGGAAAACATGACTCATTTCCAACAGACGCAGTGTATTCCACATGCATCTGCAGAACATGGTGGTCATGATGAAAATGATGGGCAGCTCATCTCCAAGGCTTCCCTCAGCACCACATTATAGCCTTGTTGAGGACAGTGTGGATAAAGCCATGACAGCTTTGACGGAGAAGGATCAGAACTCATTATCTTCATAAGGTACCCTTTGACACTCCTTCCAATGATGCACACTGCTTTTATCTCCAGAATGGCCATGGACAATGTGCAGGAAGACATCTGTTTCCTTCGTGCTTAGTCCCCCTTGATGCAAGAAGCAAAACACCTTATTTACTATTGCAAGAAATATTTTAATAAATTAGTTGAAAGAATTAAAATTATGATCAAGAATGGTAATGTGGCAGCTGTTCCAAATGATTAAAAGTGATGTCAGCAACTAATGAACCACCCATTCATTCTGCCACGAACTGAGATTTAAAAGAACAAGCTTTTAAGGATTGTGGCGGTTCAAATAAAAATGATCCCACAGGCTTATAGGGCTGGCACTATTAGGAGGTGTGGTCTTGTTGGAGGAAGTGTGTCCCTGGGGATGGGCTTTGAGATTTCAAATGCTCAAGCCAGGCCCAGTGACTCACTGTCTCTTCCTGCTGCCCATGCTTCCAGATGTAGAACTCTCAGTAACCTCTCTCTCCTACAGCACCATGACTGTCTGCATGCTGCCATGTTTCCGGCTATGATGAATGGATTCAACCTCTGAACGGCAAGCCGGCCCCAGTTAAATGTTTTCCTTTATAAGAATTGCTGTGGTCATAGTATCTCTTCACAGCAATAGAAACCTTAACTAAGACAGAGTGTAAATAACCAACTCATGCCAGACTCTAAGATAGAAAGTGGGTCCATCAAGAGAAAGATTGATTCATTCAGTTAATATTTCTGAGTACCCTGTACTTGGCAAGCGTGGTGCTGAGTATGTAAAGGAAAACTGCATAGTTAAAATTCTAGCTCCCACAGAGCTCACGTGCTGGGTGGCATAATAGACAGCTGCAAAGGAAGGAAGGGAGGGAGGGAGGAAGGGAAGGAAGGAAGAAGGAAGGAAGGACAGACAGACAGACAGAAGAAACCCTACTAAGACAAGGATGGAGTTCACATCCAATTACAGCACAATAGGAGGACCAGCAGAACTAAGCAAGGAAGTCAGATGACCCACTTAACAAAGACTATCCAAATGTGTGAGTCCTGGTGAGACTAGCCTAGTGCACCCTAACTATGCTTCAAACACAATGTAAAACTCCACAACAGATATGCAAAGCCTGGCTAAACAAATACATTGCGCGCGCGTGTGTGTGTGTGTGTGTGTGTGTGTGTGTGTGTGTGTGTGTGTTCATTTACAGTGCTGAACAGCTGAACATTGGACCCAGGGCATTACAGTGGCTCAACAAGCATCATGCCTCTGAGTTATAATTCTAGCCCAGTATATTCCATGTAGAGTGTACACTCTAACCTAAAGCTAGATAGGTGGGGAAACTTACAGCAACAGGTTAAGATTGCTTTCAGACTTCTATTTTCTTCCTCTCAGGGAGCTGGCTTACTTTGAGAAGTCAGGGCTTCTCTCTGGCAAACAGTGTTCTGAGTCATTGAAAACACGTGCTTTGTGGGCACAAGAATTGAATTTCCCAACAACTCCTGAAAGATCTTGAGCTCAATGTACAATTTCTGCATACCTTATTTCTTCATCAATAGAATGGGGGTGATATCAGTACTGTAGCTAGACATCATACTATTGCTAAAAGGCATAATTAATGTTCTCAAGTAAAGCCTATGGAAAACAAGTGTTCCCTCAGTGTTAAATTATCCTCAGTGTTAGCAAACATAGCAAGTAATACGATAAAGTCCATATAGCAACAAAAATTAGTATCTGCAAGAGCTCAGAAATTATGCAGATCACTTCACCAGGTCACCCAGAAATGGCTCTGGGTATACAGTTGCTCATAGCAACAAAGGGGAAACTGTCTTTCTGGTATCTGTGCATACACCTATGCACAAGAGCAATCAGAAGATGCTGTGGGGAGAGGGTAGTTCAAAAATATTACCAGCATCCATTCAGAAGAAAAACTGGATGATCAGCTCAAGACAACTCCATTCATGGTCAAGCCTGGGGCTCAAGCCCAGGCAGCTTCAGTCCATGTTCTCACCCACAATACTACACTGCTATTTCAATGTTAAGTGAAGTAGCTGAAGACAAGACAGACACATGCCAAAGGAGGATCCTAGAAGATGGGAAGAAAAAAAAAAGTCCGAAGAGTTCAAGGACCAAATGTGCTAATACTACAAACTTGTTAGCATAAATCCACAGGAAATCCTGAAAGGATGGCGCCATAAATGCCATTTCGTTTTAGAACCTGCTGTTGGCATAAAGAACACAGGGCCCACTCAGGTCTTTTTAAGATAAAACATACTATGATCATGTGCCAGACTCAGAATGGCCCCCTCAGAGGGAGGACGGCCTTACAGCACACAGCTCCTCACCGACTCCACCTGTCTTTCACTGCAGCTACCCTTTTTTAAAGCAGGAAAGAGGAGGAGGAAAATGTCACTCAAGGAATTTGAAGTCTCTGAGAGTGAGAAAGAGGGGAAGAGGGGAGGGAGTGCCGCAGGAAGAAGGGGCTCCTAGTTAACTAGGAGAATGCACAGACAGGACAGAAAGAGAAATAAGATCCTGGTTAGGCTCGGGTGGGGCAGACTCCAAAGCAGGCCCGTGATCTCCGTCTCTTATTCACTCTCTTGAGTGTGAGTAAGTCTTATAGTCAAATTATAACTGATAGGATATCAGAAATTATAGAATGTCCGAGTTATACTATAGAAGACTATAATATCCATTCTGCCACAGGATTCTCTCCCGTGCTGCTTATGAAGAGCAGTCAGCCTGCCATGATGTGAGCCACCCAATGAGAGCCGCTGAAGGCAACTTCTGACAACAAGAAACCAAGGTGCTTGGCCCAAGAGCCCACAAAACCCGAATCCTTCCCCCAGCTGTACCTCGGCTAAGACAGCAGCCACACTAACACCCTGATTTCATCCTGATTAACACTTAGCTAATTCAGGCCCAGATCCCTGCTCCACAGCAGCCAAGAGATCACTTGTAGGTAGGCTGATCTGCAAAGACTGAGCTGGGCTGATTGGCCAGGTGGCTCTAGATGATCAAAGCAGAAGGAAGAGAAACAAGTCCATGATGCCTTCTCATGGCCTCTGGCAGAGGAAGAGGGAGAAAGAGGAAAAGCCCAGGAAGCCTCGCAGCCTGAGAGAGAGGGGCCTCTCCTCCTAGGCTGGCCATTTGGAGGATATAATTAGTCTCATTTACCAACAAAATCACCTTCTAACTGGTGATCGGGCTCTTGGCTGGCCTTCAAAGGCTATTCAGCCAAAGCTTGGGCCATTGAGGTCAGCATGAGAATTTTTACCAATTTACAAGCTATTCTACAAACCTAGCCATAACAGAATAACCAAGAACATGTTCTACACAATGCACTGTACCTAAACACTGTTTAAATTTAAAACAGGTGTCTGGAGAGATGAGACAAACTCAGACTTTCTCTTAGTGGCTTTAAGAACTCAATTTAAAAAAAGACAAGAGTTTCATGGCAATTTTCCTAATATGAAGTCTCAAAACCAAACATTCATACACAAAGAGAGACACAGAGTTATACAGATATAGATATAGTTTATATAAATATAAATATGATACAGATATAGCCATCCTTAAATCTTCACAATCTCAAGTACCTATAACCTCCACAAATCAGTTTGGGAAACCTTGACTCATGAGATGGGTGCACTCATAATGTTACTAAGCAAACCCCTCTCACCTCACAGGCCAACTGGGTACAAACAAAAAGCAGAAAGGTCATCCCATAGTCACACACTCCAGAAAGGTAGAAAACCTACATTGCTCACACAGGCCCAGCCTTGTAGTTGACAGACACAATGCACACATCCAAAGACTAACTGACCTGTCCAAGGTTACTCTGCAGCACAGCTCTGACCTCCTGTTTTTTCCAGGCCTCTTCTTACTGAGTTCTACCAAATGCTAGCTTCGACATGAAAACATGACAGCAGTGATATTAAATACTTGGTGTGAGAGGAAAAAATAGGAGTTACCTTTTCAGGACACTAGGACGCTCCTCCATGACTCTAAAAAGCCAAGCTCTGTGGTAAGAGGGGGAAATACCACCACATAAAATACCCAGTGTGCCTAAAATAGGCTGTTTTGAATTGAATGACCTGATTCTCTTTCTTTACTCTGTATTAAGTGAGAAAAAAAAAAAAAAATCCAAAGAGGGCTGCCACAGGAAACATGCCAACAAAAGACTTTAGATATTTAATGTATGCTGATTCCTAAGGTCTGGTCAGTCAGTAAACATCTGGAGGCTAGCTAGATGAGGAACACAAGAAGCCTGACAGGCTATCAGAAAAACGGTGCTTGCTGACACCTTTGATAACCTACAACCAACCAATGAGGCGGAAATATTTCCAGTATGTGTTGGGAAGCTAATGGGAATGTAGACTAGGGCTGTCTTCACGCCTAGACACTTCTATATTTAAAGGTAAACAGCAACTTGCCTTTCTTTGTAATGATATTGCTGGTAAGGCAGTTGTAGAAGCAATCTAAACACGAGGGGGGTCATACCAACCCCCATTATGCACCTTTCCCAACAGAACAATCAGTGTAGCCTTTCAACTTTCTCCTCTTCCCCGGCACCATGAAGAAATAAACCAGAAGTCCACAGGGTTTCTCTTCCCCACATAGGCAGCAGCGACCTCCCGCAGGCACTGCTTTAACAGTGCTCAAGCTTCTCATTGTAACTCAAAGTCAAAGGTGTGAGGAAGCCTTGAAGCCTCTGGTGCTTGCAGCTGCACTTGCACCCCGTTGCACCGGGAGCTTCTGGCAGCCTGGGTTCTGAGCATGCGCCACGAGCACAGCACAGTGAACATGCCACCACACCATACAACGCTACCAAGCGCCACCCAACGCGTCTCAGCTCAGAGTTGAACGACCATGATCCACCATCCACCGCAGTACTTTAACTTCAGTTTTCAGCTCCTACAGAAACATAATCCTACAATGACGGAAAACAAAGACTTCGAATATTTTGCCAACATCATTCCTCAGCAGATAATCAAAATTAGCATGTCTTTGGAATGCACGGTTTGAGTGTTTAATTTTTATAACTGTTGCTTAAGTTGTTACCTGTAAACCAATTCTCAAATAAGCCACCTATTTTTGCCTCGTGACTAGAGTGGAATTTCCAGTTTCTGCAATGGCCGGAAACATACTGCTGCCATTTTGTACTACACAGTCATGCGAAGTAGCATTCTCGGCACTGATGATAATGAAATCAAAATATCAATCAACTGTGAAAAACGCTGAGGATGTTTTCATCTTGTAGTAGTCAATATTCAGCCAAGATTTAATGCTTTATGTGAAAAATAAACAAGCACACTCATTTCAGTTAGTATGCAAATAATGCTTTTATCTTTAATTAAATGGTAAAACTCTATGTATGGCAAAGGTCTGATCTAAAATAAATCTCTGTACATTTCCAGCAGAGGTATATGTATATGTATATGTATATGTATATGTATATGTATATGTATATGTATCTCACATGTACACACACACACAGGTCAGAGGAAAATTTAACAATTTCTGCTCAGACTCCCCATAGGTGGTAATACAAGATGTGGGAGCCCTCCCCCTTTATGAACTGATCACATGGTCTCCTTCCTAGGGAGAAGCATGCAGGCGGGCTGCCTCTCCTATTCTACCACCTTCTATAAACTCATGAACCGTTTCCTAGCAGCAGATTCATAATTTGTGTAAGGCAGGCAAGAGCATGCTATCTTAAGCCCGGCAAAGCTTGTACTGTAATGTTCTATGTGATACCTCTGCCATGAAAAGAACAGTAACAAAAACTGACCCCTAGCTGGGTCATCTGGGAATAAACATGCCTATAATATCTAGATTTATTATTGGTCTCTACTATAGCCTTCAACATGTAGTATTCCTAGTTTTATAAATACACTCTAAAAGGCATTCATTCACTATTATTGTTTCCTATAAAGATACTCGAATTCATGTAATTTTAACATTATGCTTTCTTATTTCCACCAAATTTGGCTAGAGTATCTATCTGTTATTGAAGCATTTTTCAGAATAATAACAAAACTCACAAATAGTCATTTTTGCACAATAAATTCAGAAGGAAAGTGTACTTTTTCACAGACACAAATAAGTGAAGGAACCCCTCAGCCAGTGTTCTTGGCTGCACAGAGAACAACAAATGACACACATATGAACACCCAGCTGCTTCCATCCTCCCTTGCCAAAACCCTGGGGCTGACAAGGAGTGATCCCCATTTTCAGTGGAGCCTGGTGTTCTGAGGGGCGTAGAGTGAGACCACCCTCCTCAGTGATGAGGCCCAACTTTAAGTAGTTCTTTTACTGGAAACAAAGCTTGTGCTTTTCTCCTCTTAGCTTCTCTGAACCAAGAAACAAAACCCTTTCAAGTATGAATGGTAATCACAATTTAAGTGAAAAAGGATTTTAAAAAGAATTGAAAGAAAGAAGGAAAGAAAGAAAGAAAGAAAGAAAGAAAGAAAGAAAGAGAGAAAGAAAGAGAGAAAGAGAGAAAGAAAGAAAGAAAGAAAGAAAGAAAGAAAGAAAGAAAGAAAGAAAGAA
>JANHMN010000003.1:158633221-158644453 GCA_030674055.1 Rhabdomys pumilio
GAAAGAAAGAAAGAAAGAAAGAAAGAAAGAAAGAAAGAAAGAAAGAAGAAAAAAAGAAAGAAAGACAAAGGCCGAGAGAAAGGCACTGTGATGTGACCTCAGTAAGAAAGTCACAATACTGACTGGTATCACCTGCAGTAACTGTGAGGAAAGGGAAGAAAGGGCTAGACAACAGGGTGACAAAAAGATGCTCACTTGTGGGTATGAGGAGGACAAATTGATGAGACAGAGGAGCTGGAACAGGATCAGAACAGGAGTGGTCCAAGGTTGATGGAATGGCCTCTGCTAAGGCCAGGGGCAGAACAGCATCATCCGTGAGAACCAGACAGCAAGCATTTTTAACATATAATATTTCCTGCAAATGCCCAATTTTCACACGTTACAGTGTGAGAATGGCTACAGAGTATATCCAAAATCGATGGTCAGAGTTGTGCTGCACTAAAATGAAATTAGCAACAACAGGTATTGGTCAGATTCAGTCCACGGGCTGTGGTTTGCTGACTGGCAGCCTCTCTAAGGAAACCTGTGGCTAACAGAACAGACAGAGCAGATGTTACAGGCGGTCCTGGCACATCCAACCACAGTTACTCAGTTGGCAACAAGTGCCCGAGGACTCATATTCCCATATGCTAGGTTCCAGAGAGTTCAGCACTGCTGTGGGAGGGGCTGCAGGGGAGGAGGGGGGTGGTGGGTTGGGGGTGGGGTAATAAGGATGGACTTCTTCAGTGTTAGCTGATACAAAGCCCTTATCTGTAAACCATGCTGTTTGTGGCCCACGACACACAACTGTTACCCTGTCTTATTAAATATGTATATATTTTACCTGCATGGTTGTAGACAAAAATCATCCTAACACTTCACAGTAACTAAGGGAAGGAGATTGTCATGAACAGAGTCAAACAAACGAGTTCTGATTTGTCTTCCACAGGTCCTGTGACTTCAAGATGCTCCCTAGCTTTTCCTCTCCCACTTTCTTACCTAACGCCTTCTCTAGGTGTCAATCACTTTCTCTATGAAATGGGTCTCAAACATCCCAGGTGAGGTGAAGGCACATGCCGTACATCTCTGTGACATCAGCTTCGTTATTCTTCATGTCCCTGTCATTCTCTATATAACGCCTGCTTCCCGGCTTTGAGGAAGATTTCCAGAAAGGTACCTTGTTGAATGCCCAGGTCTCAAACAGACAAGCAGACAAGGATTTGATAGAAAAGTCTGTTGCTTACACTGGCTCTGCTTAGCCGGGATGTGGGTGGTTAAAACCAGCACTTAGATGTTCCATAGCATTTGAGGCTTTGATGCCTGTAGTGTGGGCAATGAGATATGGCCAATGGACAAAGGAAACTGGCCCCAGATTTTCACAGTAAGAGCAGGCCACATGCTCTCTGCTTGCTTCCAGTAGAAACTACCTGGCCATTTCTCCCGTGCTTTGTCACTTGAAAAAATATTTGATTTTTGCTAATGATAAAACACTTAAGGGAAGTTACAGATGATAAGGCTGAAAAACGGTGTTAAAAATGGCCACAAATTTTTAAAGTTAAGCCCAAACAGCAATAACCCAAAGCAGGAAACTCAAGTAACCACAAGAAAACCTCACCTAGAAATGAAGCCCCAAAGTAGCAGCAAAAATTTCAAAATAGCTTTAGAAAATGAAAGGTGTGTGTGTGGGGGGGGGAATGGACAGTTAGTTAGAATTGTATATGAAACAAAAGGATATCACTTGAAACTAAAGAAGAAACGGCACTTTTAAATCAACAAAAACTGAGAACTTGTGGCCAGCAGATCAACACTCCATGAAGTACCGTTAACAGCGTGCCTATAAAAATGAGGAGCCTGGAGGTCAGAAACATGCATGTGAAAATGGAAGACAGTTTTCACTTCTCTTGTTGCAAAGGAAAGACCTGACCATGCCACAGTAGCATGTCACTGTGCTGTTAAGTCTGTGACATACGTGCATGAACATTCGAGGATGAACAACAGCCAATGAGAGAGCAGAAGGAGCAGGGATGCAGTGGGGAGAGCCAGACTAGCGCTCACTACTGTCAGAAGGTTACAATGCATCATTACTGTGAAACTGCTACAATGTAGAACCCCTTAACAAACGCTGTGGCAACTCCTTGCGAAGTCCCACATTTCCTCGAGGAAGTGTTTTTAAGTATATAGCCCAAAGAAAGGAAAAACGTATGTTTATAAATGAGATATGTGCAATTATGATCATGATATTCATAACAGTCCCAAAGTGAAGCCCACCCTAATGTACACAAATAGAAAACAGGTAAGTTCATTAAATGAAATATTACTCGACCACACTGACAAACACAAACAAGTGTGAATCTCAAGAGCATTGTTATGCATTATGTACAGTTAAAGAAGACAGCACATATCTGAGGTTCTGGAAGAGCCAGTGCCACAAATCTGCGCCCATTTCCTTCAGCATGGGCCAGGATAGGAAGGGGCGTATGAAGTTCTGGAATTCGCGTGTGATGGCAGTGGGCATATGGAAACTTTCTGGGGTAAAAGGAATGTTTTCTCTTGTTGGCTTTTCATTTGTTTTATTGACATAATACCTTGCTGCACAGCCCAAGCTGGCCTCAGACTTACTGTACTCCTTCCTGATCCTTCCCCTGAGCTGAAAGCACCAGTGTCAGCCACCATGCCCAACAGAAATATCCTCTGTCTCTAGAGAAATACCAATTGAATAGTTTACCTCACAAAGGAAGGGGAACCATGAGCTTCCTATCAAAATGATCTATGAACCTTTGCATTCAAATCTTCATAGAATTTGAATTTAAAAACAATCTGTCTTTAATTTTATTTACCTGCTAACCATGTTTTTGTATTCATGTGCACGGGAAGCGAAGGCTTAGAACTGACCTGGAGATTCTTACCTGTGTTTGCTTTGGAGACCCTCTGCCCCTCCTTCCAAATGCTGGGATTGCAGGCAGGCCTCCATGCACACCCAGAGTTCCTCATCCACTGAGAAACGCCACCATCCCTCCTGCTCCTACTACTAACAAACAGTTTTAACACTCTGAGAGGAGAGGCATGTGAAAGGAAAGAAGAAGACAGACCCAAATGTTCTAGTACTTTCATTTCCTAGTATTTTTACACTTCTACTGTACCCCAGGTAAGACAATGGTCACTAGAGAAACGAACAAAAGATTATACTCTATGATTGAAATCCTCAGTCTGGTAAAAGAAAGTCATTGATTGACGTCTAAAAGGGGTTGAGGTGCTGGGGGTAATAGCACAGAGACAGAGCGTCTGCATCGAGTGTCCAGGCCCTGGGTTCAGCCCCCTCATTCTCCTGAGGCTCTTCATTTTTTCACCCATACGGCCTCAAACCCAGCCGGACATGTAACTTTATACCCACAGAATACACAGCCTGAGTAGTTCCCAAAGGCAGTCATAAATCTTAGGTGAAGGCGGCGGGTCCACGTAGGCCTGTCGACTGTAACAAGTGTGGCATCCCTGCAGGAGATGCTGATGATCAGGAAGGTAATGAAAGTCAGGACAAGCATGGATAAACCTCTAAACATCTGCTCTATCCTGCTAGGAACTGAGGCTGGTACACAAAGCACTATGAAGTAGAAGCAGGAAAGTTGTAAGTATGGACCTATCTTTGGCTGTAGAATAGGAAGCTCTCAGGGAGCAGAGAGGGAAGGTAACAAAACATTTTTACTTATTTGGAATCCCACTGTTTAAAATTTGCTACTTCCCCTGGATGTCAACCCAGCAGCTTCTCATCCTCTTGCCCCTAACTGAAATTCTCAAAGGATAGACTACAGAGCCAAGGCTTTCCTTAGCCAAGACTTGTATTCTACACACTGGGGCATCCTCACAAACTGCTTTTAGAGTGAAACACCACGGAAACATTGGTACTAAATAAGATTTGTATTGTCACTGAATTCAGTAAAGAAGTCTGGGAGGCCCCCAACAGCAAAGTGCTTTGGTCAAGAGTCTAAGGATGAGTATGAGAGTCACACTTAACAGTCGTTTTCAAAAATCATACTACCACAAACAGCATTCACTGGCAACCAGTTTATCCAAATTAATTTTTAAACATCTTTTCTTCTTATCTTGGCCAAGAAAGCAAAACAGCATTTATGAACTAAACCTGCCCCCCCCCCCACACACACACACATCAGTCCAAGGGGGTGAGGGAAATACCTGCGCTCCCCACAACATCATCCCCCTCTCAAGCCACTGTCCCCTACTCCCCAACACCAGCAGGGGTGGGAGAGATCCCTGCATCCCCCACACAATATCAGGTTTTTGGGCAATCAGTCACCAGCCACTTATTCCCCAGCCTGACAGAAGGATAAAAGTGGGCAAAGATAGGTGCTCACACTGACCTCACCAAGAGTCTTGAGTCCGGAAGAGCTCTGTCAATTGCCTTCTGGCAGGCTCTGCTCACAAAACCCCAAAGAAGGCCACTGAGCCAAACAGTCTATTTTATCTGTCACGCACACATCCTCCCAAGCCACAGCCTGTGTCAACTTCCATAAAACTCACAGTTTTACATTTAAAAAAAGAGGATTAGAACTTTTGAAGGAAAACACATTTTATTTTAAAGAGAAAAAGCAGCAATGGTGCCTGAGCTACTGTTAACCTCTTAACCCTAGAGATAACAGCTGTAAGGTTACAGTTTTGTTATCTATGTGTGTGCAGCACTTACTCTGACCTATCTGCTATCTATTACTTTGGTCTGAGAGCTGACATAGCCAAGTTTTCATCACTTACAATGTATAAAACTCTTCCCGAGTACTGGAAACCTTTCTAAAATGAAGAAAAATTCCTTTTAAAACAACCTGAAGAGAGTGCAGATTCTGACATGGCTACACTTGGGCCAGCTTAGCTTGCATGCACCCTTGGAGATATCAGGAATTCTGTACTTCCTAAACCTTTTGCCTGGGATGCCCTTGCCCCAGATGTAAGCAGGCTTAGCCCCTCGGCCACACCCATAGCTGGACGGTCCCTTCTTACTCATGACTTCAGGGCCTCCCTACTTCACACCAGAACATATGTTGACACACGCATGCGCACAGAGTACATACACGCTACTCCTGCCTCTTTCCTCCCCCGCCTTATTAGATATATGCACACAGGCATTTTACATAATTACAGAGCTTACTGTCTTTCTCCCACTGAGCCAAGTCCCAGACCACAGATTTCAGCTGTTCCCTTTTCTGCCTTCCAGTCAATGGTGATTGCTGGTCTTTGTGACTAAGCCAAGGCCTAGAACAGGAACTCCACAAGGTCTGAGGCTTCCTTGGCAGAGTACAGCCCACTGGCCTAACTAACCAGGGCTAGTCTATGTGAAATAGCTAGTCAACAAAGGAGGATGTGAAAAGTTTTCATTAACTAGTACAGTGAACAAGAGGGCTAAACCACTTGAAAATAAGAATTGAGAGGTTTCAGGTACTTGTCATAGACAGGCTTGCCCACTTCAAAGAAAGAAAAGAGAGGTTCTATAATACTCTAGCTAAAAAAAAAATATTAATACTCTTCTGTTCTTGCCTGGTGGTAATACAGGGGCTCCCAGGGAGGCTGCTATACTGTGTAACAGAGAATGAGACTAAACATGGGTTTTCTTTACCATCATTAATAATCACTGTTAGCTACTTTAAAGACACATGAAGATTGGTGGATTATGCAGCTCTCACTTGATTCGCACCAGCATAGCCTCTGGTCAATGAGGAACATACCTATCTAACAGCAGGCCGATGCATTTATGCTATTATCCACACAGAAGACTGTCACTACAAGCTGGTTATGAAAGGATATTTAAGCATATGGCAGAAATGCATGCACTGTACTGGGTAAAATAAATATGAAAGATTTCATATGCAATGATGATTTTAATTTTGTATCTTTTTTTTTTAAAGGCATACATATTCACAGAAATAAGAATAGAAGCCTCCGCACCAAAATATTACCAGTGGCAACTTCTGAGTGGTGCTTTTTAATTACTTTTTATTTTGTTTCCTGGTAATATGAGAAAAGAACTCTTCATGTAGCTGTGGCTGTCCTGGAACTGGCTATATAGACCAGGCTAGCCTCAAAATCAGAGACTCACCTGCCCCTGCCTCCTAAGTACAGGGAATAAAGAGTGTGTGCCACAACAGTTTTTCATTGTTGTTTTAAGACATGCAGGACATATTTTTATATAGAATAAGATTAGGAGTGAAACCCTGAGGCTGGGGGCGGGGGAACACGTCTCTCATCATGGCACCAGACAAGCATAGCCTGTCTCAAAACAACTAAGTATTAGTAACACAAAACAGGGGAGTGGGAGGAAGAGGAAGAGGGCCAAAGAGGGACGATCCACTGTCAATAAAGACAGGTATACAAGCTAAAATTCTGAAATTTGTATGAGAATGCCAGAACCGTCCTCCTCTTTGAGACTGCGTGGTCAAATTCTAGTCCCAACCTGCTATGTGACACAAGCACGAAAGCAAGCTGACCCGATTGCTACCACCATCCAGAGAAACCTACACTGAGGACACAGCTCACAAGCAGACATACTTTCCAGCCTAAACCAGAAATGTCCTCCCATAAGGAAGCAGCAGGCCTGAAAGAAGCCGCCACTTCTCCAAGGAGAATGTTGCTACCATAGCTTCAGAATGCCCTTGTGTGGGTATGAAATGTCAGGAAATTCTCATGTACGGCCACCGCCTTAATGTCACTGCTGTGTGTAGCCAGCAAGGCAGAGTTAGCCAGTCTGTGACATCAGACAGATCTAACATCAAGTATGGACTCCTTCATCCTCTAACCACATGATCTCAGGCAAGGTTCGTCATCACTTCAAGCCAAGGCTTGGTCCCTTTAAATGAGTTACCACACCTATTTCCAGGATTTCAGTAAAGAATTTAGATATTTGTCAGTGGGACTGAAGGTGTGGCATGGTGGTCGGATACTTGACTGGTAGCATGAAAGAGGGGCCTGGATTCAATTCCCAGTATGGGGGGGGGGGAGGAGGGAGCTAGAAGGGAAAAAATGGTTAAAATGCATCAGGATGGATAGCTGCTGCTAGCTCCTTTACATTCCTAAAGCATAAGCACATAGACTTTTAAAACCAAGAATCCCCTAATTTTAAACAAACACAACAAAGAGTGGATGTCATGTTCTTAAGTTCCAAGTCTAGTCAGACTAGGAACAACTCCTTGAGATCCAACAATCACTGAGCCCATGCATGGCATCAGAGTGGATGGCTTGTGGTTTGTTCCCATTTGGTTATATCTACAGTATTGGGGTTTGACCCAGGGCCTTGCTGAAGCCACAGTCCCAGATGACCTCTATTAAAAAGGCTCCAACTGCTGAAATAAGTTTGTGAACTACGTAAGATTTCTAGAAAATATCCCATCCTTTTTTCTCCAGTATCAGCTACACTAGGTTTATACTGAAAAGGTGAGAATGGCAGTAAAAATGACAGCAGACACCACAGCAGAGCCTGCAACAGAAATAGGATATATTTTTAATAAGGTCTCATAACAATAATCTCAGCAAAATGATGAAAATAGTAAAAGTTGAAAGTATTAATGTTTAATTCTAATATACAAAGTGAGACCGTTTGAAACAGAAGTAGCACATATTTTTAAAGTATAGCTACACAAGAATTAAAAAGATGTTTTAAAATTCAATCTCAAAAGAAGGAGGCAGCACACTGTAATATTTACAGACACACCTGCCACCAGGTCCCGGGAAGTCTCAGTGACGACCATGGTAAGTACAAAAGCCAATGGAAACTTATTTGAAGGGCACACATTGACCAAGGCTCAATACAATCAGTTCTGTCCCAAGAGAAGTCACCAGTAAGGTGTCCAGCCAGAAATTCCCTGTCAAGTGCACCTGGCCAGGGTCAAGCTTATCACTGCTTTTTTTTTTTTTTTCTTTTTTTTTTTTGGTCCCCTCAGGCAACCAGAAGGACTAAGAGGCTGCTGAGTCAGAGCTAAGGAGTGACATTCCAGGAAAGAAAACAGTGTGGCCTGTCAGAAGCGCTGGCTCCACACCCACAGAACACCTGCTCCTGACTCAGGACACCCAGGTAGGCATGGCAGGCTCAGGCCATGCTCTCCCTTGTTACCTCTGACAGCTACAGTTTCACATTCAGCAACTGGCTCTTTTACAATGATTCTCAGGCGTGGTGGTTTCTCAGTCAGGGTCTTGTCAGGTGTTAAGTTTCCAAGCCAGACAATATGGTACATCCCTATGAACTCAAAGGTGATCTCAGACCATGGGAACAGTTTAAGATTAACTTTGAGATAACATCATAAGATCCCAAAGCTAACCCTAACCTTACGCATGCAGGAGGCTGACTCAATAACAATAATAGCATTGTGATGATAAACAACTTGAAAAATAGCTGCAGTAGCCCCTTTCCCACACTTCTTATGTCTCAGCTTTTTGATTTTGTACTTCCTTCATTTTTATTATCATAAAACACACAGAATTCATTTTTTCTTAATTAAAAACCAAATCCTTAACCCTTGTGATAGTTTAAATGAGACTGGCTCCCACAGGCTCATATAATTCAATGTCGGTCCCTAGTCGGCAGAACTGCTTTAAGAAGGATTAAAAAAATGTGGCCTTGTTGGAGCGGTGTCACAGGGGTGTACTTTGCAGTTTCAAGAGCCCACGCCAGGCCCAGTCTCTCCAAATCTGCCTCCAACTTGGAAAAAAAAAAAAAAAAAAAGTAAGCTCTCAGCTACCATTTCAGCAGTCATGGCTGCCTACCTACACATGTTCCCAGAAACTGTAAGTAAGGCCCGAGCAAATGCTTTCTTTTCTAAGTTGCCTTAGTCATGGTCTGCACAGCCACAGGTACAGAACAGTCACTGAAACACTCAGCTCCCTCTTTCCTTCTTCCTCCTATTCTATAATCTATAAGGCTCTCAATCTTTTTGAGGCTCACCTAAAGCCTATGGTGAAACTCAAGGCCATTCTAAGCCTCAATCTCAAATTATCAAGAAGCCATTCCTGAACGCTATACCGAAATAACCAGTCTTCTGAACATACCAACAAGGCTTAACTCTCCCCTCCCCTCTGTGGTGCAGGAGCTGGAATCCAGAGCTTCACAGATGCTAGGCCTGCGCTGAATCACACCCACATGTACTGTGGATAAACAGCTCAAAGGACCAAGAAGCTCACTTTGGATAGTTGTATCATCTTTTAAGAGACTGTGTTTGGCCCAACATGGCGGAGTACACCGTTACTCCCAGTACTTGCGGGAAAGAGAAGGTAGATTTCTGTAAGCCCAAGGCCAGCTTGCTGTGTGCATAGCAAGTTCCAGGGCAGCAGAGGCAATACAAAAAAAAAAAAAAAAAAAAGAGAGAGAGAGAGAGAGAGAGAGAGAGAGAAAAGAAAGACAAAGAAAAAAGAAATCATGTTCCACCTGCAATAACTAAAAACATTCACACACAAAAAAAGCAGCTGTTGCCGGGCGGTGGTGGCACACGCCTTTAATCCCAGCACTTGGGAGGCAGAGGCAGGTGGATTTCTGAGTTCGAGGCCAGTCTGGTCTACAGAGTGAGTTCCAGGACAGCCAGGGCTACACAGAGAAACCCTGTCTCAAAAAAACAAAATAACCCACCCCACCCCCCAAAAAAGCAGCTGTCTCAATTAACTATACGAGACAAAAATTTTAAAACCTAGACCCTCTTGGCACTGTAAAAGTATTCGGTTAAAGCTTCGTGGTAATGTAGAGACACCCATTTACATTATCTTAAACCATACTACCTCTAAATAAACGCAACAAACAACCTATAAATCCAAAGCCCCATGGATCTGTCTCAACAAAAAAGAAATAATACATTCAAATTTCCCCCAAACTTCACTTTGCTTCATATGACAAAAGTCTCAGTTTACCTTGATATTGAAATACTATTTGTGGAGTAAGTCTGCTAGTGTTCGCTCTGGGTACTAGTGCACCAGTCACCTGTCAAGGTTACCAAAAAGAAGCAAAAGGCTGGGGATGAAGCAGCAGGACAGAGCACTGCTGGACATGCCTAAGGTCCTGGGGCTCAGTTCCCAGCACCACAAGACGAATTACAAAATAAGTAAATAAAATAAACAGAAAAGAAGTGGATTTGTAAGCTATTTCTAGAGACGCTCTCTTAAGACTTTCAAATGTGACTTTTAAAAGCCATACTTTGAGATTGTAGGTGGCCGTTACAGCTGACCCTTTCCCTCCAGGTCTCCATCAAAATGACAGTGTATCGAGATAGTGACAATCCATACAGTCAGAAGCCCCGGAAGCCATGCCACAGAAGATGAGGGACACCAGGGGCATTATGCTGTGCATGCTGGTAGGACAGAGTGACAAGAGAGACTGAGGAGCCAAGGTACAGCCAATGAAGGTTCCCTCGGGACTGAGGACAGGAGACCAAAATAGCAGCTAGCCTAAAAATTTACAGAAAGAATGTCTGGATTCTTACTGTCTGCCATTTACAAAATTAAGTCAAAATAGATTCGAGCTGTAAAAAGTGAGATTTGAAACTAAAATTCCTAGAAGAGAATGCAAGCACGAAACTTCATGGCAAGCCATTTGCCAATAGAGTTCTTGGATATGACCTAGAGAGCCCAGGCAACAAAAGCAAAAGCATACCAGAATTAAATGGCAAGGGACCAATCAACAGAGTGAAAGATGGACTGTATTTGCAAACCACACATCTGAAAGGAATGGACGGTCACATCTAAAAATCTCTTAGCATGTAACACCAAAACCCCAAATAACCAAAAATTTACAATGCACAATGCACTTGCATAGCCATCTCCCTGGGTGATAAGCAAACGGTCAACTGTACATGAATGGATGTTCATCACTAAGCATCAAGAGAAGCAGGACAAAGGCACAGGCAGACACGGCCTCCCACACATGAGAATGGCCATTAGTAAAACCAGACAATAACAAGTGGTGACAAGTGTCACCTGACTTTTGTGCTGTTCCGTGGGTTGCTTTTTCTTCCACCTTTCTACACCCCTCTTCTTCTTCCCTTTCAGCCTCCTAACACCAGGTAGGACAGAAAGAAGGCTAGAGGGGGAAGAGGACGGCCCTTCTGATAAGGGGCACTGAGTTCCTTGGGGCAAGTTTGATCTTCAGTATGAGGATATCTAATTTCTTCTTTTCATCTCTTTGTATCTGCTTCCTTGACAAACAGCAACAAACCACATCAATAACACCCAATCACCAACCAGCCAACCAGCCAACCAGCCAACCAGCCAACCAGCCAACCA
>JANHMN010000003.1:158650294-158661835 GCA_030674055.1 Rhabdomys pumilio
GTGTGTGTGTGTGTGTGTGTGTGTGTGTGTGTGTGTGTGTGTGTGTGTAAACAATGAAAGAAAAAGAGACCATGACCTTGAGGGTGAGCCTGGATGGGGAGATCCCATGAGGAGGGTTGGAAGGAAGGAAGGGAAGAAGGGAGGGAGGGAGGGAGGGAGGGAGGGAGGGAGGGAGGAAGGAAGGAAGGAAGGAAGGAAGGAAGGAAGGAAGGAAGGAAAGGGAAAATGTAATTATAATTAAAAAAAATACATTTTTTTAAAGTAAGGTAGAAATTGGTCTAGACACAAACCCAGTGTCAGCCAGAAAAATTGGGGAGGGGGAGTGTTGGGTGTGTCTCCTATTCCTTAGAACCTGGTATGGCCATACTTAAAGGCTACACTGGCAATCTCCCAATCTACATTTGTAGGGCTAGCCTTTCAGATTTCTTTCACCAGGAATGCCACAGTGTTTTTTGTTTACTGGGATTTGGGGGGTTTTGGTTTGTTTGTTTGTTTGTTTGTTTGTTTGTTTGTTTCATTTGCAAAGTGGCAATCTGATTGTCCAGCTGTTGATCAGCTGCTGACAGGCAGCGGGTGCTCAGAAGCAGCCCTGAGAGCCTCAGAAGCAGCCCTGAGAGCCAGCGAGTGCCATTGTGTTTCAACTATGCACCAAGCATACATGGTGTGGAAACCGCAGCAAGCATGCTTCGTTTTTAAAGCCTGATACAAGCCGATCACAGTTCAGTTATTTGTTCCTGGAGGGAGATGATGTACAATTAAACATGAATAATATAGGAAGACCAGTAATAGCATAAAGGTAATTTACATACATTTTCCCACTAAGACTACATTTTATTAGAACAACAACCTTGAAAAGGCGTTCTTACACTCAGGACACTGAGTTTGGTTTTAAAGAATAAAGAGGCTTTGAAAAGCAGCCTCTACACCCCCTGCTCTCTCTTGTAAGGTGCTGAAATGTGTCAGGCATAGTCTTTGGCTCTGGGTGCTAAAAAGTATAGTCTCTCTCTAGAACAATGGTCCTCAATCTTCCTATTGCTACCACTCTTTAATACACTTCTTCATGCTCTGGTGACCCCAAAACCATAAAATTTATTTTCATTGCTAATTCATTACTATAGTTTGCCTACAGTTATGAATTATAATGTAAATAACTGATATGCAGGATATATGATATGCAACCCCCAAATGGGTTGAGACCCACAGGTTGAGAACCACTAGCCTCATTCAAAGGCTTTCTGCTGCCAGTTCCTAGAGCTGGCCCCAGCCTGCCTCACAGGGAGAGCTTTCCAATGTCCTCAAGGAGTCCCTACATCTCCCCTTCAGTGCATGGCCCTGGCTGTGAGAGACTACCCAAGAGACCACGCAAGGGGTGAACTGGGTGTTCGCTCTGAGCTTTCCTGAAATGTGTCAGAATTCCCAGAATGCCAGAGAGTGTGCTCTTCTCTGAGGGAGAGGCTCTGCTGGGTTGTAAAAGAAAATACGAAACTTCATCAAGAGCTGTGGTGGTTTGACCATTCTCAGCTTGCCTCTGACACTTCCTTTTAGTCCTCAGTAAAGAACAGCTGACTAGAGGGCTTTGGGAGTAGAGGTACCCTAGAGGAAGACAGTGTTATAAATTGTAATCTGCAAAATGAGAGAGACGAAGGAGATGACTTGGGGCTTGGGGGAGGGGGCGGCGGGCAGAGGGTCAGGGTGGGGCATGTATTCCAGAGAGAAGAGAGAAAGACTGTAAGCCTAAGGAAAGAGTAAAAGCAAGTGTGCTCCATGAAAGGGTGAAATAAATGTTACTGAATGAGACAGGATTGTCAAGAGCCTGCAAACAATGCAGTTTGCGGTGTGACCCCGGAGCAGTCCTTTCTGCCAAGAGTGACCAAGTTCCAAGAAAGAAAGGCATGTCATCGTTTCCCTGGGCTAAGGGTAGAGCTACACAGAGAAGACAGCTGACACCACTGAGGTAAGTGGACAACAGCAAACACAGCTGTCCCCAGTCACAGGCCTCATCCAGACCCACGAGCTTTATAAAGCCTAAGGGGCCAAATACTCCTGAGGTTCACTGATGGGAACTACTATACATGGGACAGCCAACAGGATCTTCTTGACCAAAGAAAACACACTCCTCATGTTCCAGGACCAACTGTGAATGACCACTGCCCAGGAAGATGGCATCAGGCAACCCCAAATACCATGCTTTAAAGTAGTCACAGTACAATCAAACAAGAGGAAATCACAAGGGAAGTTAGTGGTCTGTTACTATATTCCAAAACGATTTGCCTAATAAACACAAGGACATTTGGTCAAACATGTAAGTTTGACCCAACTACCAAGAGTCCAACATAATTTGGCTCGAGAACTGCAACATTCAACTTGCCTCATAGAATCTTTAACATGTTCTGGGTTTTTTTTTTCTTGGAACTTCTAGCCACAATCTCAAAGGGGTTTGATTGTCAACACTGGCCTTTCCAGAAAGACAAACCTCAATCCCTGTGTTGCCCTCTGAAGGCGGAGTATGCTTCTGGTTCCACTGAGACATTTACAAGCTGACATGTCAACACCACTTCTTGCTGGAATGACCTCAGCAACATGCCATGCCTCTACTGTAATGAAAGCAGTCTGAATTGCTTTTAAATCCCTACCCATTGGGGTACCCAAATGACCTTCTTCGATTTGCTGAATCAGAGTTTCTTGTGGGCAAGAGTCACACTGCCTCTGTGCTTAAAATGCAACGGACTCTGGTCAGCACCTGATAAATGCCTACAAGTGCCTCTTTGCTACCAAGTTATATTAAACCAAACCAAGTTTCTCAGTTCACTGGTGAAACTATCTATGTTTCAAAAACCATATTGTTGTGTGACTATCCTTTCAGGTCCCTGTAACAACATCTCCCTCTTTTCTGGCCTAGCAAAAATGATAGAAATAACTCACAGTGAGAGAAATTACCTACGTAATCATATTTGGTCTTGATTACTTTTAACCAAGCTATTATATGTATACCATGTAAATTTTAAATTTAGGTTATTAATTACCTCCATATTATATCTGAATATTTGTGTCTACTATTTTATAGTTCTCCTTAACAAGAAATACGATTTAAAACAGTTAATTCTTTTGATTCTCTACACCAACTCTTACCTATTATAGTCTAAGCAGCTTTCATTTATAATTACTGACACTATCTCTCTTGCCGGAAAGTCCAGTGAACACAGATTATATCATACCCAAATAGTCCGCATAGAGTCCAACAACTTAATAACAGTCTTAGAAACAAATCTAAGAGCCTGGCCTTTTGAAGCTGAGTTCCTTTAAGACATGGAAAAGAATAGGTATTTACCGGAAATTAAAGAGAACAATGTGGACCTGGTAATTTAAAAGGCTTTTGAAATACTGTGAAGGAATATCTTCAAAAGAAAATTCCACATGAGTTATCAAACCAAGCTACCATAACAAACTGTGCCAATGACACACACACACACACACACACACACACACACACACACACACACAAAACTGTGTTCCTTAAAGAGGCAAAAACAGCAAACAAATAAGAATGTAAAATCAAGTAACACTTCCAGTGCACCCCAAACAATGTTGAAATCAATGGCTGAGAAGATAACCTCAGGGCTAGAGCTCATGTTTACAGGTTCAGTCCTGGGCACTGCCCTTTCTTTCCTCACGTTCCACCCCATAGGTGTGTGTGTGTGTGTGTGTGTGTGTGTGTGTGTATGTGTGTGTGTTGTATAAAATTCAGTTCCAAGGCAGATTAGGAAAATGTTTTAAACCAGAATCAACTAACTTCT
The DNA here is from genome assembly GCA_030674055.1 of Rhabdomys pumilio. Lineage (NCBI taxonomy): Eukaryota > Metazoa > Chordata > Mammalia > Rodentia > Muridae > Rhabdomys > Rhabdomys pumilio. The sequence continues at coordinate 158,654,089 of JANHMN010000003.1, forward strand.
TCCTCAAGTAGCACATGGGGTATGTCTTTATCTACTCCTGCTGGGGAGTTCTGCTCTACCCTCAGGCCCAGATGTCTCTCAACTGCCATTTCTGCACTGCCTGATACAACCCCATGCACAGACATAGCTGACTGAACCTGAAAAACCTCTTGGCTCAAAAAGAGTAATTTATGAACTGGTCAAGAGCTGTGGTTTGCATCTGTTACTTAAATGATGGGTTCCACCACTCTCTACCTCAATGCAAGCAAGCCTACCTGAAGCTAGAGGCATGGTGAAAGGTCAGGAGGAACAGTTAATGCCATGAGCCAAGGGCACACAGAAATCATCTGGCCCCAGTCTGCTCTTGGCCTGGGATTCTCAGATCTGCATCCTTACATCCTAATCTTTCTTAAGGTAAAGCACAACATGTCTTTTGCAACCAAGAAAATACCCACAATACACACAGTCCATGATGTTAGATTTTTATAGAACGATTTACGAGTGCCGCAATAGCTACAGTTGCTGTCTTTTAGACTAATTGGAAAAACCCCTTATACTGCTTAGGTCAAGTTTGTAAAGAAATGTAGCTTTCTTACTTTCAGTGTCTTTCCTTTGTGCGTCAGGTTACTCACTTATAAAATGAAGATGCTCTATGTGAAAGGCTCAAAATTCTCTTGACTAACTTACAGTCTCCATAAGGCCGGGCTCTGATATACCAATCCTCTTGCCAGACAACGGGACACAAACAGCGTTTATCCAACTAGAAAGCATTCTCTACTCCGAGGCTGCCACATGGTAATATTCTTGTCCTTCTAACTTTACAATTACAACTGAAAGATTTGTCTATACCAACTCTTAAAACGACTCAGTTCAAAGACCAGCTCATTTTAGTTATTTGTAAATAAAATTTTCATAGTATTTAATTTTTCCCCATTTAAATTATATTACCCTCAGTGCCTCCCCTTAAACAAACTAGTAAGTTTATAGAACCTTCTCTGATTATTAACAGAAATGCCTGAGTCAGAACGGTGCTCAGCTTTAGCTACAGCACTTTTAGCACTCCGCTTTGTGGGTTAAAGGCCACGGTCACAACACAAGACAACCGAATCCTACAGATAAATCTATCCTTGTCCGGGCTTCCGTGCAAATGAAAAGAACAGCTAGATCAGACCCTAAATCTATAATTATTCAATGAATGAAATTATTCAAAAACACTCTTAACTGATGTCAAGGACAATTGTCTAAGACTTGAAACTGGGCCAGAAGAACTTGGGCTTCCGTTGAACACTGCACTAGACGTTAAGCAGAGCCGCCTCTGGGATTGTCCGAATCAGTAAGGCTGTGTATACGTCACTGAAGATGATGCTAAGTGATTCTTTCCCTCAGAACTACAGATAAATTTTGTCTGCTAGAAATGCCTGCTGCTCCTCCTCCAGAGGAGAAAGATAGTCTAGAATTTTCTCCCCAGTGATGCTCAAATTGTTCTGTTAAAAATATTTATTCTTCCAAAGAATGACCCTAACCCAAACCCAAAGAGAGTGTTTTGTTTTCTAGTTCCTCAGAGTCTTATAATTTCCACATTACCTCAGCTGAATACAATTGGAACAAACTCTTAGAAGTGACTTTTGCTGAAAAAGCAGCTACTCCACTTGAGTCCACAAGTACCTAAATCAAGGATGGAAGCTTGACATCTGGGCCTTGATTGTTGTCTGGTGTCTCCTTTACTTTGGCTGAAAAGCCAGAGACAGACTATTGTCCTTAACCTCTCTTCAAGTCCTCTGGGGTCCTGAATAGCAGAACCTTGAACACAGACACCTCCTTACTCCAGAGGAGAGCAATTATCCCTGATAGTGAGCCTCGATCAAGGCCTGGCTCTGGGGTAGGACCTTGTAGAAAACAGACTTGTCCTTTCATACAAAGATGGCAACAACCACATCTTTACAGCACCTTTCAGAGCCAGAGCTCAGACAGCTACCAAACAGACCACATCCTGACCAGAACTGTTTATTCATGCATACCTGTTACCCCAGGCTCCACTTCTTCCTCCATTTAAACCCAAATCTCACATGAGCACTCCTAAGACTCAGGGTTACTGGACCTCTTACTTGTTTCTCTTCCCAACTCAACCACAGTCAATGGATCGTTCCCTGTGTGTTACAGTCATTTTACATGTATTTAAATGTCATGACCAAGGCAACTCACAAAAAGAAGGAATTTAATTAGGGGCTTGTTTATATGTTTCAGGGACTTAGTCATTATCATCATGGCAGAACAGCATGCAGGCAGGTGTGGTGCTCTAGAAATGACTGACACCTCCATTCTGATCAGCATGTATGTGGAAGCATGGCATGGGCTTTTGAAACTTCTTCCAACAAGGCCACACCTCCTCCAACAAGGCCACACCTTCTAATCCTTGTAATCCTTTCAAATAGGTCCACTCTCTGGTTACCAAGCACTCAAATATATGAGCCTATAGGGGGCATTTTTATTCAAGCCACACAATTCATTTTAAAACATACTGTATTGTAACATCTAGAAAATATTTGTTATAGTTCTTAGCAAGTGGTCAACTATAATCCATCAGATTATAAATAACTGCCCTATGCTATTTGAAAGCCAGATCCTTGCAATTCAGGTGGAGTGAGAGGATGGTAACAAACAAATGCCACCAACATAAACAGTTAAACTAAATTCTTAATCCTACATACATCCATGGGCAACACTGGCTTCCATCCTGCACCAATTGCAGAGGTGTGTTTGAGTGCACATACCGCTAATGCTATTTTTTTTTAAATAAACAACAATTATCTCAGTTTCCAGAGATAAAGGTGTGTGTGTGTGTGTGTGTGTGTGTGTGTGTGTGTGTGTGTTTCCACAAGCACATGTGGAAGCTAGAGGTTTATGTCAAGTGCCTACCCCTACTATTCTCTACCTTCCTTTTGGAGATAAACCTAAACCTAGATTCCTGATGTGGATGCTTAGAATCCAAACTCAGGACCCTCACACTTGAACAGCAGGCACTTTACTGACCAGGCCTTCTTCCCAACCCCTGATAATGCTTTATGGTGGATATAATACAAACAAAATCCTATCAAATACACAGAGAAGATGGTGTGTAAATAAAATCCTCCAATGCACAAATATAACACGTAAACAAAAGTTATGATGTATTAAATGACAGCTAAAATACAGTCAAGTCTATATAATAAAAAGTTAGCTAGAACCCATAATTAAGAAAGAGGGCATAACTCCTATCTTATATATTAAATAACTACATATCTAAAGTAGCAAAGAAGAGACTTATAGGCAAATGTTAAGACAACACCCTCTCTCTTCCTTCCCCTTCCCCTTCCTTCCCCTTCCCCTTCTTCCCCTTCCCCTTCCCCTTCCCCTTCCCCTCCCTCGTCTGCTTCCCCTGAAAGCCTCACAGCCAGCCTGAGAGGTGAAGGATGAAACTCAGTCAGTACCATCTTTACAAACACTGGATCAAAATCTTCTAGAGACTCACCTTGCAGTTTATTCTGCTTACACATTTAGCCATAATAAAACTGTGACAATGATCACAACAAACCTTTAGGCATAGCTACTCAGAAACTCCCTAGCAAGGCAGCAAAGCTTATTCGACTTTTATGTTAACACTGAGTTCTACTGGCTGATAAGTAGAGCTCCGGACTAGGACTGAGAGAAAGATCAGTGATAAGCACAAGGATAGATATTGGTGGAGAATTCGAAGCACACAGGGCCTCTTTCACAGGGATGTGTTCTCATCACTGAGGGACAAAGTCCAGAATCAGGGCCCAATTCTCAGGTTGGCTCCTAACCTAAGAGCAGCAAAGGTTGCCAGGCAACCTTCACTCAGGACTTCATAGTGAAAGGGTACCATTCATTTCCTTCCATTGAAGAAAACAGGCCTGCATCACTGAATCCTGGTTTCCCCAATTCTTATCCTAAGATGTTCTTCCTACAGGCAAATACTTTCAGATCCTGCCAAGCTCTAAGCTTCTCAAATAAAAATCTGTGATTCTCTGCCTATTACTTGGTAAGCCTTACAAAAGAACTATTACAAGCACAGAAAGGGAAATGGTACTAAATAATCCTTCACACAAACAGGAGTGGGGGGGGGGGGGTAGCAGTACTATTCATTTTCTAAGTCAGAAAATATATAAACTGAATTTGATGTAAGTCAATCTGATCCCTAAAAATGCATTTATTTAAGGATGTATACAGCACAAAGATTCCTACAAGTAGTGAGTATCCTGAGATTTAAAATAGGGATTGGTCTAATTGATAAAAGAATGTAATTTAAATATAGCTTTTCTAGGAACAACATATTCAATCAAACAATTTTAAGGCTCATGCATAGATAAATTGCCCTGTGGCTTACTCTTCGGTTGGGGAACTAAGGGTTTCGTGTTCCTCCTAAATGTTTGCAGAAACACTGTCATCACAGAGGTTCCCTCCTCTCCGGCATAGCTAGGTCTCTGGATGTTAACCATTAGCCACTGAAATCCATTCCTCAGCTGTAGTCACCTTGGTTTCTTTACTTCAAAGAGTCTCCGAGCCTTGGCTAATAGACACTATGAATCTCCAATGTTCAAAACAACCATGAAATTAATGTCCTAGAGAAATTGATTCACTTAGCTGGCCTCCTGGGTTCTTTCCACTGGATGCACCTCAGTCTAAAAATAAATGTCTATCCAGTAGGTCAGAGTGGCAGGGTCAGAGAGGCCCTCATCAGCAAGCAGAATCTGAAGGGATAGGAACTACGCAAGATGGGTTAAGGACTGAACCCAGGGCCTGGTGCATACTGGGAAGCATTCTGTGGCTGAGTTATATATCCTCAGCCCCAAGAATACTTCATCAACTCATTCATCACCACGAGGTCAGAAGTTTGTGTAACTAATGCATCCATAACCTTGGTCCCTTAGGAGACTCGGGTTAAAGAAAAACTCCAAACAGGTTTGTTTCTATAACAATATATTGGACACATAATTGTCTAGATAGCAAAATTATCTAAGCTAGGTTTTCTTTCAGATTTTATGAAATGTATTACACTTATTGACATTCTTTGGCACAGAGAAAGTCTGTTTACTAGAAGTAAATTTTAACCTTGTTCCTGTAAAATCTTCACAACAGTTGTCCAGTGTCCAGTTAGGGTTTTATTGCTGTGACCAGACACCATGACCACAGCAACTCTTCTATGGGAAACATTAATTGGGGCTGGCTTACAGGTTCAGAGGTTCAGCCCATTATCGTCTAAGTGAGAAGCATGGCAGCGTGTAGGTAGACATGGTGCTGCAGAGGTAGGTGGATGAGAGTTCTACATCTGAATCCTCATGCAGTAAGAAGAGAGAGTGACACTGGGCCTGGCCTGAGCACTGAAAACCTCAAAGCCCACCCCTTGTGACACACTTCCTCCAGCAAGGCCACACCTATTAAACAAGGCCACACCTCCTATTGTGCAACTATGAGGCCATTTTCATTCAAACCATCATATCCAGTTACCCACGTGAAGCTAACACAACCAAGTAATCATTTAAACTTACCTTCCACTGAAGATATAGAAACCATACCAAGACTAAACAACAGGCAAAACTTACACCAATTCCTCTATGCCCACGGCTATAGCTTCCACACAGGAGGAATTTAACAAACTCAGCAGCAAGCGCACAGTCTCAGATGATGTTCTGTTCTTCACACACAACTCTAGGAACCTTTGGGATTAGGTTATATAAAATAATTCAGTTTGCCTTTAAATCCACCTAAATCCTGAGGACGCCTAATTCTCAAACACTTGCATAGGGGAAAACAAAACCAAAACCAAATCTCATGTAAGTAACCAGTTTGAAAACCAATTAACATTTTCTAAAATAGCCACAAACATGTTATTCAGTGTGGTAACCAGGTAACTATCTTGGCAGGAACAAGAGACACTTGTGCCTCCCTTTGGGATACCCAACTACTGAACCAATGGACCCCAAGAAACTGAGGCTTCTCTTCAAATCACATCTGAAGATAAGGAGAAAGCTGAGGCCCTGATGCTAAGCGGAGCAGAAAACTTATTTCCTAGAGAGAGATGTCACATAGTTCTGACAACTTGGCAGACCACCTTGCAGAAGGGACTGGTGCTCATACAGTGGGCATGGGCCAAAGCATTCCTTGACCTGCACTACTTACTTAGCAAAGCACACCTCTTGCCCCCTATTTGAACCTAAGCCTCAGGCAAGGACCCTAAAGATGGACTTGGAGGGGAGGGGGCAGTGACTTCTTTATTTGTCTTGCCTCTGCAGTTATCAACCAGTTATCCTTATTGTATCTTTATCTGGACTATGAGGACTGGGGCCAAACATGGCTGACAAGGAGAGCCCAGGTTCACCATAATGGTGGTAAGAATTCCAAATGTCTACCTCTGGAAGATCAAAATTACTCTTTAGAAAACAAATGCAGATCAAAAAGAGTTGCCTGAAGCAACTGGGCCATAGGAGGGTGTCCAAGCCTCCAGTACAGAGGTATGAGTTGGGTCATCAGACCTCTGCCAGCCTGGGTTTTACCTTTGCTGAGTCTTAGGTGTTCAATTGAAAGAGCTGGGTAAGAAGCTACCTCACTGAGGGTTCTGGATTAAAATGATCTGCATTTATAGTTATTCTATTTCAAATCATGAGCACAAATGCGGTTGGTTATATTAGTGCTGAATAAAGAATTGCTGCTGAAGGCACTGGGAATGTGAGCTGATGGGACAAGCTTTGAAATTAAGCAAGGTAAATGTGACCTTCCAAGAGAAGCCATGGGAACTTGTTGGAGCATTCCTAGGGGGCACAGCAATTAGTATCCCCATGAGAATTTAGTGGGCCCGGTCCATGGAAGCTAATCATCCCCATACGTATAGGACAGACATGCCTGTGAGGAACAGGAGGAATCTGGTTTGTGAACATATGGTCTCTTGTTAGTGGCATATCCTTTAATGACCTGCAATTAAGATACTTAACTCTGAGCCTAAGTTCCTTAAAAAAAATAAACAGTGTAAATAACGTCACTGACCTAAAACAAAGTCTTATGGCAATAAATGCACGATGATGGTATGGAGTGGGGATTAGAGCAAAACCTGGCTCTCGGCCCAAGTGTCATGGATCTTGCTGGACTCTGTATAACTTCATCAGTTTTCAAATCCATAAAGCCCAGCTTAAAAAGCTGAGCTATACAGAAGGGCGGCTCAGAACACAGCAGCTAACATTTAGCACCAGTACAGGGCTAATTATCAGTGGGCGCTTCTCTCCAGTCCCTCCAAGTCACAGTAAAGAGCTGGGCACTTCAGATGACTACATGCATCTCAGATCATGTCTGACAAGAACAATTAGCATAACAGGAACAGTTTATCTACTGGTTGATACTGACATTTTAGCAAACTGTCTTTCTAAAAAGATTTGCAAGCTGCTAGGAGGAAAAACAAAGCACACAAAGAGCACAAGACAGGACTCCAGAGGTGTCCTATAATGCATTGCATATTCTAAAGGATTGTAAGACAAAGCACAGGTTGTTAGTGTACAGGCAAGTCCACTGGGCTGTCCTCAGAGACCTAGCAGCTGTTTACATCGTCACCTGCGGCCACCAAGTGCGCCAGGTTTGTAAAAGGACCCACGTGTCATCCCAGCTCTCTTTGTTCCTGGCATTCTCTCTCTCCCTCTCTCAGTTCTCACCTCTCTCCGCCTCTCTCTCCCTGCCTCTCTCTCTCTCTCTCTCTCTCTCTCTCTCTCTCTCTCTCTCTCTCTCT
>JANHMN010000003.1:158661845-158687913 GCA_030674055.1 Rhabdomys pumilio
TCTCTCTCTCTCTCTCTCTCTCTCTCTCTCTCTCTCTCTCTCTCTCTGCTCTCTCTTTCTGACTTCACGGCTCTGCTGATACCTCTACCCCTTCTCCAGGTCCTCATTCATCTCCCCTCCCCCCAAAACACAACAACCCCCTTTTATAGCAAATCTATTGTAAAAGGAAAAAGGGAGTAATTTCTCAGAGCTGTACCTTGGCTCAGGCTATCAAAGGTACCACACCCTACCAACGATAGGCGTGCCTCGGAAAGGCAGAGCCCCCAAGACTACTTGTGGTGAGGACTTCATGCTATTGTGGAGTTTTGATCTGTTCATCTCTCATAATCTATGAGCTGTGTGAAAACTCTAAGGGGTTTCCTGCTCTCAATGGGTGGTGTCACTGGCTCTTATGATATTATCTTTTTCAAGCATTGCTGCTGGAGCAGACTAATGATTCAACCACCGCCCTCAGAAAGGACTTAGAGATGTAGATTGTTAGCAGAGTTAGGTTGAGATGTTTTTGTTTGTGGCTTTCACACTGAAAATCTTGGGGAACAATTTAAAGTTTAGAAAGGCACACTCTTGATAGTTCAGCCAGAGATATTTTTTTAGGTCAAGGAACAAGAACAATGGCAGCCTGACTAGTACCAACTGACATGCCTCTCTGGAAACAAAGCTAGGCTGCCGATCGGGGTGATGATTAATTTCTTGTACCCACTTTTGCCCTCAACTTCCTGAAATGATTTAATAAAAAAAACTGTGAATGAGTAGATGTGCACCCTAAGGAGTCAAAAGTAAAACTGATTGTTATATAAAAGTTTACATTTGTGATTCATTTAAGATTTTTTTTTTTATAAGATTACCTGGTTAATCCTTCCTTTGTAATCACAACTTGAGGCCTGCCAGTAGGAGAACTGGCTGAGAAAAAAATACCTTGCTTCCTTACACTCTGTTAATCTACAACAAGTTATTTAAAACATGAATGTACATGGGGCCTTGGGAATAATTTGTTTTTCACCGGGAATAAGTAACATTTAATCATGTAAGGTTATTAGGAATATGCTGGGGTTTTTTTCCATATATTTATTGTAATTATTCACTTAAAGAAAAATAGAGTGTAATCACATTGTAATTTTTATATTGCTTGAAAGACTCTGCCTGGATATATAAGCTGTGCAGAGGGAGTAAAGTTAGAGCTTTGCTTCATCCAGCAAGTGAGTGCATATAAACCTGTTGTCCACTGTCACCGACCCCACATCCTGTCCTTGGATCGCTGAACATGCTCTGGGAACTGGTCTCCAACCGATGGAGGCTGACATGGAACTCAGAGCCAGAGCAACTGAAATACACGGTCAAAGCCCCGAGCCCCACAGCCCTGAGTTCTAGTCCTAGTGCTACGTGATTTTTTTTTTTTTAAAGAAAGAAATGAAAAAAGTAAAAACCTGAACAGGGATCATAAGGACAAAAGCATCCCAGCTCCCTCCACCCTCCTGCTTCTGCTGCAAAGTCCCGATTGGCATTAGAGTGAGGTCTGGAGTTCTCACCAAACCTCTCCAGGTTTTATGTTACATGTCAGGAGGGAGGGCAACTCTGGCTCCACTCACACCTGTCCCCACAATGTGGGAAGTCTCTGAGAGATGTCCCAATACTCCTTTTTTGAACTTCCCACAGAAGCATCTGTCTAAGGACCCATCTGCACTAGAGTGCAGCCCACTCGTTACTTAATTGCTAGCACTTTGCATCATGACAGTTCAAATACCTGTAGACTAAGAAGAAAGTGAAGATCCATTCTTTAAAGCAGTACAATCCACATGGCCTGTTAAAGCTGAGGGGTAACACCAGGGCCTTCTTAGTTCTATCTTAATAAACATTCCCACACACACAGAGCTGAATGGAACCCATAAAATTCAGTATGGTAAGTCAAAAGGTAAAGTGTGTGTTAAGTTGCAGAGCCTTCATTTGACAAGACCTTTTGGTTTCAGGTTTCACTGGTAACCTTAGCGACTGCTTACCTGTGTGAGGGTGAGCCAGGGGTATGTCTGCCTTTTGCTTTTGCTCTCTAGCTAAGCACACTCAGGGAAATTACCCCCGATAACAACTTTCAGGGAAGTCAGTTTCTGAGAGAAATCAGCTCACGCTGAACTGAACAAGATGAGAATGACGACTCCAAAGACAGGGTTCTTTAGATGAACACATACATCCTAATGGAGGTGGTGGTTGAAATTATATTTAATTCCAGCAGAGGCATAGCCAGTGGAATCTCTGGGTTCAAGGCCAGCCAGGGCTATATATTAATACCCTGTCTCAAAATAAACAAAACCCCAACATACTCTACAGCACATCGATTTGATTGGCTTATAAGATAGGGACCAAGATGTCTGACAATACCCTGGAAGTGCAGAGGAAGGAACACAGTAGCTACTCAGTCCCCGAAGTAGACAGCCTCATAAACCTCAATATGGCACTGAAAGCCTAGCAGCTCCCTGGAGAACTGTCGGTATTTAGGTCTTGTCAGAAAGTTGCAAAAGCAGAGTCTAATGCTGGCTGGGAGGTCAATGGGGTGTTGCCAAGTAGTATCATCTCCATTTCTACTCTCTTGTTCCTAGATGGAGGAACCCTGGGTACAGAGGAACTATTACCATATATTAGATGCTGTCTTCTGGAGACCCTTGGTCCAGCCCTGTGAGGTACTGCTATCTCATTTAACATTGCAACTAATCTTCAAACGGGCCACGATTCTACCAAGCCAGATGCTTCAGGACGAGGCAGGTCATGGTTAAGACCAGTGAATTCCATAGGCATAAGTCCACTGATACAGCTCTTTGACTGTGAAGCGAGTCCCTTGGTCAACAAATGCTTCGTGGAAAAGCATGATCCTCCATGTCCATGAACAGTAACCATCACAGAAGCAATAACACAAAGAAGGCAAATGTATGTCCAGAACAAGTGTCTATTCTAGAAAGGACAAAGTGCCACCCTTTGCACAAAGGGCAGGCCACAGAAGCTGGAGTCTGGTATCAGATCAACAAAGGTTGGCAGGAGTGCTGACAGACACCACCTTTGGAAAGCAGTGGCAAAGGTAGGCACAGGCTGCCTCCTCCTAAGGCCTCTTTATATCTGGACCAGCTTTGGAAGGTGTCAGCCCTTTGAGGGTGGCTTCCCTACCCTAATATTCCCCTATGGGAACACTTGAGATAGATACAACTAGAGGGGTTTCCTAGGTGATTCTAAATCTTGCCAAGTTGTCAATCAGGACCAACTATCACACTGACGATCTTGTCCCAGCAGTATGTTAACTGTGCTGGGACAGGTATACTTATAAAACAGAATGGTTCTGTGTTTTTTCTACTGCAGAGGGAAGAGTTCAAACCCAACCATTTCATCCTTTTTGTCTTTAACATTAGTGTTGGTGCAGCAAAATACACATCTCAGAATCCATCATCTTGGACATTTTTAAATATGTAGTCTGTGCATTAAGGAGAGCCACACTGTAGCCGGGCATGGTGCCTTTAATCCTAGAACTGGCGAGGCAGAGGCAGGTGGATCTCTGAGTTCAGGCTAGCCTAGTCTACATATAGCTCCAGGATAGCCGGGGCTATATAAAGAAAATCTGCCTCATCCCCAAAATTACCTTTTCATACAGTTGTGTTATCACATCACCAAAATTTCTCCATCACCCCAATCAGAGATTCTGTTAAGCAACAGTTGCCCAGTTCCCTGCTCCCACCACTGAGCATCAACAACCTACCACTCCACTGGAAGGTTTTAGAGGCTGCATCAAGTGGACAATAGCCTTATTCGTTCCTTTGTGATGGGCTTGTTTTACATAGCAAATGGTTTTGAGGTCATAGAAGTTATACCAGGAACTGAAATTTCTTTACTATTTATGTGTGAATATGTGTGGTATACATATATGAATAGACTTGTGTGTGTGTGTGTGTGTGTGTGTGTGTGTGTGTGTGTGTGTGTGTTGCTGGGGGGAACCAGTGATCGACCCCAGTGCTACCTCTATTACTCTCAAACAACTTACTCTTTGAGACAAAGTCTCTCAATGAATGTAGTGCTCACCGACTGAATACCTCACCAACAATCAGGAATCCTCCTGTCTCTGCCTCCCTAGTGCTAAGACTACAGATGGATATTATAATACCCAGTTCATTTTTTAAATTGATTATTTGTGAATCTCACATCATGCATCCTAATTGTGCTCCCATCTCAGTATTCCCATGTCCAATCACCCTTCTCTAGGACCCTCACCGCAAAAAAAAAAAAAAAAAAAAAAAAAAAAAAGCAAGCATGTCCATTTTGTGTCATCTGTATACTCATTGGAGCATGGCTAAATAAATTGCATGTGGCCATCACCCCCATCCCCTGCCCCAGAGGCTTTGTCTTTCTTCACTTGTATCTATACCAGAAGCCATCAGCAGAGGTGAGCCAGGCGTGGCCAGAGAGAGGTAGACCCAGCTCTCCTGTAAAAGGGTTGGGCTAGCTCTCCTGCACCCAATTTTTAACACAACTTTGGGCTTGAGAGGTCATTAGGGCCGCAAATACCTACAGGACCCTTAACCATATCAGACCACTGACCCACTCACGGCCCTCAGTAGCGGCACTGGCCACTAATACACAGCTTTTTAATGTAGGAGCTGAGGATCTAAACCCATGGCCTCACACATGCATGGCAAGCACTTTACGAACTGGGGCAACTCCACAACCACAATTTCCTTCTTTTCAAAGCAAAATAAACTCATTCTACTTTGTGTGTAGAGAGTATTCTATTTCTCCATTCATCTATCAGTAAATATTTAGGTTTCTCTCACACCTTAGCAATCATAAATAATGTTGCTATGAACACGGATGGGTCTTTAAGGTTCTGTTTGTGGTTACTCTGTGTATCTAACCAGGGGTGGCATTGCTGGGTCACATGTACTTCTATTTTTCATGTTTTGAGGAACTGTCATACTGCTTTCCATGGTAGCGGAGCCATTTCAAATCACCATAAAAACCACAGCAGGGCTCCAATTTTCCCACATCCTCATCAACATACTTGTTTATTTTCTGTTTTGTTTTTTTTTTAAACAGCATCTTTAAAACCAATTAATTGAATTCATTTTTTAAATCTCATCTATGCAGTTGGCTAAAAATGTCAGAAAACCAGATTTGCATCAATTCTAAATACCTCTTGAAAGACAATTTTAATAAAGTAACTGAGAAGGGGAAAAAAAAAAGACAGAGGAGAAAAGGGAGGAAAAGGAAGGAGAGCGAGCACTGGAAACAAACACATACAGACCTGAAACACCCGCTGGCAAGGCAAGCATTGCAGTAACCTTCAGTCTTTTTAACTGTACCCAATGCCTTGTCTTCAGAGCTCTTGGGAGAAGTTACAGAGTCCCACCCAGCACGACATCAAGGCCTAATAAGCACTAGGATGTGGGAGGTTCAGATGGTAAGGAGGACAGAGTTTTGTTATTACTGGAAACCAGCAGAGCTTACAGAAGGTCTCACAATAGCATTTCAGTACAGACTTATCAACCATTCACAATTCACTCATTATGCTTTACATAACTGGGCCTACACTTCTCCGGCCCCAAGGATGCCATTATAGTTAATATTAATAGCATATTCACTTTGAAAAATGTAAGAACACAAACATATTCTTCCAGGGAGTAGACAGGGTGTCAGAGCATAAGCAATGGTAACAGCCTCTCCACAGTTTGAAAGTTGCATCAAAAACCATGCACCTGAGATTATAATTAACCTAGTTCTACAGTCAAGGAAGAGAGGACATTGTGAGACAACTGTTCACTTATTTTTTTTTTTTTTCTGGTTAACCAATTAAAATAACTGTCTTTTAAACCACTGGTTTAGGCTAAGCTTGTATGTCAGTATGTGGAAAAGTAAAGGCACCACTGAAGACTGCGCAAACATCTTTTTCTTAGAATTGTGTCTGGCTTTTCCATGATATTCAGAGAATGTAGGTTAGAGAATCAAAACTATGTAACTTCCTGCCTAGCACTGACCCTGTCTCGCCTGAACTGCTGGGCAGACCTTCGGACCTAAAAGTTCTAATCTCAAAGGTACCACCTTTGACAAGGCCCCTGGCTCACAGTGCTCGGACAGAAAGCGCATCTCAGGAGGCTCAATCTGATGATTTCAACCCCAGATTTTTATGGCATTTCAAAGGACAGGCCCCTCACTCAGAACACTTACACTACTCTTAAAGAGCTGGGGAGCTACACACTCCTCTGTGAACACTCTAGTTTCAGCAACTGTATGAATGTCCTTTCTGATCATCTCCTCTTCCCAGCACGGGGTGCAGCATGAATCCAGCACAGACCACGAACAAACACACAGCTCTCATGTCTTCTCCATTCCTTTTGCACTGACACAATTCTGCTTTTAGACTTTATGGGATGACACTCGTTGCAACATTACATCTATCCTGCTTTGTTACCCAATAACCCAACTCACACGACTCGCTCTCAGCTGGGGCACACTGCCCACTGCCAACATTAGAAATGTGAACTTTGACGCCTTGTCCAAGGTGTTGTTGGTTTTCATCAAACTGCTTCAACTTTCTTCTGTAATCAACCACACTGTCATTTGTGGGAAGACTGACCCTCTCTGATTTCGGTATCTGACCTGTCATCTCTTTGGTTGGGATTTGCGGCTGCTGCTTGGGACGGGAAGCTCTGCAGTAGAGACACGATGGCTGCCCCACAGTCACAGTTTATAGTCAAGCAGGTGAATAAGGAACACACTGTGTGCTCTGGAGAAGTGCTCCCAAGAAAACAGTGCAGGAATACAGGACACGGGGAGGTGGGAGGAAGGAGAAATGGGGTCAGCAGCTGCCAGGACAGCCTCCAGTCCACTATTCAAACAGAGCAAAGGGGAGCTTCATAAAGAACCAGTTGTTCTGTGCTTACAATTGAGAGCAAATCTAAACTCTTCTACAGATAACCAAAGTCTGTATGCAGCAGCCTGGCCTCCTCTAGACTCATCTCCTGCTCTCTTATCTCCCTACCTATACTCCAGCAATGCTATCTGTTCTTCCTCTGAATGTGCTCCAAGGTGCCCCCTTATTCACGTTCCCCCTCCCCTGCCCAACTGCAAAAGCTTCCTTCTCTTGCCCATCCTCAGCAGCACCCCAGAGAAAGGAGCAAACTACCAATGTAAAAACAAAGGAAATTATCTAAGACAATCACTACATTATCAGTTTTGTTACCACTAAACAAAATTTTGCAATAAATACAAAACTACTTTGCTATATTTTCCATTAAGGAGGATACCTGATCCAATACATTCAATTTTTCCCTCTTCTTCCAGCTCATTAAGAAAATCAGTTTGCAGATGTAATTCTATATGACTCATACAGAGACTAAAAAAACTTGACAGGCAATTCTTGAGCAAAAGCAGTCTGTGAATAATCACCATGAATACAGACAAAATCTGAATTACCTAGCCTGGAAGATAGATAAAGGCCTCTAACCCAAGTTTGGTCCTTGGAACTCATCAAAGAAGCTAGACATGGTAGCACACATCTATAATCCCAGCATCCCTATAGTGAGATGGGAGGTGGAGACAGAAAAGAGGCTGGAAGGTCGCAGGCCAGCTATCCTGGAATCCTCAGTGCAGCGGCAGAAGCAAAAGAGACTGTCTCAAAGAAGGTGGAAGGTGAGAACTAACTCTCAAACGCTGTCCTATGACTTCTACACATATGCTGTGGCACTCACGCAATGCACTTACGTGTGCCTACACACACACACACACACACACACACTAAAAATGTCTTTTTAAATGTGAATATCCAGAGTGCAGCACTACAGTATAGAACTTAGATCAAACTACTGAGTGATACTTTAAGTCCCTTCTAAGTCCTTATAAGATACTTTGTCTTGTTAGGTGCCACAGACATTTCTAGAATGTGTAAGATTGAGCCTCACTTTCCAAGAGGTTAGAAAATATGTTAAGAGCCTTTGAGAAGGCCAGCAGATTAACACAAAGCAAAACAAAACAAAACAACAACAACAAAAAATCTCTTTGTACAGAAGGTTGACAATGCCTGGACCCACAGTGGAAGGAGAACTGACTGCCAAAAGTTGTCCTCTGGCTTCTACAAGCACACAGTAGCACATATGTACACAAGCAGATGTACGTGAACATACACACATGCGTGTACACACATGCAGACACACTTCAAATATACACAAACTATAATGCTGAATGAAAATGTATTTGTTTTTAAAGAAATGAAAACTGCAGTAGCATGGTAAAATACATGGTATCATTAAAACTGGGGGGGGGGCTTAGGATTACTTGCAAGATAATTATACGTAATTACATACACAATTACAGTTTTGAATGTAGGTATTTCACAAAATTGGCCGTCTTGTCTCACAGTCCACACAACAATTGTGCTGTGTTGTATTGTGTTGTGTATGTGTGCTGGGCGGAGAGAAGAAAGGCTTGGGGTTTTCCCACCTGTCCGAGCAGAAGGCTTGCTTTGTGGGTGGTAACTGAACATGATACTTGCAATTTGGAACTGTCTGGAGTGGGCATTGCATCCTCATTACGTCAACACACCACTGGCCAAGCCCTCATTGTGTCTTCATGAACGCCCTCCTCCCACAAGACTGCTCACTAGACAGAACCAGTCAGTAGATACAGCAGATCAAAAACACTTGCCTGCGTAAGCATACAGTCAGTGAGCTGATGACGTGAACAGCTACCTCCAGCCTCTCCCCTAATGGAAAGATCCACAAATGAGGAAAGACATTGCAAAACAGAACAGCAAGAGAAGGAAAGGAAGCTACCTGCCTGGGCTCATTCCATTACTAAGTGCCTAAAGGCTGTGGCTGTAGGCGGGGACAGACCCAAGGAGAGCCTAGTGATTTCCATCTACCCACAAGGCAAAAGAAACCAAGGGCAAGCTGACTGCATTCTATCTAAGCGATGAGTCCGTACCCACGTCCCTAGTCAGCTGTTCATCCCTGAGATGATATTTTTAAAATTCTCTATGTTCAACTGTGAGGGTCAATGTTTTCACCAAGAATGCTGTGGGGCAAAACCACTTTCTCTTTCAGTCTCCAGATGTCAAGTGTGGTTCGCAGGCTTTTCCTAAGGGGCAGACCGCACCACAGAAGACACAAATTCTTCCATTATAACAATCGCCATAAACCTGGATTGAATTGTTCACAGGTCAGAAAATGAACCTGATACTCAAATGAGATTCTCAACACTCATCAGCTTCCTTTATGACATGAAGATAACGAGAACAGAAAGGCAAGGTTAAGCCAAATCCAAACTGTGGTCAAGTTCTATTAATGTAAAACCCTGACCTTAGAGAGGGGGGGGGGGGGGGAACAGAAGCATCAAGATCAAGCACTTTAAATCCTCACAGAATAAGGTGAAGGCAAAATCACCCCATCTCCATAAGCATGCAGAGTACTCCTTGGCTAAAATGAGAACCCCAAGCTGGGAATCCCATTTGTAATGTCTCCCAAGACTTCAGGCCTGTGAGTAAAATATGACAAACCCACCTTTCTTTGTCACTAACAAGGAAGTAACTGGGCTAGAGAGAAAAAAATTGCAGGCTTGTGTGAAAACAGCCAAATGCTGTTTTTCCAGAACAGCTGACTCAGAACACACTAATCTATGTGCCCTGGAGTAAGATGAGGAGTCTGGTTCCCGAAAAGAGGAGCCTGCAGCTTGCTCTCCATCGATAAAGGTGAGAGCGTTCCATGGCACTTCCTGTTACCATCCCACCCACATCTGGAGGGACTGAGGCCTTGGAGCACTCACAACTGTGGGCAGCCTCATCACATTGATTCATAGATATATACTGAGCAGGTTATCGGGGTATTTCACCAAGAGAGAGGAAGAATGCCAGGCTAGCCAAGTCACATACATGACACCACGCTTCTTTGTAGCTAGAAATGTCCCCGGAGTGTGAGAACATGTTGCACATGTTGAGAAAGAGGTGAGCCAAGGTGTGTGTGTGAACAGAGGCCATGTTTCCTCTGGTGAAAACTGAAACACAGTACCAAATGCAGACTCCCACCAGAAATTCATGCAAAATACCTGAAACCAGGGTGTGTAGTGGGGCTCCACCAGGCCTCTCCCATGGGGACCTGATGAAGCAAGTCTGGGTATCTGGGTGGTGCCTGAGAACCTTTGCTTTTAACAAGCATCTGAGGAACTATATAAGCTCAGGCAAGTCTGGGGAACACGAGTAGACAATCATGCTCAGTCTACAGCACCAATTATGAACACCATAATAAATGGGAACCATAGCAAATAATGGTCTTCTTAGACAATACTACCATTTTGACAACAGTCACTTTAAAGGAAGGTTGGTGAGTTGTGCAACACTGGACAGCTAGAGAATACAGACAGAAACGAGAACTGAATAGATGCCTAACGCCAACAGTGTGCTGTGGCCATTATACACACAGCCTCACTGGCAAGCTCGGACGCTGCCCATCTTGTAAAAAGTACCGGCAGAGAGATATTTCTGCTTTAGCTTTTTAAAATCACTACCTGCATGCTGAGACCCATGCTGTTTCTACACATACTATCTTCATACATCTTTGGTCCAGACCTGTCCCTGGGAGGTAAAAAAAGAGCCAATCAAAAGGCCAGAGGCTCATCCCATACAAGCAACTAGTTTTAGCAGAACTAGAGTGTGTTATAAGTTAGCCCCCAAATCTGTGAGATGCAAGGCTAGATTCCTGTTTTCTTTAAAGTCTGGTCCAGTCGTTCAAAAGAGGAAGTGGAGGCTAGGTATTTTTATCACTTTGTGAAGAACAACAACAGAAAGGGAGAGTACAGGGGAAGCCTGAATCCAGATGGCTCCCCTGTGACCCTGTGACTTTGCGACAGCCATGGCAGAAAACATTCAATGGGAAACGTGGTCCACACTTCAAACATCTGCCATCCAGGGCCGCCTAGCTTGCTCATAACTGCTAATGAGTGGCAAAGGCATTTGGAGAGCAGGATGGGAAGCAAGCCACACACTCCACAGTGCACAGAGGAGCTAAGCTGGGGTGGAAGGTGGGCTGTTTAAGGGAGCTGTACACAGTTTCAGCCCAGTGAAAGCTTCTATTTTACAAGTATTAAGTTTTGTTTTGTTTCAAATTAGGTTACTTTTAAAGGAAAAAAAAATCTTTTTTACTTGTCCTTAGTTAAAACGAAAGGTGTAATCTGTCGCAGGATCAGTAACCCCAACCCTCTCAGGTTAGCTAGAAACTCATTTGAGTTTCAAAAGGAAACAGAAAGTAAAATCATGATTCATCCAAGCACTTGCCTAGGCCTCTATGCATGCAGCAGGAATGGGACAGACAACTCACCCAATTCCTTGCTGAGGCCTCTGTATATAGCAGGGATGGGCAGAAACCCTGTGCCATTGACTCCTCTCTTGTAATCCAAGGTTGTCAGGCTGCAAAAAAATACTGCAAAGAGAGGTGCAGCTAGGGAAGGTGTCCCTACTATAGATCACCTGAACAATGACATCAGGGAAACACAGAGCAGGCACACCTATGGGGGAAACACGACCCCCCCCCCATACATAGTTCCCTCCATCCTACCCTAAGCACAGACCTCCAAACCTTTCCAGTCTCATCTATGGCTCTGTCCAGGGGCTAGGAATCCTTCCCCTGTCTCCTCCCTTTTGCTGGCCTTGGACACCCACCCTCTCTTTGTGCAGATCTCCAGCAGAAGGCTATAACCCAGAGGGACTTTTCTGACCTCCAGGTCTCATATGGCCCCTACAGATTAAGTCTGTTACACATGGTACTCTCCTAACAGGAGCCACAACTGTAATGAAATCATTATTTCTGAAATGCAGCGGATGTCTGCCCCTAGAAACTAACATCCACAGGGCAAAGGTCACTGTTTGGACTCTCTTCTTTTGTGTCATCAGTATCTCAGAACTACTAAAGGCCAGTATTCACTAAAGCATTCCAGATAGGTACTTCTGTGTGCTCTCTCAAGGACAACCTGGAGCTACCCTCTTCACTGTGTTGGATACACCACAGATTTCCTTCTTCACAACAGATGTTAGGAACTCTGTGAAAGCCATGTGGAAAATAAACATCAAGGCACAAACTGAGCAGGGGAGAGTATGTCTACTCGGTGTCTCGGTTCACCTTACCCAACTATATTATAAAGAGGAAGACACTGAAACAAAGTGGTGACCACCTAAGATCACACAGGTCAACCACAGACCCAAGCCAGCTCGCATGAGTAAGTGCTGCCACATAGGAAGTACTGTAAAACCCCAAAGCTCCTCAAAGGCCTGTCCATCCAGACCCTGTGATCTAGTACCAAATGTAACAGTCCCCACACTTCTAACAGCAAGTATGGGTTACTCAGCTGCCCCGCTTATAGGTCTAGAGGAAAAAGACAACTAGCTCAAGATGACACAGCACATTGGTAGCTAGGGCTGGACTCTATCCCCATGAGCTCATCCATCTTTCTGACGATGGACCCACCACTCACAGGAGGTTTCTAAAATACAAAGAATACCTCAAGTCATGCTTTCGTAAGTTCCTACAATGTTATAAACATCCGAAAACGCTGCCTGAGCGGATACAAGCAGAACAGAAGGGCTGTGTCCTTTGTTTGCCTTGCATTTGCCACTGATCTGAGTTCTACAAGCTTCTTGTCTCTGCATTTCCGTGCAGCTCTACTGAGCAGCAAAGCCCAGAACACCAAAGACCTAGCCCTCAAGTAGCAGGCTGAGCAGGCTACCGAGCAGACTAGAGAGCAGCGGCTGGGATCTCCTTATCAAACCAAATCTGCATCACCAAAACCACATTTTAAGAAAATACATGATCACATTTCTGTGCAAGAGCAGAGAGGTGGGAAGAGGCCTGATTCGTGAGATGCACCCTGTATAAGTCAGAGTTGCTATTGCTGCAGTGAAACACCATGACCAAAAAAGGAAGTTGGGGAGGAAAGGGTTTATTTGACTTATACTTCCACATTGCTGTTCATCGCCAATGGAAGTCAGGATGGGGACGCAAACAGGGCAGGAACCTGGATGCAGAAGCTGATGCAAAGGTCATGAGTAAGCTTACTAGCTTACTTCACATGGCTTACTCAGCCTGCTTACCCAAGACCACCAGCCCACCATGGGCTGGGCCCTCTCCCATTGATCAGTAACTGGGAAAATGCCTTATAGCTGGATCTCATGGAGGCATTTTCTCAACTGAGAAAACTCCCTCTAGTACTGTAGCTTGTGTCACATTGACACAAAACCAGCTAATATACACCCCAGCACATGAAACAGCAGCATCCAGATGCTGAGTGTCTCTACCTTAAGCCTGATGTATATGAGAAGCGAAATTCAACTACTTCATCCAATATCCAAACCGGTCAATTAACAACTCACACTGCTACAATACTAGCTGTCACTGGTGCAGGCCAGACTATGCCACCAACTGAATAAGTTGGTCACAGGAGACTCTTACAGAGAGAGACATCATCCTTATTGGCCTCATGCCACATGCAGGAGCTTCAGGCTAGCATAGCACACTGTAGGATGGTGTGCCAACACGAGGATGAAGCTCTCTTCTGACCTGGAGCTCCAACCTGGAGCTCCTTCAGTTATCATGAGTTCCAACGCAACCTGCCATAGCCATGAAGCCTACTCAAGACCCATGATAAATCTATTCAGGGACAACTTACAGGGTGACTGCTGAAGGTCATCTGTCACTAGCCCCAGCCATTCAACAGACACACAGACACCTCAGACACCCAAAAGTGCTGATGAGAGAACATTCTACTTAAAACGACATTCAGTAGATCCTTGAGGTTTGAGAGGTATTTGTTTTTAAGGGGAAAAAAACCCCATACCTACACATCAAGGCACAGCCCTACAGGGCACTGACTCCTCTGTGCTCTCCGAGTTGATTTCAAGCTGCCCTTCCCTGGTCTGGTCCCTCTTAGCAGATGGTGACTTCTCTTCCTCCTGTGTGACCCCGACAATGACTCATGACAGGCACATGCGCAAGCCCTTGGTTAATGATCAGCGAATGTTTGCTCAACTGAGCTGCCTACTGGGCAGAAATCAAATCAAACCAATCTAATAATTTCTGCATTTAAATCAACCACAAGCCTCCTACTGGAGAAAGAATACAGATATAGCTATATATGCACATACACACATATATGGCATTTATATACACATTATATATAAAATTATATATATTACATTATATAATATGTATACACACACATTACATTTTAGAATCTATTATGGGGAGGAGAAACCTCACCACAGTTCTTACAGCTAAGGATTAAAATGATCTGAAATTTTGACTGCACTATAACTCTACCAAAGGCAAAGCAGAAGAGGGTGAATGAGATTTGACTAAATGGTCTCATTAAGCCTGAACCACTAAAATGAGGCCCGTAACCTGTTACACTGACCCAGGAGCACTGTGTGTTAGCAGGGACTATGACGGCACCCACCTCTACAGTAACAGTTTAGAGGCCAAGGTCCTGATGGAGCTAACACTTTACATCCTAGCAAAGCAGCACGTTGTAACTAAAGAAATTCCAGTTCTTATCCAACCACAGGCAAGAGGGAATACACTGAACTCCCACAGCCTGTCGAGTCAAAGTGCATCCTTATGTCTACTGGAGATGGAGGTAGTGTCTCCACACGGAAGTCCAATTTAATGAGGTCGCAATTGCATACAGTAACCCATCTTCATGCTCAGCTGTCAGCTCTGACCAACACACTGTGATTACAGGCCAGAGAAAGGGAGGGGGAGAGGGAGGGAGGGAGGGAGGGAAGGAGGGAGGGAGACAGAAAGAGAGAGAGAGAGAGAGAGAGAGAGAGAGAGATATCACTCATCTTAGATTTCTCCATACCCTTTGCCCTCTATCTTCTCTCCCTGTCATCTGTTCCTGGATAAAATGGTCTGATTTCTAACTCTATATTTCACCTTTTCTGGAATGTTCCTCAATGGTATCTTGCTCTTCCCATCCTTGTAAGCTTGGCTTCCATGTAATGAATCTGCCATTCATCCACAGGGTTATGTTGTTCTTCACGACCAGTGAGCAGCAACCCACTAGTGAGGACCCTTTCATGGAGGAAGCGACCAGCTCCTTTATCATCCACTCACAGGAAGACACCTGATGTGCTTTGCAGTTTTACAAAAGGCTGTTATGAGCATAAGCCTGGAGGCTTTTGTACACACCCAGGTGCAGAAATGATGGCTGATATTATAAGAAATCACCTGCCTCTTTTTGAATGAGCTGCCATCAGTTAACATTTCCATCAGCAATGTGTCCCAGAGTTCTCGCTTCTCAGCAACTTGGCCAGGACTTGGTACTAACCATTTTTGTTCAGCTTTACTGACTTTTGGGTCATTTCAATGGGTGCATT
This sequence comes from Rhabdomys pumilio, assembly GCA_030674055.1. Lineage (NCBI taxonomy): Eukaryota > Metazoa > Chordata > Mammalia > Rodentia > Muridae > Rhabdomys > Rhabdomys pumilio. Next base: position 158,677,222 of record JANHMN010000003.1, read on the forward strand.
GTGTTTCTTTAAACTTTTTTATTTTAAAATAATTCTAGATTTAGGTAGAACTTGCAAAAATTAAGAGTTCTAGTATATTCTTCACCTAGCTCTGCAAAACAATGGTTAAAAATATAATAATAATAATAATAATAATAATAATAATAATAATAATAATGATAATGATAATAATAATCAGTAAACTACAAGCTTCTTCAGATTTTACTACTCACTGGTTTTTCCTATTGTTTGTATATAGATCTATAAAACTTTGTAAGTACAGACTTACATAACCACATTAACACTCAGGACACAAATCTGATGCATCAAAGCACATTTCATACAAAAAAGATTCTTCCCTCAAAGAATTCCCTTGGCCAATCATGATTTTCTTTTACCCTAAAGTTTTCTCTCAACCAGATTTTAAAAAGGCAATTATTGGGCTGGAGAGATGGCTCAGCAGTCATGAGTAATGATTGCTTTTCCAGAGGAGCCAAGTTCAATTCCTATTACCCATATGGTGGCTCAAAACTATTGGTAACTCCAGTCCCAAGGGATGTGGTACCCTCTTCTGAGTCTGTGACCACCAGATACACACATGGTACATGGATACACCTGCAGGCAAAACACTCATAAAATAATAAAATGAATACATCTTTTTAAGGGCAGAAAAAAGAACCCCAATTGCTATGCAGGGTGTTGTGTCTCTTGCTTATAATCCCAACTCTCAGAACACAGAAACAGGGGTATCAAGCTCAAGGCCAGCCTAAGCTACATAGGATGCTCTAGGCTAGACTTGACCACAAAACCTCGATCCTGACTTTAAAAACAAGACAGCTATCTCCTCCTCAGCTGCTACGTGCAAACTGCGTTCCCTTTTCAGGTCCTAATGATCTCAGCAGACAATGGTCATTGCCTTTAAAGGAAGTCCAAGCAGACTCACACGTATACACAAAGCTGGCATCTACTATCCATGGTGACAGGTCACACACACAGTCTTGTTAAGACTGAGTGGAAGGCTCTTGTAAACAAATGCTGTTTTCAGGCTCAGTGTTCGAGGCCCTCCATAGAAACAGGACAGCCAAGTCTGAGAAGCACTAAGTATTAGGCACATAGCCAAGATGCTCTCAAAATAGGAAAATCTACCAAAGATCTCAAGGGCTAAGAGTGTCACTGAAGGTCACTCATCTCCTCTGACCAAAGCCTGACTCAAAAGACACACAGAATAATCCGTTCTCCAAGTAATGTTACCTCAGCAACACTCCTACACCAAAACCGTTCTTTATGGCAACCTTCCCCCATGGGCCCATCCACCATTACAGCTCCTTGTTTCAGATGCTATCAGAAATACTGGACACAGGAACCCACCACTGGCTTTTAATTAATGTCCACCATGGCCCTTTCTTGTTTGTGGAACCAGTACTTACAGGCAGAATTGTTCCTTACTCTTTTAACCAACACATGCTTCTATTACTAATCTCTACTGCTATTTGTAACCATAGCTTGTGCCCCCTCTCCATTCAACACCAACAGTCCCAGTTATATGATCCATCTCTTTACCTCCTGATGTCTGTATCCCAAGTTCCCAGGCACATAGTAGGTGAGTCAAAGAATGTTCTATGCGAGTGAAGAGTAGCTATCGGGTTACATTATTACCAGCAGGATTTTCCGGGAGTAGACTGACACACAGATGGGTCTTAACTGGAAAGAAATCTATCGAAGATGTGATACAGGAAGTCTAGTTTAAGAAATATATCCTAAAGCAAGCAAATATTAGCAGGAAGATGCCCATGTGTCTGAGAGAGGACAAGGACAGAGCAAAGGAGATGAGGTCTGAGAGAGGACAAGGACAGAGCAAAGGAGATGAGGACTAGAGAACTAGACGTGCCCACACGTGACTGAGGCTCAGGGATAGCTAAGCACTGCTGGGGTAAAGGCGGATCCTACCCTGCTATTGTGACAGTAGGCTGGAGGAATAGCACAAGCTGTGTCTTATGACTTCACTTCTAAGGGCATCTGCCAAGAGCTAGGCTGGCAGAGATGGAGCACTCAGGAACCATCAAGAATCTGCAGCAGCTGCTCTGGGAGGACTCAGGGCATCCTCTAGAAGGGCAGCAGGACCCTCGTGAAAAACGGCTTGTCAGTGTCTTTTCAGAGAGACCCTTCTACTGTCACATCAAACTTCCGAATCACCCCCACATATGCACAGCCAGAAGCCCTCGAGTACAAGGCAATGACCTGGATTTGGCAGCCTGTGAGGCTGCCTCTCATCTGATTTCTCCTGAGCCAGCTGTGAGTAAGCTCTCAGGCCAAGAAACTAATAGGAAACTTAGACACAGCTCTCAACCCTGCATTATGGTTTGCTTCTGCCCATTAAAACCATTTGATACTTAATGATTCATCAGTGGAAAAACTCCCAAGTCAAAATGATGTTGTATATAATAAGGTACCACCAGTCCCGACGCCAATGAGTCCAAACACCATGAAGCACTGATGTGATCCATCCCATGGTTTTTCAGAGGACTGCCTCTTAACAAGCAATGGACCATTTTGACCTTTACCAACCCACCATATCCAGGAGTGATGAATGAGCATCTAGAGAAGAGAGGAAAGGGTACCTTACCCTACCATCACTCTTTGTCCCATCCAGCTAAGCTCAAAGACAGCTATCCCAGGAAACTCCGAAGCAATGACCCAGAATACATGCAACAGGCACACCCATCAGCTTCTCAGGACTATATATGGTAATAAGTGTCACCACTGTGGTACTGTTCACTAAAAACACTGAGGAGTTCCTCAGACATAAAGCCCCACAAGGTCAAGTTTCACTGACTTCTCTCTTCTCTCTCTCTTTCTCTCTCTCTGTCTCTCTCTCTCTTTGTGTGTGTCTCTCTCTGTCTCTCTCTCTCCCTCCCTCCCTCTGTCTCTCTCTCTCTCTTTCTCTCTCTCTCTCATAACTGAGGCTTAATTAGAAAAGAGCCTGCTTTCTAGTTACATAACACACTGTGTAGTAAGAGAAACAAACTAGCAAGGGCAGACAGTTGTGGGCCTCTGAAAAAGGTCTTCAAAGTGAGTAGCAGTGTCCCCCAACTCCAGGTTGCAAAGGTCATCCCAGTTGGGGTTCCCAAGCTAGGACCTCTCTATCCCACAAGGACTCCAGTCTCCAAAGTTGCACTCTCTGCCACCCACAAAACTGCCCTTGCAAATCGATGCAGACAGGAACAGAAAATATAAAGTGTAAGTAAAGTAACACATGGGCTTCTCCAAGCCACAGGCTGAGAGAACAGCTCACAGTCATATACAGGGTACTGAATACCTCCCGAGTTCCCAGTCGCCACGAGGTGTTACAATTACTGATTTAATTACAATTCTACAAACACACTAAATACACACATCCATTAGTGAAATCTTTACTAAGGTTTACAATGAGCTCAAAATCGAGCCCTTTAAACACAAGTTGTTGTGCTAGCCAAACACCTTCCAAAGTAGAAGGCATTTTATCACAGAAACTGGACCCGGGTGATTCTTCAGTTCCAGAACAGTGCTAGGGAACAGCAGGAACCACTTCAGATGACCCCAGGAGAAAGGTCACACGCTCCTTGGATTTTCAAAGCCATAAAAAAATAACTAAGAATCAAAGCTAAGGCTTAAAACTCATTTCAACTTTCCTCTTCCCAAGAAAAGGAAGCTTATTGTTAACTTCAAAAGGCCCAAACAATTTATCAAAAGCTGCCTGTGTGGAGCAGACAAAAGATATTTTGTGCAGTTTATCTACAAATGCCAAAAATGCACTCCCTTGCAATTATGCCTCTGCCTCTGTGCTATTGTGTATTATTTTAACTATTTCTGAATGATGCAGTCTAAGCAAACATGTGCGCTTTTCCTAGCCCATCCTGGGACAAGAAGAAGGGAGACTAACACTTGGATGACTGTCTATTGCCAAAGTAGGAATATGCCCCCCCAAAAGCACATGTGTTGGGAATAAGCTCCGAATTCCCATTTTTACTGGTTACATTTGGAGGTGAGGCATTTGTAAAGTTGTTAGGATTTGAGGAGACCAGGAAGGTGTTACTCTAATGAAAACATGGGTGGCCAGGCCCCCATACTGGCTGCCTAGTTATGTAAGGTGCTCCTTTTATGTTATGATGCAGCAAGAAGCACCTCACCAGATGCTGGCCCATGCGTTCAGACTTCCTAGACTCTAGATCTATGAGCCCAACTCACTTAAATCCCTTATAAGCTACCTGGATTCGAATATTTGTTCAAACAGAAAAATCCAGATGAAGTTGTCTGCCTGTATCTGTATCAAAATGTGTTTGCTCCGAGCTCCTGGTTAAATCACTCTTCCTTAATAAGCAAAGCCTCTAGTTTTCTAACTAACGCTCAGGAAAAAAGAAATACAGTTCCCAGTCTTGCAGGTAGGTTTCTAACAATGAGGTAGACTGAGTACCAGCCTCATGGTTCTATGGATCCCTTCAGTTCCCCAAAACATGCTATCTAGTCCACGTGGCGCAAAACTATTTCACAATAAGTAACAAGCATGGAGTTCTTGGAGGAGGCATGATACATGGCACTGTCACATACTGAGAGCAGAGAAAACAGGAAAAAGCAGCCAGATTGTAAGCTGATAGAAAAAAAAAAACACTTACAAAAATATGAACAGCAGTAACCTCATTAACTGATGGACAGTATTTCATGAAAACTGATTTATGGGCAGGAGATGTAGTTTGTGGTCCTGTACCTGGTTAGTGCACACAAGACCCTGGATTTGGTCCCTAGTGCCTTTTAGAAGAAGAGGAAGAGGAGGAAGAGGAGGAAGAGGAGGAGGAAGAGGAAGAAGAAGAGGAAGAGGGAAAGATGCTCATCTGCAATGGGTTTATGAGTGTTAAATGAATCCATCAGTTTCCACCTGCGACTGCAGCAAGTGCGTACAGCCGTGATGGCTTTAAAGCGCTGGACAGTTATCCTCTCAGAGTTCCAGAGGTTAGGCCCACAGCACATCTTACAGTGCATGGCAAGGGTGGGCTCTTCTCCAGAGCGCTCAGCGCTCTTTGGCTGTGCTGTACTTTGACATCGGCTTCCATCTCCTGTCTCCTTCTCCAACCCTGGCTGTCCTACCTCACTCTTACAAGGAAGTTCCTGTGAGTTCATCTGATGCTCTAACACCACATTTAGAAATACGGTGAGATAGTTTAGAAACGTCTTCCCATCTTGAGATCTTCATTATCGTTACAGTTGCTTCTGCTACATAAAGACACACTCCAGGTTCCAGGGGTCCCAGGGTTAGAACATGGACATCCTTGGGCACCATGATTCTGCATCCATGATGGGCTGAATATAACTCGTATTACTGAAGATCTTTGGAGTCCTGGATAACTTTTAAGGATATAAAGGGTGTGGGGAGACAGCTCAGCTAAGCACTTGCTGGGCAAGTCTGAGCACTTGAGCTTGGTCCAGAAGAATCCACGAAGAAGGCCTGAAATCACAGGACTGAGAAAGGAAGACAGTGACATCCTGGGCTTCACTGGTCAGCCAGTCAACCACAGTCAAGGAACTGCAGGTCTAATGAGAGATCATGTCGTCTAAAGGCAGGATAGAAAGTATCTGAGAAAGACACCCAGGATCAACCTCTGGCCGCTACATGCACACACATGGGCACACACAGGAACATCTAACCACATATGAATAGAGAGAGATAGAGACTGAAGACTGAAGTGGCCATAAAATCAAACCACTCGGGAGCCCTGCTGTGGCATCTGTGCAGATCAATGTAAGTTACAAGGTGGGAAAAGCACACTTGAGAAAAGCTAAGCGGTGAACCAGAACCATACAGGCTGATCACAACTTCAAATGCACCAAGGCAGTCTTGGCTACCAATAAAGCTGGCATGGCTTCCTCTGTCTCACACTTCCAACCGCTTAGCACCTGACAATAAAACCTGCCCTGTGGGCATTTTTAAAGTGAACTGGCAAGCAGGCAACAAACTAGTCGAAAGTATTTCAAAGAATCTTAACCTTTCAAACCATTGTTCAGAACCAAAGAGGCAGAAAGACAGTGTGTAAATGGCTGATGGTTGGAAGCCAAGGCAGGAGAGATGAATGACCAATGTCACTGCAGAGGTAAATTACTGGAGCCCTAGGAACCAGAGAACACACTGAGCAAAGTGCTGTCCTGCCTGGCCCAATGACTGGGCCTGGTGACCAAGGTCCATTTGCAGTCACTCCTCCAGACAACAGCCAGCAAAGTTCCAGTTTTGAAGATACTAACAGATATGAACATCTGAAATGTTACATTATCAGACTGACAAAAATCTCAGGTTCATGGTAAGAAACTAACTGTACTCAGGTGAACCATGTTAGAAATGGTTTTGCCGAATTTCTACAAATAAATAAGAGCATCTTAACCAGACTAGAGGTTCATACTAATAACAACCTTCAGAGGAGTGTGTTTATGGTAAAAGGGTGGAAACAGGAGACTCAGAGGATAAGCATCTGCTGCTTAATGACCAGCTAGCCCAGGCCAAAAGCCCCAAAGCACAGGCAACTGCATTCTTTCTCCAAAGCCAAGAGGCATGCACTAGTGACAGGAAGCCTGGAGGGGCTTGCCAGAGCTTCCTGGAGAAGTGTGGCTACACCTAGTCAGCTTCTTCAGTCCGATGCCTCACTTCCACAGCACCCTTGTGGAGTTTCTAGAATGTTCAGCTTACCCGACCATTTATAAAACAAAATCCAACAACATCACCCATACTACTGCCAAAAAATTAATTAACAACAACAAAAACAAGAATATGAGAGCAAAGACATAAGGGACCACCAAGCCAATTTGAAATCCAAATGCAGAAAAACTCAAGAACTTTCTATTTTCTGTAAAGAAAAAAAAAAAAATACCAAGCAGTCTTTGGAGAGCCTCCAGACACAGGTCAGCATTTCCTAACAGCATAACCTCTGCCTGCCTTCCTAAGGTTATGCTGCCATTATAAATACCATCCTTGTAACCTGCAAAGGATAAAGATCTTGTGGGTTAGAGACACGCTCCACAAGCTCTACAGCCCAGTTTCATTGTTAATTACACACTCGAATCTGTCAAACATCTGTCAAAACTATAAACCATCTAAAGAGATATATGATTGGGCTTGTTCTGAAAAAAAAAAAAAGAAGAAGAAAGAAAAAGAAAAATATGAAATCAGCAATCATACTTGACACCTAATTTTCAAGTATTCCAGAGGCAAAAACCCCAAGGCAACTTCACATCCTATGAATTCAAACTTTCATTTTTGCCTTCTACACCCTAATAGAAACCTGCTAAACACTGGGGTTGTGGCACTTAGAGAGAGGACCCCTCTACTGTAAACTAGCAAACTGTTTCTTTTCTGCACTCTGTATGAAGACAGAGAGCCACCATGGAATCTTATATGTCTAGGATTTTTGGATAGAAAGAAAAATGATTCTTGGACAGAAAACAAATTGCACAGCAAAATAAACTGGGGCTGAGGAACACGTCTGTGCTAGTGAGACACTCCAAGAGCAGGGAGTCCTGCTCCCAAGGACTCAATTGTCAACGTATTAGCAAGAAAAGACCCTGAGTGGACTGTGGGCATGCGCCATGAGCACAGATGTGGATCAGTACAGTTTCAAAGGAGCACTAACTGGCATGTCCTCGTCCCTAGGAGAAATAAAGAAGTGATTTACCGTCTAAGGTGGAAAACACTTAAGATCATTGATAGATGACATATGCTGATTTATTTTTTAATCACTCGAGCACTCCTAAGACAGGAATTGGATTAATTAGATTTCTGTTATACAACAACTTTAGAAAAGATCTAGAAAATTGTGTTTTAAAGTGGTCATAATGCAACCATTAGTCTTTGGTACAAATACTAAATCTGAGACTATGGCGGGAGTACTGCACTGAAATTTAAGGCAGGCGCCTTGAAGAACAGACACAGCAGAATGATGGAGCTTCTGGAGACAACTAAGATGCCAGCCATAGTGCTGGGCATCTAGATATCTAGTGTAATGCCCAACATTAACCTGCAAGTCTCACCTGCCCAGGAACCAGGTAACTTCCTTTACCTGGGAGTTGTAGTTCTTAAAAACTAATACAGCCTCATGGGAAAGTACTGTGCCCTATAGGTTTGTCCCTGTAAGTCCCTGCAACACATGGTTCAAGGCCACTCCTGCCGGGACATTCCATGACATTAGTCAGTATTTAATATTTAATACAGGTTGCTTTAAATGTGGTTCAAACTGGTGGAGTTGGTTTTTCTGGTGAATCTCAAGACTAACATTAGCTTTCCAGATACTCCTAAAAACAAAAAAATGGTCCTGAGTCTGTAGTCTGGAGAAGTTATACCCTGAGATTCCAAGGGAAATTTATCAAGTGAAGGTAGGTCAGGGTGAGGTGAGACAAGGTCTCACTGTACAGCACAGACTGGCCTAAAACTCACTACAGAGCACAGGATGACTTATAAAACGTGGTAATCCTCCTGTCTCAACGTCCCAAGTGCTCAGACTATATGTGACACCATGTTTGGCTGAATTTATGTTTGCTTGTTTTTTATTGAAATAGTGTTTTACTCTGGTACCTGGACTGGGTTGGAACTTATCAGCTAAAATAATCCTCCTGCATCTGTATCCACCTCCCAGATAGCCAGGATCTACATGTATTTGTTAATTGAGATCTTCTCAGACAAAAGCCCCATTTGAGTTATTAACCAATAATCTAAACTCAACCTGCACATCAGAAAGAAGATTACATACTCATTTAGAGCACTGAGGGATTTGCTGGGTACCATCAAGTATAAGGTATGAAATAACCATCTGTTGTTGGTTAAAATAGGAAAGATGAAATAAATAAAAGCAGAATGATAGCATCGAAGACATTCTCATGAACTTGACAGCAGAAACAGAAATTTTTTTTTCATTTTTTTTCTTTAAAGATTTATTTATTTTATTTATATGAGTTCACTGTAGCTGTCTTCAGACACCAGAAGAGAGCATTGGATCGATCCCATTACAGATGGTTGTGAGCCACCATGTGGTTGCTGGGAATTGAACTCAGGACCTCTGAAAGAACAGCCAGTGCTCTTAACCACTGAGCCATCGCTCCAGCCCCGAAATAGAACTTTAAAAAAAAAAGAGAGTGTAAGAGTATTAAGAGTAAGATCTCAAAGGAAAATTCCATACAGCAGAACAGAAGATTACGAAATGAGAAGTTACATCTTGAGGAAGGTAAACACCAAACACGAGTTGGAAAGATGGTAAGAGTAAAAGAAAGTTCTAACATTCATTTAACCAAGGCTGGAGGACAGGCATAACAGAGTAAGCGGGAGACAGTATTTAGACCACTAATGACTAGGGCATTTTCAGGGTTGATAAATGACAAGAATCTGCAGATACAGAAAATGCACAATTAAAAACAAGTAAACAAAAAAGCCTGTATAGCACCAAAGATAACCGTGGCATAAGTTAAGCCACCTACTAAGGTCCAGCAAACAAAAGACTTAGCAGATGTTCTAAACACTGACAATAAAAGCAGCAAGTGCATACTGAGACAGTGTGCTTACAAGGCCATCAGAAGTGATTGGCAGCTGAGAGCTGAAAGGGTGAGATGCAGACACCCCAGAAACCAAAACCAGGAGACTCTCAGCAAAGAGCCTGAAGAAGATGAAGCTGGTGAGAAGAAAGGCACAGGATGAAAGAAAGATGGAAGGCATGGTAAAAATATACAGTAAAAACAAATACTTCCCTATACTAATATGTCTATTTTTTATGGTGACACAAATATATATGTTTTGACAAAAGCATCTAAGATTAGAAAGAACAGTGTCCCCAAGAGGTTTATATTATTCTGGAAAGAAGTGGAATGCTTGAAATAGTGAGGTTTTCAAGCGGTCAAGCAGCCACAGAATATTTTCAGGATGGTTATTAGAAGACAAAGTCAACACATGACCAGAAAAGGGAAACTGAATGAGAATACAAACCAACAGAAACTTCAACCCAAAACAACAAAAATGAACCAAATGGAAAAATCATTCCAGGATAGTCCAACAACCAAAACAGAAACAAACCCATCCACCATGCAAGGACAGTACCAAAGAAGTGGATGCAGCCCTCAGGAAGCTGAGGCAGGAGGATCTGAAGCTCTGGGCAGCCTGGATCCCAGAGCAAGGCAAGACCCTGGTCACGGATGGAGCTGTGGTCAGGAGAGGGGAGGAGAAGGGAAAGGCTGAAAGCTCTGTCTACACTGAAATTGTGAGCTCTGCTCCCTAAGAAAGCTGCTCACCCTCACGGTTCACCAAGTAAAGCACATGAAAATATAGACCTCACATCCACTGGGATGGCAACAAAAACCCAAACAAACCAAACATTAGAGGAAGTGAGGCTATGGATGAGCTGCAGTAGATCTCACTTAACTGCAGATCTGGTTTAAAAATAAAGTTAACTCACTACAGTTACATACAAAAATCTCATAACATCTTTCCCTCTCCCCCTCCCCCTCCCCCTTCCCCTCCCTCTCCCCCTCCCCCTCCCCCTCCCTCTCCCTCTCCCTCTCTCTCTCTCAACACAGGGTTTCTCTGTGTAACATGATTGTCCTGGAGCTTGCTCTGTAGATCAAATTGGCCTTAAACTTACAGAGATCAATCTGCCTCTCTGCTTTTGCCTCTGTCTCTCTCGTTGCCCCTGCCCCTGCCCCTGCCCCTGCCCCTGCCCC
>JANHMN010000003.1:158688013-158708042 GCA_030674055.1 Rhabdomys pumilio
GCCCCTGCCCCTGCCCCTGCCCCTGCCCCTGCCCCTGCCCCTGCCCCCCAAGTGCTGGGACTATACACGTTTGCCATTACTATCCAGCCACAATAAATCATTCTTATCAAGCCTGCAAATAAGCAAACTGAAGAATACTGTCTCAATGTATATAGGAATTATATCAGACATACTTGTTATGCTAGTCTGGCAATTAACAGTAACATAAAGACGCTATTTAGGTCATGCAGCTAGCTTTTATGTTCTAGGTTGTAGTGATACATTTTTCTGAAAATACTTCCTGATCCTAAAGAAGCTGAACTTTTGCTGGATCTTGCAACCAAGTTAACAATACTGCTCAAAATCATCTACGACTGTGTATTTTGGCCTGCTGTCCTACTGTGCAGTCAGCCTGTTTACTTTAGCCTAATCTTAAGAGAATAATGGAACACACCTCACTAAGTCTTGGATTTCCCATGCAAGCTTTTGTAAACTAAGCTAAGTGTATTGCTTTCATCTTAAATTGTGTGCGCTCCTATGCCCAGAACTAGTGTAATGTATGTGTGTGTGTGAATGCTGTCTGTGGTAATCACTTGCTAAAAGCAGACAATAGGTTGGAAGAACCTTAAAACAAATAATCACCATAAATATTGGAAGCATCATCATCAAGGTGTGTCTTGATAACAACCCTCTGTAGTGTTAAAGTAAATTCTTCCCCTTGTAAGACTCTGTTAAATAGATTTTGTAAAGTATCCCTCCTCTCTTTCCATGTTTTCTCTGTCATTTAATGAATTCAGAACAAAGCTTTTTGTAAGGGACAGGCCCCCATTCAGACTCACACAGGCACAACTCACAGGCAACAGGCACGGCCGCCCACAACAGACAGAATGCAGGTAGGCTGGAAACTACACATAGACCGGAGAGAAAGGTGTGAGGCGGGTAGTGGAGGATTGAAACTTGGACTTGCTCTTGGCCAAGTTCATCTACTGAGAAACTGCTTTGCTTCCACGTCTTAATGTGACATTGACATATTTTGGTCCTCTGCGTTACCTTTATAACATTAACCAGTGCACTTGGTGAAGGTCTTTATTCTACCTCACTGGCGCTGACTGCTGCAGCAATGACAAAAGAAGGAAGCATATTTGCTCACTGTAATCTCCTAAGATAAAGACTCCAATTGAAAGCAAACCTGGATTAAATCGATCTGGCCCTGGATGACCCTCAGCCTTCCTGGACTCTTTCAAATTCCTGGGATTTATATGATTCAATAGGAGGTTATTTCTCATATGTGCCCTTTGTCTTTCTGCCTAGCCACCTTGCTTGCCTCCTCTAATGGAGCTAGCTCTCTGATTTTCTTCCTGACCCTCCACAAAAGTAAAGGCCTTTCCATGGCCAATTTTTCCTTGAGATACACAAAAGTCTGGACATTCCCTCTCGGCCACCAGAGTTAGACACTCAACCCCAAAACAAAGGAGGAATTACAGGGATCTTCGGATCCATGCATTCTTTGAGAATGCGTGAGACACAGGGTTTCACTTACCTGTACTGTCTTTTATATGCCCGCCTCTGTGCTCCAACTGCACCCTGCTTGAAAGGTCACAGCTAAAGGTCACAGCGAAAGGTCACAGCCCCTTCAGCTACTGAAGCTTTCCCTAGAATAACAGAGTAGGAAATAACAAAGAAATCAACCGAAGCATTAAAGGCACCCATTGGGGAAAGAAACTCATTCATCAGGTAAAATTTTCACCATTAAGAGGAGAAACAACCACCCAATTTCTGAAAATTCTCTAGCTTAGCCTGAGCCTCTTTTTCATCTACAGTCAACACTTTAGGTAGTAAGCAAATGTTTGTAAAAAAGTCATTCTTAACTAAAAAGAGCACTGGCTTGCATTTCCTTGCAGAGCCTCACAACCTTCAGAAGACAATGCTTCTATTCTTGAGAATACTCTTTGGAAATATGGCGGTAGCTGAAGTTTCTGGTGGTTAGAAAACTTGCCCCCAATCTACTCAGCTAAAATGTATCAAAGAAGAAATGAGAGGGGCTGGTATATGGCTCAGCAGGCAGAGTGCTTGCCTAGCAGGCAAAAGCCTTGGGTTCAACTCCCCTGTAGGCTGAGACTCCTGAATCTCAGCACTTGGGAGATAGAATCAGCATTGATTCTTCTTGATCAGATCTGCTGATCGATATTTTCACCCAACAGATGCAGAAATACCTTTTCTGCAGCGTGACTAAGACACTGCCACAAACAGTTGACCTAGAAAAGCAAGACTTGCAGCAGAAAATCCAGAGGCAACTCAACCTCTCTCCTTTCCATACAGCCTTCCTCCTCTGCCCGGGAAGTCATATTCATCATTGCTCAATGTTTTAATTTTTTTTATTTGAAAGTAATATTAAAATCAACAGAAAAGTTGCAAAACTAATAGTACGAAGAATGCTCACGTAGCCCTTCCCTGGATCTGTTGACTAACATTTAGCCCATTTCCCTGAACATTTGCTTGCTTGCTTGCATACACACCCACTGAACACTTTTTTGTCTTGAGCCTAATGACGGTCTCACACATCATGGCTCTTTTTTCTTTAAACACTTCAGAAAGTATTCCCAGACAGTAGGGATGCTCTCACAGAATCACAGTCCCAGGTCCCCAGCTGGGGACCACGGACACCGAGGTCTTAATCCACTCCAGATTCAGTTATCCTAATAATGATTTTTATAGCATTTCTTCCGTGTCAGGATCCAGCCCAGGGTTAGAAATACACTCCACCACTGCTTCTCTTTAACCTGAAGCACACACCCTTTGTCTTCACAACATCTGGAGAAGAATAGAGCTCCTCCCTTTTAAAATTAATGGAGTATTCCCATTTTGGCTTGTTTGACCCTCTGGTGATTCTGGTTGAATCAGAATGGCTTATGTTTTGCTCAGTCGGAACGTTCCCTGAGACACTCTCTGAATGTCATGTCTGAAAATGCAAAGTCTAGTCTCATCCCAAAGTAATACCCACTTTAGTCAATAAAAAGAAGTCACTCCATTTCTCCTTATAAATAATATTTCATCTGGGGGGAACATTTTAAGACCATCCAAGTATCATGTCCTACCTTCAAAATTCCCCTTTCTCACCCCTGTAATAATCTCAACACTTAAAATACTGAGGCAGGGGAATCACGAGTTCAAGGCCAGCCCGGGATATATAGTAAGGTGCATACGGTGAAAGAAAAGTCAGAGGGGGTAGGAGAAAAAGAATGAGGAGGAGAAATAAGAGAAGAAAAAGAGAAAAAAGGAGGAGAAGGAAGAGAAGGAAGAGGAAGAGGAGGAGGAGGAAGAAGAGGAAGAGGAAGAGGAAGAGGAAGAGGAAGAGGAAGAGGAAGAGGAAGAGGAAGAGGAAGAGGAGAAAGAAGAAGAGGAGGTGAGGTCAAGGAGAAGAACTTTTCCCAGGTAACCATGATGCCTGCCTGTCACATGCTTTCGTCATGACTTTGCAGCATACTGACTCCAACATTCTTTCCACATTATTATTCATTCATTATCAGCATTCTTCAGCATTTGCTCATCAGTGAAGTAGCTAGAGTTAGTACACACACATTAAGTACTGCTTTTCTTATCACGTATCCCTACTTCGCTCCTGCACTTTACACTGGTACTCAGACTTGGCCAGTGAGGGCTCCTTCAAGCTGCCTACTATGTATTTTTGACATATTTACTTTTTTTTCACTTTTATTTTTTTATTTTCTCACAATAAAAATGTTCTGGACTTATCCTGTATATATCCTGTCTCTGTTCTGGATGAGGTAATTTCTCCAAAGAGTCCTGGGGGGTCTTTTCAAGGAATAACAAGATTCGGGATGCCTGGTTTCCAGTCAGTCTGCTTCACTTGTTGATCATTGTTTTAAATATGAGCCACATGTCCCTTTCAATCATAAAGTAGATAGTTCGAAGGGGCTCATTTCTGTTGTGGCAGCTAAATTATTGGTGGAGCTCACCAACTGTTAATCAAGGGTCTACATTGGGTTAAGATGGATCCAATTCAATTATATCCCTATTGCAAGCAAGCGGTCTTCCTCTATGGCATTGTCCTTACCCCTTGAGATGCAGCCTATCCAATTTGTTGACAGCATGGCTGACGTGCTCAAACTTCTGAACTCTCCTGTAACACAGCCCTCTGCTTTCCTCTTTTGGTTCATAACCTGAGGCAGCTGCTCCCTGCTGTGCGTGATCTCAACCCCCAGCACTTCTTTTTCCATTATCTTGCTATACAAATTCCAGTCTCCACAGCCCTGAGCTTCAGATCTGTTATCTTGCTGAGACCCCAGGCTCTTCCTGTGTTAGTCACATCTATTTTAGCAGAAAATAGACACAGACCAAACCCCAGGGCAGGACAGCGGGCTCTTAAACATCTGTCTTCTCATGAGTCACAGTCTTGGCTGCCTGTTGTCCACTGCTAGCGGCCTCATGGAAGGAGAGTCTGTACTTTGTATGGAAATGTAAGATCAGCTCTAGCTGCCTCTCACTGTTTCCATGCCTTCAGCATGAGGTAAGGCTGTCCTGGGAATGGTGAAGGATCAAACCCATTCAGCACATTTTAATAAGGTCTGCGGCATTCCAAAGAAAGTCATTTCTGGCACCCGCTCTGCTGTGCACCTGTTCATTTGTTCTGTAAACCCACAGTGTCCAAAACGCTCTCGAGGACTGAAGTGATTCCAGATGAAATGACAAAGAAATGCCTCTCTTCATTCTAGAAAGCAGACACTCACTGCACGGCTGGATAGTCCGCCACTCTGACACAGCTGTGTTTCCATGACTCTTCCTCCAAGTCACACAGGAAGGGCTCCAGCCAAAGCCAACAAAGCTCGTTACTATGTTACTGTGGTTTGCATTTCCTGTTTGTGTGGGCATACTTATGAACAAGTCACTTTCTGATGTATTTTCACTTTTTTGTTTTTACTTCTAACCACACATCTCTACAGAGAATTTAAAAGTAATCAGGAAAAAAAAAGAAAGAAAGAAAAATTGCAACCTCAGACACAAAGTTAACTGGAAGAAAATGGGAAGAAAAAAATATTTTCATCATATGCTGTAAGGAAAGAGAACTTTGCAATACTGGGAAAACAGAGAACTTGTCTTTACCTGCCCAGAACAGATCCATACTCACTCACACACACACACACACACACACACACACACACACACAGAGAGAGAGAGAGACAGAGAGAGAGAGAGAGAGAGAGAGAGAGAGAGAGAGAGAGAGAGAGAGAATGAGAATATGAACCATGGACCTAGCACTACTGTCTCCCCAGGTTCTTCTCCAGGTGAGAAGTCCTCACTGTAGCCAATCTATTCCCTGCAAGGGCAGCCTGAGTTTTTCTTTGGGTTTGCTTCAAATGATCCAGAACTTAAAAGGCAAGTGTGACAGAGAGGTGCCAGCCTGCCCATCTTCCAGGAAGCCTCAAAACACCTTCTCACAGGTCCCTCTGAATCTCCAGTGGAATCCTGGTTTTCCATGAGTCAGCTGCACACCGATTCTTCTATGGACTCCCACTTCCCAGGAACTGAACGGGAGTTCCTTGGGTTGATCCTTTCCACACTTGCTCTTCCTCTCATCCTTCTCACCTCAGGCCCCATCTCTTATGAAGAACCTTTAGTCTCTCTAGAGGAGCATCCTCCTTTCCTTTCCGCTTTTCCTCTTGGCCAACCTGCTGGAGCATGACGACCCTGGGAAATATCCTGTGATGACTAGCTAGAGTGGGCTTGGTACCTTCCCAGGGCCTGGCCGCCTTTATAATAATAAATAAAGGCAGAGCTGTAGTGTTCACTTGCACTGTGCTGAGTTCAGATGAACACGCCATCTCCGGGAGTTCTGTCAAATGGATGCTGTTAACCTCAGCTCAGTTCACAAAGGAGCACATAGCCAAGGAGCTGCCACAGAATCCCAGCATCACAGCCGACAAGTGGCAGAGCCCCAGAGCTTCGATGCATTTCACAAGCAACAACGTAAGATATAGTTAGCTGAAACTTGGACGGGATAATAGAGCTACAAGGAAAAGTCCCAGAGCATCGATGGTGATCTCAGGACATCATTGAAAGGACAGGAGAGTCAGCTCACCGGTGATTTCACTGGTGAAATCCTTCACCAGTGGTCGATACCCATAAACTAGGTCCATATTAATTCTCAGCACATAAGCCAAGATATGCTACTGTGATAGGCGCTCTAACGGAGTATCCTCCTTCCGATTTTCGTCTTGGCTTACCTGCTGGAGCATGATGACCCTGGGAAATATTTTGTGATCACTCTCTAAAGTGGGCTTGGTGCTGGGAGACATGAACAATTTCTAAAACACAGATATATATACATGAATCAAAGGAGAAAACAAGACAAGAAAAATTGAAGATCTGAAATTCACATGGAAAATTTAATCTACGAGAGAAATAGAAAACATACTACAGGGAAACCCTATTAACATTTTAAGTACTGCTCTGCTATAATAAGCTGTAGACAGAATTTTTATATTTCCAAATATTAAAAAATTAGAGAAATGAATGAATCTTTCACTGCAAAGTATGAGAACTTTAGTTTCAATTTTGCCCCAAAATGAGAATTTTAAACTAAGTAATATGTACTTTGTGTACCCACAATATGGGAGAAAGCCCTGAACAAATGGCCATGGCAAGGTCTCCAAACTCTCGGCCACATGGAAAATGACAAAGACCCCCAATACCCAGGCTGAGGTTCAAAGAGAGCCAAGGCCTTCTTCCCGTCCAGATATGGATGTTGGTGTGAACAACAACAACAAAAAAAATCCACCGCAGCTCCCTCCCCCCATATTTATGTCTAGACACGCCCCTACCATGATTAACTAAATCTGCCTCCTGGAGCCTGGTGTAAGCCATAGATCCAGCTTCCTTATTTTCTGTATGTGGTGGCGCCACCTCTGTGCTCAGCTGTATGCAATCACCTGGTCTATCCACTCAACTATACATAACTGAGCAGCCAGGATGCTTCAGTTTCTCCCTCAGAGAGTCCAGGCTACAGGACGCCAGCTTTGCTGTGTCCCTGTGTTTGTCTTTTCTTCATTCCCTTGCAGTCGGGTCCACCACCCATCCCTGCAGCCATGCTGAATGCTACACACAATAAAACTCCTGTGCTAATTACCAACATGCTAACCTTCAGTGTTGATATTTCAGCAGAATATACAATTCTGCCTTATGGAAGTTTCAACAGTAGCAGAAAGCACAACCAATAGTTGAAAGCTTTAAACTGCAGACCACTCCTTAGGGGAAGACCAGCTCGGACAGTGCTACAAGAATCTCCCTGATTCAAAGCACAATCTCCTTCCCAGATTAACACACAGAAAATTCAAAGTCTGAAGTGAAGTAACACTTGCTTTGGGAGACTCAAGAACCAATTCA
Organism: Rhabdomys pumilio; assembly: GCA_030674055.1. NCBI lineage: Eukaryota > Metazoa > Chordata > Mammalia > Rodentia > Muridae > Rhabdomys > Rhabdomys pumilio. The sequence goes on from JANHMN010000003.1 coordinate 158,695,394, forward strand.
GCATGTGGTAACACAAGTATTTCAGTGGTAGTAAATATTAGTTACTAGTACTGACAAATAATTGTAACCTTACTCTGGACAACTTCAAGCTATTCTGCCTCAGAGTCTTTTAAAGACAAGAGGCAGGAAGGCAAATATAGATTCATGATGAAAAAAGAGCAGTCATGTGTTCAACCACACAGCTGGTGCATTCTATCCACAATCACAACAGAGTTTCCCAAGATATCCACCAAGCTTCTTCGGACAGTATGTATTATGCATTGAGCATATCTCTCCTATCCCCACCCTCCCCTTCCCGCCCTCCCTTCCCCTCCATTTCTCCTCTTTATTTCCCTAGACAGTCTCGCCTCTACATTCATTTTATATATTTAGACCTCATTGTTTTTGTGTCAACATAAAAAGATGTTTTTAGGAACAACAAGAAAACATATTTGTCTTCTGAGGCTGGCTTAATTCATGTAAAATTCATGTAATATGATCATCTCTAGCTGCATCCATTTTTCTGCTAGTGGCATAACTCCATTCTTTTTTGTGGTGAAAATTAATTCTCTTGTGTATCTGTTCACAGTGTCTTCAACCCATTTCTTTGTTGCTGAACCCTTAGCTTGGTTCCATAACTTAGCAGTTGTAGAAGGTGCCATGATGCACACTGACCTGCAGGTTACCTCTGGGATAAGGTGACTGAGAGTCCACAGGGTAAGGAGTCAGCAGTGGTCTGGCTGAGTCACTTAGATCTGTATGTATTCATGAGCGATCTCTGCACCTATTTGCATAATGGCTAGCCGGTGGGTTTACATTTCCACTAGCAGTGTATGTTTGTTTGTTTGTTTGTTAGTTTTTTCAGTTTTTTCAAGACAGGGTTTCGCTGTGTAGCCCTGGCTGTCCTGGAACTCACTCTGTAGACCAGGCTGGCCTAGAACTCAGAAATCCGCCTGCCTCTGCCTCCCAAGTGCTGGGATTAAAGGCGTGTGCCCCCACCGCCCGCCACCAGCAGTGTATAAAAGGCTCTCTTTTGCACACATCCTCACTAGAATGTGCTGTTTTCTTAATGACTGGGCTACCATTCTGACTGGGGTAAGATGGAATCTCAGTTTTAATTTGTATTTCTCTGATGACTAATGAGGTTGAACATTTTTCATTTTTTAATACTTTTTTAGAACTTCATACATAAATACACCATCTATATCACTCTAGATTCTCTCTTCCTCCAATCCAACTCCACCTATGTCCTTTTCCCTTCCAAATTCATGACTTCTTTAATAATAATACATATATATGTGTTTGTGTATACACATATTGCACACACACAAACACATGTATATATAAAACATATGTATATGTGTGTATACACACACACAGACACACACACACACACACACACACATATGTATAAGCAACCCACTGAGTCTATTTGCCATTGCTCATGTGTCCATAGGTCCAGGGATGACCACTTGAGATTGAGCAACCTATGCAGGAGCTTGTTCCTGCAAGAAATTGATATTTGCTCTCTAGGCAGTCAGGGGCCACCTGAAGCTCTCTTCACTGAGGAGTGGGAGCTTGTGGAATGTTCCCAGTCTACCACATTGATATGTCAACTACTATTGTCATTACACTGGTCTTGTTCAGGCAACCATATTGGTGAGACTTATGGATGCACTTTTCCTGTCATGTCTAAGGTGCACTATCTAACAGCAGGCATCCTGGCTCCCTCTACCTCGATGCCCCGAGTTTTCAGTGTAGGACTTACATTGCACATCTCTGCATTTGATCAGTTGTGGGTTGCTATAGCAATCTCCATCTGTTGCAAACAGACACCTCTTTCATGAGGAGTATGTAGTAGGCTGGGCCATGGGACCGACTGTGTACAGGAGCTAGGCTGTGTAACTGTGTGTTGAGGTTAGCATAGATGGGTGAGGTTCCAGGTAACTCCCCTGACTTGGTGGGGTTCACATGTCTATTGAAGCCTCAGACCCAACTCCTTTTTGAATTGTAATAGTCATAGAAAAGTGAGGTCATGGGAAGTCAGGTTTTCTAAATTATTATTATTTTACTTTTTACTATTGTTTGTGCATATAATGTATGTGTGTGGAGATCAGAGGACAACTCTGTGAAGTGAGACCCCCGCCTTGCACCTTTATGTTTGTGTATTCAAGGGCTTGAATTCAGTTCTCCAGGCTTGCAAGACAAGAGCCCCTACCCACTGTCTGAGCCATCTGGCCGGCCCCTAGTATTATTTTTAAATGAGCAGTTTATACTCAAGGGTAAAAATGCCTCCCAATCCCCTTCACCTATTCAAAATATTTGCCAATATTTTGAAATAGCTACAAGCCAAAAATGTCTTCTAATTTACTATTACAGACAGATGAATCATATATGTAAAAAAAAAAAAAAAAAAAAGCCCTACTAGCATTGTGCCCGTGTAAAAGGCACAGAGAAGGATAAGACTGGGCCAGCTAGTTTACTGGAGAGAGAACATAAACAGATAATTACAACACCATACAATTAGTGCTTTTGGCAAGTTAGCACTGACTGGAAAGGGTACAGAGGAGGGGATGACTAATCCTGCTTTTGCTTCCATCCCACTTAGGAAGGAAGGCAGGCTTTTCCCCTAATGACCTCTGCAATTTCCTTGTCTGGTCCTCATTAACTTTAAAGCAAACACCACCCCAATCCATCTCCTCGCTGGGCCGCACCTTCACACTTCCTTAATAAACACTGGTTAAGCACGTTGTGAAATTAACAGTCACATAGCAACACATGAGCTGTCTATGCATCTGAGTTCTAGCAAAGTCTCTACCCCTAGGTCTTTCTACAAAACCTTCTTGCTTTCCTACAGTCAATTAATACCATACATGAAAAAAAAAAAAATTAAAGTCACAGCCAAATGGATGGTTCATTTAAATTTAGGGTACCACCATTTAAGAATTCATGTTGTTTGGGGCTGGAAGACAGCTCAGTAGATAAAAGTGTTTGCAGTAATGTGAGAAGCAGAGTTCAGATCCCCAGCACCTAATAAAAGCCAGGCAGGTCCAGCTGCCTGCCAGTGATCCCAGGACTCAAGAAACAAAGAGGGCTCAGCAAAAGACCATGCCTCAGGGCTGGGAGATGCCTCAATGGTTAAACTTGCTGGCTGCTCTTCTATTGGACCTGAGTTCAATTCCCAGCACACACATGGCAGTTCAAGGCTGTCTGTAACACCAGTTCCAGAAGATCAGCCACCATAATACAGATGTGCAGGCACATGAAAATAAATAAATCTTGAGAGAGAGAGAGAGAGAGAGAGAGAGAGAGAGAGAGAGAGAGAGACTGTGCCTCAGTAAGTAGACACATGTGCCCACATATGTGCACCTGCACACACACACTACAAACATACATGTGTGAAAAACAAAGTTTCTTATTTTAATTTAAAAGTTTTTACCTGCAAGAAATACTTGAGATTGTAGGCTTATATTTTTTAAACCTGCTTTAATAAGGGTTCTTAAATGCTTCAACCTCCCTTACAGCCCACTGACCAAACGTAGGGGAGGAAAATAGCTAACAGGACAAGGGGGACGTAGGCGATTTCAATCTTTGAGTCTGCAGTCCAGTCTACTAGCAAAACACCAAACACAAATCAGCAGTAGCTGCTCAATCCAGAAGAAACCATGAGGCTCAGGCAATCAGTACAAGTCTGCCAAGGCAGCAAGTAGCAGCCAAAACACCATCAGAAGCTCTTTGGTGCACTTCCGGTGCACTTCTTTCTATGAATTCCTGACAAGCAAAGATCAGCAACGAAAGCAAGGCAAACCAATACAACAGCATCATCTGTAAGACCAGCAAGGCAAACCAATCCAACAGCATCATCTGTAAGACCAGCATCTGCGGAAGGCCAATGAAGACCACCACGGTGAACCAATGGCAGACGGCCATCCACTGTCTACTGGGTTATACTTACATTCTTTCTAAACACCACGTCTCCTCAAGCATCTGCTCCAGCAAAATAGCACATGCACTTTCACCAGGAAGCCTCCAGAAAACATCTTCTTAGAAAAACATCTTCTCAGAAGACAGCTTCCAGGAAAACATCACATGACACAACTGAGTCTCCAACAAAACCAGAAATTCCCACTTCATCAGACAACATACAACACAGGACATTTACGTATGTACAATAATCAAAAATAGCTGTGCTATAAGATGAGGAAACTAGAAGATAACAGTATGACTTTCCACTAAAGTCACTCTAAGTATTTGTGAGACAGAAAGGGGATCGGGACAGGCCGCACACTTCTGACCAAAGTTAGATTATAAAGAGAGTTTTCATCCTCAGTACTGAGATGGCGTCCCCTTTGTCCACTGGCCTGTAGGACAGAAGCAAAAGCAGATGCCAAGTGGTTTCCCTAAAAAGCTATAAGCATAAGGAAAACTCTCTTTCTCTCTCTTTCTCTCTCTCTCTCTCTCTCTCTCTCTCTCTCTCTCTCTTTCTCTAAATAAAAAAGTTCTTTAGAAGTTGAGAAACTTCTGGAAAAAAATATTCATTTTCAGGGTGCTGCATCCATCCAATGTTCTAACAAAATATCTATTTTTACTGTCCCCAGCTTCAGGATATGTATAGTGACACCAATTTATAGTCAACAAAGATGAGAGGAGGAGGGAGGAATGCAGTTGCTTGTATTCTAATGCTAATTATGTTCCCTAAAGTACTATTTTCACAGAACTTCTGCACAGAGCTTCTGGGAACCTGCCCCCAGTTGGTTCCGATTGGTAAAAAAAAGATGCCAACAGCCAATAGCTGGAGAGTACAGACAGGCAGGATTTTTAGATTCCCGGGTTTGAGACCTGTAACAGGGGAGAAAAAGATCCACAATGCCTGGAGAGTGTGGAGGAGAGGAAAGACCATGCCATGCCTGAGAAGACTGAAGGACAGAGAGGCATGGCCACCATGTGACAGGGCCAGGAGAGCACATCCCAGAGCATGGCCCAGTTGGGCAGCCCTCTGGGTCCAGAGCAGCCAAGATAGAACACAGAATTAGCAAGCAATATCTTGGAATTAACCATGTAGAGGTTAAGCAGTGGCCCAGCTATTGAGTTATTTAAGGCATATTAAAATATAAAGGCTGTGCATGTGTCTTCATTTGGAAGCATAAACTTTGGGGCGGGTAGGTAATCAGGATTTATTAATAAATTTACAAAGGAAGGAAAAGAGTAAAAGTATTTGGTAGAAAAAGACTCATACAGGTCCTTTAGTATGGCTGATGCCGAGCCAGTATAAAACTAGTCACTCACTATCTAAATGAGAAAGTCTTCTGGAATCCCCACAACATCATTGAAACTAGGGTTTGTGTAAATCTGAAAGTCTTTATATGATCATTCCACTGCAGGCTCCACAATGAGAGTTGATGGTGCCCACTCATCATACCCAAGCCTCTCAGGCTACTAGGCCCTTACATAGTCATCCACTGAGTGACCCTATTAGAGTATTGCATCCATAATAATCCTTCTGTCTCTAGATACTGAGCTCTTGGGATTTGCCAAATAGACTTAAATCATAGCAGCAGTACAATTAAGCAGTATTTTTTTCTCTTAAAAGTAAAGACACTGAACTCGATATGTTAGTGCATGCCTAAGGTCTAAGCACTCCTAAGCTAAGGCAGGGGGATCAGGCTTAAGGGACAGTCTTGGCTATAGAATGGGAAGCTGTGTAAGGAAAAGGGGAAAATGAATAAGAAGAGAAGCCAATAACTGAAAACAAATAGGCCTCGAAGTTGAAAGGAACCATTTCCCAAGACTGTAAGCCAAAGACCAAGACCATAATCCTGCTAGGGAATGAGCTAATCACACTTAGGTCCACAGCTACACTGTGTAGCAGTTTGAGCTATTTTTTAAGCTTCAGGTGTGCTAAGGAGTTTTGGTTTGTGGCTGCCTCTATATCTGGCCAAACTCACATGTTCAGTCTTAGGCAAGGCAGACCCACCTTCCTCTATAGCTACATGGATCAGGTGCGCATTTCTTGGACTTAAAATGATGAGCATAAACTGACGACTGAGTCCTTTGAATGTCTGAGTCATTATCTCCATCCACTTGAACACTGAGTGCAGGTACTAGGTACCAGTACTAAGCACCAAGACATGCAGAAACCCAGAATGAATACAATAAGCTTGAACAGAAATGGAACCAGAACCAACACGATACATCTCTCACTAAGTCAGCACTCTGAGAGATACTCAATGTGAATAAAATAAGATGAATAAGGCCTGTGCTGGGAAGAAGGCTGTCACTGTACCTCCAGAGTTTTATGAATCTTCATACTATCTGATCTACTTCTACTACAAAAATTCAAAATTCCATAATTTTAGTCTAAGAATTTAGGAGGCTACCAACCATACAGAATACTATGTACACATTAAACATTATTTTCACACAAAAATAATTAAGATATAATACTAAAAAAATGGTCATTAAAGTATCAAATATACAGATATGGCCATGTAGGAAAAGAAACAAAGCTGACAAAATGATGTCACACAAGCCAGTCTCATCCACTTCTGTATCCTCAGCAACTCTGAGAGCTCCAGCTCACTGTAGCACACAGACAGTGCGGAAAACATGGTTTTCGCCATTGAAAACAACTAGTGTCACCGGATGAAGTGTCTGGTCGTTTGAATTGTGCCTTGGTTATTCTTAGGCAGTCGGCAAATGTTTGCTAAGGGGTCCCACACTAGGTTAAGGACACTTGCTGGGTCCTGGCAAGAAGTCATTTACATTCCTTTGCTACTGTGACTTCAGATGTGGCCTGAAAACTTAGTGCCTATAAAATCTGGTATCTCAAGCTTTGTTCAGATGCTCAGTCTTAAAACATCTGGAATCCTGGGCTCTGTGGATAGTGATGTGTCAGGTGAAAGGTCTTTCACCCTTCAAAGGAATGTTGATTTTCACATCTGCAGAAAGAAACTGTTAGACAAGTTTTCATTTCAAAGGTTCAGTCTGGCAATAAAAGTCTATGAGCTAAGAATTATCATCAGACAGGAAACAGAAAGGTTGTTGCTCACATTTCATTCATCACATGTACCTTACTGTAACTTAGTTCTCAATGCCTTGTTTGGATCACCTTCTGAGTGGTGTTGTGGCCTTGTTCTACCGGGATCATGGGGCCAGGGTAGTTAGAACATTTTATCTTTTTAGTTTGTTTTTTTTTATCTTTTGTCTGGTTTTGAGGAATGATATCATGTAACTCAGGCTGGCCCTATCCTTACTTCAACTTCTGATCCTCCAGCATCCTCATCCCAGTTGCTGACAGGACAGGTATGCATAACCACACTTTGTTTTATGGGCTGCTGGGGACCTAAACCAGAGCCACATGCGTGCCAAGCAAGTGCTCTCTGAGTTAAGCGACATCACCATCTAGCTTCTGTTGTTTTCGATATGACGGGTCTCATCAGATGGGGGGGGGGGGTGGCAATTTCCTTGTTCCTGTTGAACTCAGCACAACTTCCTTCTCAGCCCTAGATAAAAATCTATACTCGGTCTCCTTACATATCAGGCACCACTGGGGACTTAACTGAGCTTTGGGGTGTGAAGAAGAACCTGCAGCAATGGAAGAGCCTGCGGTTTCACGGTAAGCCTCAGGGATGGGCAAGCCTACACCTCAGAACCCAGCTCTGCTTGAGCTGCATCGCTAATGCTATCACTTACGTCAATAAAGGATACTTTGTCTTCACCCATCCGAAGACCACATGTTAAATGATTTTTTCACAGTTGCCAAAGACTGGCCACACAGATTATAATCTCTGTATTACAGGGAGTTTTGTTGTTTCGTTTGTTCTACTCCACTCCCAATCAGAAGCCCAAACAATTTGTTTTAATTCTTTCTTTTATTTGGAAGAGTATATCATTTCTCCCCTCTACACCTCCGTCCAAACTCCCCATATGCCCTTCTCCTAGCTTTCTTTCAGATTCATAGCCTCTTTTTTCATTAACCATTGTTATACACACACACACACACACACACACACACATATATGTATGTATGTATGTATGTATGTATTTGTATATGTATATAAAGATATATTCCTAAATACACAAATACAACCTGCTCAGTCTGTACAATGTTACTTGTTTGTATGTTTTCAGGATTGATGATTTGGCATTGGATAACCAACTGGTGTGCTCTTCCCCAGGGAACAATATTTTTCTTGCTCCCCATTGAAAGCATCTGCTTCTAACATCTTTATAGTTATCTGATCTCCAAGCTTGTGCTCCAAAAACAGAATTTAAGCTATCAAGTCCTATTTCAGAGTTACATCTCCGGATGTAAGAGTCATTTCTGTGTCACAGCCCCAACAAAATCATAGCAGCCAAAGAGAGGTGACCCTACAGATGTCAGCTCCCAGACTAAACCCAGGTCTCTTCCTGGCCCATCAGCCCAGGTACATTGATAATCCAGTCCAAAGAGTAGGCAAAGAAACATACTGACTTGCGGCTACCATCTGCTCACCCAGAAGCCTCCCTCCAGCTCGGGAGAGCAGAGAGCCAAGGCCAGACGTGGGAGTCGGGGGCCCTTCCTGTCCCAGCTGTGATCCCCGCCCTGTTCTTTCTAAGAGGAAGTGGGCTGGAAATCCTGTACACTCAATGTTTTATTAATAAAACTTTAGAAAGAGGAAGGCTTTAGACAAGGATACATATTCACTAGGAAAGCCAGGAAGCTATGCCCCTAACATTCTTATGTTCTGTGCTGACTTGATCATCTGAGACTTTAGAAACAAAAACAGAATCCTAGTCCATCGCAATGTGATAAGGTGCTAATGACACATTAGACAGACAAGCCATCAGTACTATGTATATCACCACTCACTTCACAGTATTCTGAGACAGGGAGTAAGCCTCATGTGGGTTGAGAAACTCTCATACTTCCCAAGATGTCTCACTCACCAAAGTCCAGCTAGAATGAGGAACCATGACCCTAGACTTACAGGCGAGAGGCGGACTTGTAGCAAGAATAAATTCAAAGTCAGTCTCTCTCCCTCTTTCCCTCTCCCTGTCCCTTCTCCTCCTCTCTCAACTCACTATGTCGAGCAGACTGGCCTTGAACTCACAAAAATCACCCTGCCTTTGCCCCGGCCTCTCAAGTGCTAGGAATAAAGGAATGCACTAGCAGCCCCTGGCTCAAAAGACGTACACACTTAATGAAACAATTCACTAAGACAGCTTTATGACTTCATGGAACAGCCCTTAAACTAGAAATCTGACTTCTGAAAGACATCTCTCACACCTGAATCCACCTCTTCTGGGATAAGGTAGTCAGTTAAGCCTAAGCATACTGAGTGTTCCAGGCAACACACCCACAAGTGGATGAAAGACCTCTCAGTCTCGAATTTCCTAGGCAAACAGCGCTGCTGTGTTAGTGTGGCTTCTACACTGTCTTGGACTATATTAATATCCTTCTTCCTTTCCACAGATGAGCTGGCCCAGGTCCTCCTCCTATCACTCATTCCTAATCACCCACTCATTTCCTCTGTTCAGTCTGGGATGGGAGGGGCAAAGAGTTCCCTGGAACCACTAATGTTTAGATTTAAGATGACTGGCTACTTCATTATTTTGAATCAAAAGGATTCATCAAATTCTTTTGGGAAAAAAGTTGCCAGGTTACCCATACATCTGAACACAGTCTTGCTTACTGTATTGACTGCTTTAATAACAGAAAGCATGCACATGGATAGCTCTATAATTAACAAAGGCCAAGAAGGGAGATTCCAACATGGAACTCCACTGAAGATAACCCAGTGAGCACTATGACAGATGGCTTTAAGCCCTGTGTCCCCATCACGACTTGACTGCAATGTGCTCCAATGCTCACTCAAGTCTGCTTATCAAACATCTTGGGCCATACCTGCTTAGCATCGTTAGCACAAATACATAACAGTCTTAGATAAACAAATTGCAGCATATGCTAAGAGCTGTCTGGGTCACTTCCTATGTTCACTGTGCATCTTCAGAGCTAATCCTTTCCATAGAAATAACCCCTAGAAACAGGCTCACTGGAGACAAAGGATCCACAAATTGTTCCTCATATCATCACAAGAGGCCTTTTAGGGAAAGAAAGAAAAAAAAAAAAAACAAAAACAAACAAAACAAAAACCCTTCTGAATCTTTCAGCATTTAAAATTTTCTCAGTCAACTTTGGCTGAATTTTCTAGGTCTAATCCTGCCTGATGCTTTTACTGAGAACTAAATTTGTACTTGGTTTCCAAATTATTAAAATCCGACAAGCAGCTGGTCATCTCTAGAAAACAAGCTATACTGCTTAATGTAGCATCTCTATCCCTGGAAATAACATGAACTCTTGCCCTTTTGTTGTGGTTGTGGTTGTTGTTGTTTGAGGCAGGATCTCATGTAGCCCAGGCTAGTCTGTTTGCTATGTAAACAAGGAGCCTGAACTCCAATCCTCTTGTCTCTACCTCCCCAAGTGCTGTCATTATAGGTCACGCAGTATCATGCCCAACACATTCTTCTAATACTATATTTTAATTCACATTTGTAACTGAATCACTAGTATTAATCACCAAGTGTCCCAGGATCCTTTGGTTACCTTATTCAATTTTCAGATCAACCCTTTTCTGGAGCTTTCTGATGATGGGCAAATGATCTTTTCCCCAAAAGCAAAGCTTCGGAGTTAAAAGGCTGTTTCAATTTACAAACTCTCCCACTTGCTAAAGGTAATGACTTGGGGTGGGATTGAGGACACAACACTGTGATTCTCAGGTTCCTATCTCCTTTTGTGATGCTAAGACCTAATCTACTTTGCATACACCCTGTTTATTTTTATAGAACTGGCATGCCAATGTAAGAATAGACTACAGTTTTCGTAAAACTAGTTTTTAAGTGGGACTGAAACGGTTCAGGATGATTTTCTGGGTCAGGACTCTTACCCACATTTCAACACCAGAAAGGTTAAATCTAAAGGAGAACCCAAAATGGATGATACCAACCCTAACCCTAACCCTTCCTGAACATAATTAAGCCCACGCTGCCTGCATCCAATGAGCAACTTTGTCAATACATGCTGTGATGAAGCACTGGACTAGACACAAAGCCATGATTCTAGATGAGGAACCACTCATCAATCAGGGCTGTCCCAGAGACTGTGGAACACATACTACACTGATAATATATACACCGTGGGCATGCTGAACACTATGAATGTCCAGACACTCGAGGTAGGCATGGCACCCCATCCCAATCAGCCCCTGTTTCTACTCAGTGAGATGGCCCATAGCGCCCAGGATGTGCCAAGAACAGAGTACATCCAGGCATGCATGGTAAGGTGGGTACCACAGAGACAATCTGAAGAAGCAGAGTGAGCTCTGCCATGGATGGAAGACAGAATCTGTAAGCTTCTTCAACGTCCAGTCCAGGACCAAACCTGTTGTGTATCGGTTTCTTCACACCTTGCATTTTCCCCTTCTCTGAGGTGATTTCATGAGCTCATAAAAACCAAAGCTGGGCTCACACAAAAAAGCTAGTGTTGGGAGTTCTTTTTTGTTACTGTAGAGACAGCATCTCACTATATAGTTCTAGCTGGCTTGACACACAGTATGATCTAGATCAGGATAGCCTAGAACTCAATAGAGATTCACCTGTGTCACCAATAACCCTAAGAGCACTACAGTTGGTCCTGTCCTGTTTAAAGCAAGTCCACTCTTTGTGCCCTGGGCAGCTAGAGGAGGCTAGAAAGACTATAAATGCCCTGGGGGAAGGTAAAGGAATCCACCAGTCTATTTCTAGGATTTTCCAGCGAATTCCACTCAGCTGGAGAGAAGAAATCAGACCCTCACTTCTTTTCTGCCTGAGTCAGTTCTCAAGGGACTAGTGTTCTGAAGGCCGGTGGACCCAGCTGTCTGAGATCCCTTGTTGATCATCTGTATTTGATTGGAAAGGACACTAGTTGTATTCAAGGTTTACACAATCAATATTGGCATTTCTGATTGATGGCCAGTTTTCAGATGACAACTTTACATATGGGTGAGAGTAAAAGATTTGTGAGCCTCCTCAAATAGACCCTGCTCAAAACAACAACAATGCTCTGCACACAGGGGCCCTGGCTCTCCAGCTTCTGCAACTTATTTAAAATGCAAAGTCCTAACTAAAAAGGCAAATTTCTGGGGCTCAGAAACTGTGACTCAGTAAGCAGTAGAGGTGGGTATTGAGGTTTTGTCTTTGACTGTAACGTTAAGTGCGGGCCCCCAAAACCTGGAGTCTCTACGTAGTCCCTGGGACCCTGCCCCCAAGTTAATTCTGACTGGTGAATAAAGATGCCTGCAGCCAATAGCTGGGCAGAAGAGAGATAGGTGGGGTTGGGTTTTCAAGGGCTTGGATCAGAAGAGAGACAACAGAGGAGAGAAAGAAAAGTTGCCATGGAAGAACAAAACCAGGAGGGAGAGAGAGCCGCCATGGGGTAGGAGTAAAGAAAGCATGGTCCTGTGTGCTGGCCAGTTGGAGCTAAGAGCATCCCAGAGGGAACATAGAAATAGTGAGTAATGGCTTGGGGTTATCAATGGGATAACCCCATTATAACAACATGGAGGGTAGGCAGTTGCCTAGCTATTGTGCTGCCAATATAAAGGCGCTGTGTGTGTGTGTGTGTGTGTGTGTGTGTGTGTGTGTGTGTGTGTGT
>JANHMN010000003.1:158708052-158727357 GCA_030674055.1 Rhabdomys pumilio
GTGTGTGTGTGTGTGTGTGTGTGTGTGTGTGTGTGTGTGTGTGTGTGCTTTCATCCAGGAACATAAATGGTTAAAGGCAGGTATAAACCCTGCGCTGCCAGGATTTTTAATAATTATTTACTATAGTTGGGAATCTGTAATTGAACTTCCATCACGTTTTTTTTTTCTTTTATTGGATATTTTCTTTATTTACATTTCAAATGTTATCCCCTTTCCAGGTCTCCTCTCCAGAAACCCCCTACCGCCCCTCCCCCTGGCTCTATGAGGGCTCTCCCCCAACCATCCACCCACTCCTACCTTCCTATTCAAAACTTGGGCATTGCGCCTTCACAGGACCAAGGGTCTCTCCTCTCATTGATGTCAGATAAGGCCATCCTCAGCCATATATGAGGCTGGAGCCATGGGTCCCTCCATGTGTACTCTTTGGTTGGTGGTCCAGTTCCCAGAAGCTCCAGGGGTTCTGGCCAGTTGACACTGTTGCTCCCCCAACGAGTTTCTGACACACTGGTGATTATTGTCTGTACAGAATGACACTCAACCAAGTTAAAAGTTGGTACTGTCTTCTTAACAGCTTATATTCTATCACTTTGAGATGGACTCATGTCTTAGTTAGGGTTTCTATTGCTGTAATAAAACTCCATGACCAAAAACATCTTGGGGAAAAAAGGGTTTATTTGTCTTACATATCCTAAATCAAAGGCCATTAAGTTAAAACCAAGGCAGGAACCTGGAGACAAGAACTGACTCCCTGGAAGAATGCTACTCACTGGCTTGCTCAGATTACATTGTTATGCAACTCAGGACAACTGGTCCAGAAGCTACACTTCCCAGTGTGGGTGAGGCCCTTCCACATCAATCATTAATTGAGGAACTGCCCCATAGACATACCCACAGGCCAATCTGATAGAGGCGATTCCTCAATTAAGGTTCCTTATTTCAAGATGACTAGCTTGTTTCAAATTGACCAAAAAAAAAAAATTTTTTTTTTAATTTAAAAAAAAAAAATTCTCATTGGCAAAATTATGTCAAATAGAAACCATAAAACTCATCTTAAAAAATAACTAAATATTAAAAGAATAAAGTAAAAATGTAGGGTTGGAGAGATGGCTCACAGATTAAGAGTACTCGCTGTTCTTGCAGAGGACACCAATAAAGCTCTCCGCAGCTGCCCATAACTCACTTCCTGGGGATCCCTGAAATGTGGTTTATACACTCAGTCCCAACACATACACATATACTAAATCTTTTTAAAAACTGATTTAAAAATTAGCTAAACACTGAAAGAAAACTAGAGCCCTTGCTCTATGCTCAAATATAGAAAAAGTAAGTATTAAAATGTATAGTGGCCTATATGTTTAAATTTTACTCTTTAGGCTGATCAGAAAAGTATTCATGTCAAAGCATGTTAAATGTAATCGTGCAACCCTGTATTAGGGTAAGTTTCACCTTTTTTTCTGTATTTCTTTATCCTCATGAATACATGGCATCTTTATCTTATGTTAAGTCATCTGACTTTTATGGCCTAGCATAAAATCCAAGAAATAAGAAGTCGGTACAAGTCAACACTGGGGGTTGGAAATATCTCGGTGATTACGAGTGGTCACCGCTCTTCAGAGGACCCAGTTTCAGTTGCCAATGCCCAGGTTAGGTGATTTGTCATCAGTTGTGTCTCCAGCTCGAGGGGGATGTGACACCCTCTTCTGGCATCCATGGGTACCTGCACTCATATGCACATTCTTACACACAAATACACATGCTTACACAGAACTAAGAATAAGAAAATAAATCCTGTTCAAGGCCAGCCTGGTCTACAGGGCAGCCAGGGCTATATATATATATATATATATATATATATATATATATATATATCCTGTCTATAACCCTGTCTCAAAAAAATCAAAAATAAATAAATAAATAAATAAATAAATCTTTTTTTAAAAAAAAAAAAGGTAAGAGGTAATATAAGACCCTAAATACCTAAAAATCCAGATGAAGAGATACTGTGCCTTCATCTGCTAAAAGCAGAAAGAGTAGATACACTCCATATCACATGCCTATTTAGATAACCCAATGGCCCAGAAACACTTTTGAGAGACCAATTCTAAGAAAGCTCAGGAAAGCACTGTGGTATATTAGCCATGGCATTTTGGCAACACACAATGGATAGGCCACTTCTCAAAGTTTTTAAGCACGACTTAAATATTCATAAATATCATTGCTTTCCATTCTTCACTCAAGAACTACTTCATGGTAGAGATTCTATTCTATACCCAATAGAGCAGGCTACCAGAGGGCGGGGGACATTCAATAACAGGGTAGTTTCTGACCTAAGACCTTAGAAGTGATACTTAATGGGGAAACTGAAGAAGAAATATTACTAAGCAAATAGAGACCAGAAAGGGGAAGTGTGGAGGCTATTTCAAAGGAACTGAAATCAAGTCACCACGGTTGAATGCAACGGAAAAGGAGAGTGAAGGATGACCATGGGGATGCGTGAGTAACCAACAAATTACATGAGATTTTGAGGCTATAAAACTATTTCAACTAACGTGTAACTTTAATTGTTTCCAACTTCTATTTTTAATGATGGTTCCTTAAATGCTTTAACCTCCCTTTTAGCCCACCAACCACCAGAGGTGTGGAAAAGAAAGTATAAAGGAGAAGTGAACCTGTTAAGAAAGGTTCTTTGGAACAAAACCCATCTTCATTGTTAGGAAATCAGCAGTTCAGTTCACAGGAGACAGCAGTGGCAGCTCGATCCACTCGCAAAACTTCACAGACACACCAGCAGTCCGGGACAGTCAGGACAGCAAACAGTAATCAGCAGCGGTGGCACTACCTACCAGAGACAGCTAGGATGGCTCAAGTCAGCAGGAGGGACGCAGAGGGACACCAGAATAAGTTCTCAGCTGTGCCTCTCTCAAGGAATTGAAAATCAGAGAGGACTGGAGCCCAACAAGCATTGCACAGCTAGCTCTGTAAGCAAGCCAAGCTCTCTCTGTCTGTTGAGTCCAATTTATAGCCCTCTAAATATCACGTGTCCTCTATGTGTCTTGCCTCAGCACGTACATCTGTCTCAGTTGACATCACTCTGCCAATCAGCCCAAGTCTGTGGAAGCAGCAGGAAGCTGAGGCACACCACCAGAAGGTTTTTGGCAAGTTTCTCTCTATGAAGTCCCAGCAAATGGAGCTCAACTATGCAGGTAAGGTGGAAACATGTATGTCTTTAGTGAAGCATCCTTCATCACGTGTCCTTTACGTGCTTGCCTAGCAGAACATCCTTTCACCTGTGTCTGCTTCAGGAAAACATTCCTTCATGTGTTTGCCTCAGGAAAACACCATCCAATACAACTGACTTTCCAAAGAACCCTTAAGTTTCCATTTCAAACATGTTGGGAAGTTTGGTACTGACTGAGACGGGCTTGGGATCAGAAGTTTGTTTTCTATTGAGGTTGTGTGGTAGGGAAATCTGACTGTTGTCACTCAGGTAGCAAGACCTGGGAGTGGCAGGGTTAGAAGGAACTGGTTAGTGTAAGATGCTTTAAGGAGGTAGAATCACCATGGATTTGCTTCAGTAGAGGGCCAAGGAGATGAGGGAATTGGAGCAGAGCGACAGGTGGCTCTCATGGAAGAGCTAGGCCATCCAGGAGAAATGAGACAAACTGAGAATGCAAGATTTAAGAAAGAACTGAATTGAAAAACATCATGTTTCAGTCACAGAAAAAGATTAAAAATACAAGGTCTTTATTTTCTATCTTTTAGTCAAGTTTTATGCTAGTGATGCTACACACAAGAGATAACAGAATTCAACAGATAGTATCATGGAAATTGCTCATTTTCTAAATGCCAGTACTTTTTCCAACTTTATTTTTATGTCATAGCAACATAAATCAACAAATAATAAAACGCCCACTATTGACATCTTGGGGGATCTTTTGGGGGGAGTGGTGTTGTTTGGTGCTTGTTGTTTGTGTTGTTGTTGTTGTTATTGTTGTTGTTGTTTTGAGACGGGGTCTAGCTCAAGAAGACCTCACATCTGGGACCATCCTGCCATGGTGTTGTGGGATTATAGGATTACAGGCATGCTCCACCACACCTAGCTACTGAAAATTATATTTTAAAGAACATCACAGTGACTTTCCTGATAAAATATGATACATGCCATCACTTGTTGAAGACAGTATTTGCTGTACCTTTAAATCCTAAGGGAAGATATCCAGAGCTCAGGCTCTCCACCAACCTTGAACCACTGCAAACAGGTCCCTTGACTACGGGCACAGCAAACGCCTTACTCAGCTAACTGTGGCAGCTGGCCATACAGACGTTATACTAAAGCTCACAGGCATCTGTTCCAAGTTGCCACACTTCAAGGCAATATGGAGGATGGGGCTAAGAGCCTTGAAAATAAAGATGCTGACCCTTGGATGAGCAACCTTCTCTAGGAGATGTTCAAGAAGAGGAAGTCACTTATATCCAATTCAAACAAGAAAGCCAGGACAGAGCCATCAGAACTAGGATTAGACTCAACTGACAGGTTCAGCCACTGAAGTTTTCTCTCCAGATATTATACAATCTCCTAGAAACAAGCCATGGGGCTCCTGGCAGCCCCTTCTACTCACAAAAAGTTCTGTTCTTGAGTTTCCATAGCTTAGGATCCAAGACTCTCTGCTAGAGGCACAGGCACAGAGTCAAAAAGCAAAATAAATAGGAAGCTTTTTCTGAGTACTAGAAATCAAAGACTGGCCTAAAGGTGAGGGGGAGAAAGAAGCAGGAAAGAAGCCAAATTGCCCCCTTTGACTAAGCCACAATTCTGTTTTGAAAAAGCTAAAAGCTGATGGTAACGCTTTCAGCAAAGTAGTGGGACCCAATATCTGAATATCAAGCTTGTTACTGGCATCCAGTGGCAAGGCAGCTACACCACTGACACACATGGAGAATGCCACCAACCGTCAGCACCAAGGAGGGCTTTATAACACTATAGGCAATGGCATGATGCCTATGCCTTGGCACATCCAAGAGGGTATGTATTCCTTTGACTTCCAAAGTTACCAGATTACAGGAGAGTGACCTCCTATAAGGACTTTACTAATGTCTTCTTCTCCAGACTTCCACAGACAGGAGAATCAAAAAGAGGTGCCAGCCAGTTCCCAGGTTGGCAGTCCTGGCTGTGGGGGCAGCATGGGAGGAGCCCAGATGCCTTCTCTGTGTGTTCTTCTGTTCCTGAAGCTTTTCTTGCTGAATAAACAGCACCCACGGCAACAGAACCAGGCACACAGCTTCTGCCATAAACCCACAGAGATGGGATTCTGCAAAGCAAATATAACCAGAGTCCCTGCTCAGAACACAGGGCACTGTTCTCCCACCCCTGTGCTCACTCTGAACTTCACAAAGCAACTGACTTCACCCTCATTTTACCCATTACAAGATTATTTGGACTTTCTCTCAAGTAAATGAATTGTTTATACTCCAAATGAGCACAGCTATTCAGAAAGGAGCCTAGGAAATATTCTTTTTTTTTTTTTTTTTTTTTTTTTTGGTTTTTTTTTTCGAGACAGGGTTTCTCTGTGTACTCCTGGCTATCCTGGAACTCACTCTGTAGACCAGGCTGGCCTCGAACTCAGAAATCTGCCTGCCTCTGCCTCCCAAGTGCTGGGATTAAAGGCGTGCGCCACAACCTCCGGCTCCTAGGAAATATTCTTGGTTGATAGTGTTGGGCTAGCACACAAACACAGCCACACCACTGGACTAAATTCTTCCTCACTAGGAGAGAGCTGATGTAGAATATGACACAGGAAAGCTGTTCTGTCCCTGTGGGCCCAAGTGCAGGAGGCACAGCACCTGGGACCGGCAGAGCTCCCATAGTCAAAACACAACCTACTCTAGAATCAATGGCTTGGTCCCAAAGTGTTCTAGTAATAAAAGAATAATTGTTGTAAGTGTTCCGGGCAGAGGATCGGTGCAGCAGTTTTACAGACAGCTGAAAGCTCACTAACACATATCCTCCAGTTACACCTCAAAGACCTGTGAAATGCAAATGGCAGCAGCCAACAAGAAAGAGGCAATCACACGTTTTGCTCACTACACAACCAGGGCTCAGTGGCCATCCCCTTCTGTTCTCTGGACTTCAGAGGCACCACACCTGTTAGATGCTAAAAAATACCAGAAGACTTTAAAAGATCAACAGAAAGTAATTTCGAATTTAACAGAAGGCAACTATAAAAATATAATTAGATTCAAGAAGCAGTAAGCAGAGATATCAGGAGTTCTCAAGGTCATGCTTAACGGAACATGGCAGGAGAGGGTTGACACCCACAAGTTATCTTCTGACCACAGGCACCATGACACAACACAGATAAATAGATAAATGAAAATAAAACAGTGAAAGGAAAACTTTTAGGCTCCATTTATTTGGATTATATGACTTTCTAAGCCAGGCAGAGTAGGTACACCTTTCGATTCATACTCTCAAGAACAGGAGACTGAAACAAACTAAAACCACAGCAGGGGCAGGGCACATACCTTAAAACGAGGTCCTTTTTTGTTCAGGTTATTAGCAAACTGATGGTTTAGTTACTAATTCCTCTCTTGGCCTTGGGAAAGAACCTAATCTATGCACAAGTGAGGAGCACATAACGGCCTCTTCTGAACTTTCTTTTTCATCTGTTCTCTGAGCACTGTTTCTACATCCAGCCTGGAAGCAACTACAAACTTTAATTCTCCTATGTGAGCTGTAAAAGCAATCAGCCTTGGTCACTCCTGCATATATAAGCCAGACACTCAAAATGTATTGGCCTGGTACTGAAGGTCAGCACTGGGGGGGTCCCCAACCTTATCCCTTAATGCTCTTCCTACTCTAAGCTGCCCTCCAACCAAACCTCTACCATATCTATCTACACCAGAGACAGGAAAAAGACAGGGAAGACAAAACAGAAGGCAGAGCCCAATGACTTCAGTTCATCCCACATGAAAGCAGAGAACCAATGCCAACAAATTGTCCTCTGACCTCCACATGGACAACATGGTGTGTACGTGCCTGTGATGGTTTGTATATGCTTGGCTCAGGGAGTGGCATTATTAAAAGGTGTGGCCCTGTCAGAGTGAGTGTGGCCTTGTTGGAGTAGGTGTGTCACTGTGAGTGTGGGCTTTAAGATCCCCATCCTAGCTGCCTGGAAGCCAGTGTTCTGCTAGCAGCCTTCAGATGAAGATGTAGAATCAGCCCCTCCTGCGCCATGCCTGCCGGATGCCGCCATGTTCCCGCCTTGATGATAATGGACTGAACCTCTAAACCTATAAGGCAGCCCCAACTAAACTTATAAGAGTTGCCTTTGTCGTGGTGTCTGTTCACAGCAGTAAAACCCTAAGTAAAACAATGCCTAAATACACACATACACACATACACACACACACATAACAACAACAACAACAACAACAAAATTGAAAAATTATGGAGAACCTAGGAAGGGAAAAAGAACTCTTCACTCCAGAGACCAGTTGCAAATCTCTCCTCAGCTAAGAATAAAGGAATTCCAGTACAGCCAATAAAAGTTGCAATGCAGGCTGCCAGCTAGAGACAGTATCTCTTTTCTATAAAGGAATTTCAGTAAGAATGTTAATTTTGCAATGCAGCATGTATGAATTCCTCTTGTGCTTGCTGCACACACACCCTGTAAATGGCAATGTCGGGGGGGGGGGGGGGGGGTATATTTTGGCCAGTTTCCAGACATGGTCCATAACAGTGAGGAGAGTACTGAAGAAGGAGCATGAGGTACATATGCTGCATCTACAGCTACTCATCCCTTCCTCTCTCCTTTTTTTTTTCTTTTGAGGCAAAGTTTCTCTGTATAGCTCTGGCTATCCTGGTATTCACTCTGTAGACCAGTCTGGCCTCAAACTCAGAGATCAGCTTGCCTGTGTCTCCAGAATGCTAAGATTAAAGGTGTATCCCACACTACCTGGGCCCTTCCTTCTTTCCATTCAGCCTGAGCCCCAATCCCACGGAATGGTGCCTCTCACTTTTAGGATGGATCATGCTACCTTCACTTAATAATCTAGAAAGTTCTGCACAGACATGCCTAGTGGTTTGTTTCTACGGAGACTTTAAATCCAATTCAGTTGGCAATCAAGATTATTGATCACATCATGCTTAAAGTTTAAGGAAGCATGTCCTTACTCCTTCTCAAATGTGAATCAGTAATTATCTGGGAGCTTCAAACAGGCTACAAACTGTTTATAGAAAAAAAAAAATTCCCTGTATAAGGTTTCCACAACTTGTGGTTTTATCTTCTGCACTATAATCCTATCGGGCATATATAGACCTATACAAAGGAACTTAACACTGTCCTAAGAAGCAGCCCTACTCACGCCTTCACGTGACCATTAAAGCTGGTACTAGACTTCAGGCCCTCAGAATTGTCAAAAAGCAAACTCATGATGCTCAAGCTGCTGAGCCTCTGACAATTTGTTCCAGCATCCACACGGCCATACGACTTGCACTTACTACCGAGTCCTAACTCACCTCTATAACAACTGCCCCTGAAGGCAAATGGTGAATAACTTCTCCTATTCAAGGCCCCTTGTGTTTCACAGCTTGTAAAATATAATGGCCAGCAAGTCAGTAACGGCAACACTCAGTCCAGCTGTGCTAGCCACGGCCACAAACTAGAAGCATTTGACAGAAAGTGAAACACACACAGCTGGGACGCACAGAAGCCCTCATTAAATATTCTTCAATGAAGTCAGATTACCCTTGTCCTCAATAAAGTCCCCATTAACCTTGCTTGCTGAGGTTTCACCACCCACTTAAAAGAGTATCCTGACTGATGACGAAATGCCCTGGAACTGGACTGAGCCAGCAAGATTTAAGAGTCATTGACACTTAAATGACCACACGGCCTTGGCCAAGCTGTTTGCCCTCTCTATGACTCAGGAATCTTATCTGGAAGACAGAACCATGTTTAACGATGTTTACATACTTGCTCTGTGAATTAAACGTGGAGCTATAGTTCCTCCCATGTATTTGAAATGAATCAGTAGCCAATGAGTGAAAATTCAACACATGGAAATAATTATTTGATGACCACTCCTACTCAGAAGGCTGGATCTACTTTCACTTCCAAGCTAAGCCTCATTCTTTGATCTTCCCATTCACAAACTACAAAATATTTAGCTAGCTGGACCCTGAAAATGACCTCGACAGAGAAAGGCAGGTGGAAAAGCTCCAGGTTATGCCTCTGGGCCATTGTTTTTGGTACCCAGATAAATGATGAGAGTTAATAGTTCTAAGACATGTGCTCACTGCTGTGTTACCTTCGTGGCACTCATTACAAGGTACAGAGTTCCTGTTCTTGCAGGAGGTCTCCTGTATTCATGCTCACCTGGACCAACCAAAGCAAATGGCCACCGCAGTCCATCTAACTGTGAGCTACTGCAGCTCCACCTGGAAGCCTTTGTCTTCTCAGTCAGCAGTGCTCTCAGCAGCGAATCAAACCGGTTGTTCTGGGAAAGCTCAGTGAAGCGGGAGCACAGTGCACAGTGACGCAGGAGTGGCTCCACAACAGTCACCAGTTGCCACCACCCCCAAGCGCCACCTGCTGCCACATCTGATATCACAGTTTACACTAATGATTCAGAAGGTGGAGTGCATCACACCCTAGAGCAAATGTCAACTCACCTTATGACCATACATCTGGAGAGACATCGGACTTGATTCCTAATGCCTTCCAGAGGAACCTTTTTCGGGGGAGTGGATTTGGGGGGGGGGGGGCGGGGATGGCACATGCCAGTAATGCCAGGACTTGAGAGACAGAAGATGGAGAATAAAGAATTTAACACCAGCCTGTACTCCATAGCAAAACTGACTTAAAACAACAACAACAACAACACAAGGACTGGGATATAACTCAATAATTGATTGAGCAAGTGTTTGCCTAATGTGTCTAGGCTTTGAATTGAGTGGCTCCAAGAGACAGACAGACAGACAGACAGACAGGCCCCCAGCTATATTATCTTAGGCACCAATACCAACTTCCAGCACAAATAAACCCAATTAAAGGAACTGAGCAAGAAAACAAATAAGCCTCGATGCTCACTACATTTAAAAACAAAACAAAACAAAACAAAACAAAACAAAACAAAACAGAGCAGTAATAACATTCCCTTGCCAGGGACAAATAGATGGAGATTCAAATAGCCCAGCGTCAGCAAATACACATAATAGGCTTTCCTGGTCTATAGAGACCGTGGTGAGACACATCAAAATCCTAATAGAGTCTCCCTGTTCAGAAAAAGAAGCTCAAGCTAATGAAAAGCTTAACGATTTCTAAGAAGCATCTCCTTTTTATTGTTATTTTTGAAGTACAGGTTAAATATCCAACTGTTAGTGGAGCCACTCTGTAGCTGGGAAGAAGAAAAGTCAGAGAGCTGAGAGGGTGTCAAGCAAGCGCTCGCACACACACACATACACACACACACATCATTAGGTTCACATCTTCTGGTTACTAAATGTAAAGTTAGAAAACAGAATGTTAATGCAGATAACTGGGTCTTGAATAACTCTAGCTAAATAGAAAAACAAAACAAGCTTGCAAAATGGGACCACAAAGAACATACCACCACCATTTTCTTCCCCAAAATCCTGAGCTTCCCATGTAGCAGGTAAGAGGCAACAGGACAAAAGCAATGCTTCCAAGGGAAGCAAAGCCGCTGGCCTCCGCAGGAACCTCACAGACTCCAGCTCTTGAGTTTTTAAATTGCAATGCCTCTGGAAAAACATCCAAGTTACTAAATTAAAATTCAGGGAGTTGAGTTATAGTCTACCTACTTCTAAAACACACTTGAAATGCAGTCGGCTCAGAGTCTAATGCAGTTCACCATCTCCTCAGGTTCAAGGTCTTAAAAGAAATGGGGCAAAACCTGGCTCCCAGATAAGATGTTTATTATCCATGTTCCTGAGAAGATGCTAATGCAGGACCCTCGAGGAGTCTGGAGAGCATGCCCTCGAGGCCTCTGTTCCAAGTCTATCCTTCTGTACAAGAGAAGCATTTGAAAAGAGGAAGACCAATGAACTTCATATTTAAAACACTAATTTTGTTAGTGACTTAAGATCCTGAAAAGCTAGTTAAGTATTCAGATCTTTAGTAATTCCAATCTGATTCCCAGATACAGAAAAATGTCTCCATCTAAAGATATACACTCCCTAGAGGCCAAAGCCTGCCTTCCTAGCTAGCTTTTAAAACACTTTAGGAAATCTGACCTCAAAGTAAAATCAGCAATTTAGTGGTGGAGGGGAGTTAGATTAGCCTCTGAGAAAACATCCTGCAGACCAACACACATTCAGAGATAAATTGATCTCTTTTCCTATTAATACATACTTTCTAAACTGCTGAAGCATTTCCCACAATTCCTTAACTTAGTTGCATGGAAAGAGTATCACTTATTGCCAAGTTAGATTGTTCCAGATTGTTCCCTTTAGCTCTCTCCTTCATTCCCAAACATTATCACACTGATCTTCATTCTCCTAGCCCTTGGTTTGGGTTTTCATTAAACCCCAGGGGCCTGTGACAATGGCCTCCTAATTACTTCTCAGTCACCAGAATCAACCTCTCCCACATACCAAACTCCCTAAGTAGCCTCACTCACTCACTGACTGGATTCACTCAGCAAGTATTTCCAAAGTTTCTACCATGTAACAGGCACTGCTCCAGGCCAGAAAACAAAGCAGTGTGTTTTGTCACACAGTGCAGAAGCACCCCACAGTGGTTAGTCGGATATTAGGCCCACACCACGGGAGGAAGTAGGAAGGGACTAGGCAGGCTTCAGAGCTACACTTCATTGAAGGCAGTCAGCAAAGTCTCATTCTAGATAGGAAAAAAGAGGGGACCAACGCCACAGGAAATATGTATTCCAGGTAAGATGCTCCAGGTGTCCACAGGAATTCAGGGCCCAGGATGCAGCCATCAGAGGTGACATCAGAGAGACCACAAAGGAGCACACAGATATAGTCACAGCTGTGAAGATCACTTGAAATGAAGCCAAAATGGTGTTTCTCTATTCAGTAATTCCTTCCAGAAATTTCCAAGGAAACTGAAAGGTTTTGAGAATATTGAAAGAGAAAAAAAAAAAAATCAGGAAATACAAAGCATTAGAATTTACCCTCCTGTTTGCTCAGTGATCAACACAGGACCCACTGGCATCATGCTCAGATCAACTGCAGGGAATGCTCGTTTTCTGGGGTAAGGGTCAATGCATCTAAGAACTGAGACAAGATAGTGAAGACAAGTGTCCTCAGTGTCACCAGTTCTCCAGTGGCTACTGTGCTCTAAGTGTGTTCTGTCGTCTTCCCTGCTGCTAGCTGGGAGTCGAGTCTGAGCAAAGTTAATATTAATAAGTTAAGTGTGGGATTGCAGAGCTGTTGATTTTGCTCAAGGGTTCAAATACAAACAGGGTTCAAACACTACTGGGTATAATCGAGAAGCATTTTCCAATTGAATATTCACTAGAGGGTACTGTTCTTTGAAAATGGTTTTGAAGTTAATTATTAAAAATGATTTAGACATCTGCAAGAAGAAGCATAAAAGAGTTCAATGAATGATAGTTTTCAAGAAGACAGAGCTGGCCTTTTGAAAGATCTGATTTAAATCATAGAATTAAGAAACATCAATAGCAGTCATTTGGAAGTGTAGAAAAACAATTCTTCAGCATGTTTTTATTTAAAAAAAAAATAGTTGTTACTCAAAAATAAGAACAATGACCCACTACTCGTAATATTTAAGTGATGGTGGTTATTTACAAGAGGCAGGGAAAATGACCATTTTACTGTGGTAAAAAAAGAATACCTTGATTACTACAAATTCTAGTAAAATGTTCCTAAGGAAAAAAACATGCTTTATTTGAAGCTATACATAAAACTGTGCACATTTTGTTGCAGAAACTGGACCCTGATCTAAAAATCTGAACTAGCAAAAGGAAATAAATCCCAAAATAGCAAAGCTAAAGCAAACAGCACAAAGCAGCAACCTTTCCAGTACAGAACCGGAAGTGAATTTACAGGAACTTGAGGAACCCAAATGTTCTGTACCAGGCACTGAGACCACCTGCCCTGAGGCTTCCCCTTCTATCTCCAACTCCTGAAAAGACACGCCAGGAGCACTGCTTCCCAAGTGTGGGGCCTTGACAACAGTTCACCAGAAATAGTTAAAAACAGAAAGGCCCTATGGTTCCACCAGTAATTGAAATAAACAGCAAGCCTCAGACACAATTCCAATTTCTGTTTCTCACACAGTCATCCTAATAGGTACCCTTGACACTTCCTCTCACTTTAAAAAAATGAAGGAACAAATGGAGGCACAGAGAGGTAAAGCTATCACACAGCATCCAAGTAGCTCTAGGTCCCAGCTGTAAGCAAAACACTTTCCTTCCTCTAAGCTTCAGGACTCTAGGATTCCACAATGTTGCTAGCAATTAATTATGTATTAATATTCAGTGAACTCTCATTACTTAATTATTGTTTTTTTAAATTAGCTTTTAAATTTTAAGGATATCCCACTTAGAGGCACCACATGAACACTCACCCCTATTTGTGGCATCTGATTCTATCACCATCATGAAAAGTGATCAAGTTACCCCTAGCTACTTAAACGGCATGCCTAGAATACCCCAAGTAAACAGCTTGGACTAAGTCACACACTGATGCAGAATGACACCTGGCATCTTTTCTTGGTTAAAGAGGAGCTGGGTTCTGTTTGGTGTCAGTGGTGTGGATTTCAAAGGCCTCAGACCTAACACTGCTCACTGCATCTCACTGATCTGGAAGTCACTCAAGACTACCCCCTAGAGATCCATTCTGACCACATCTGGAAGAGAGAGACCACAAAGCTAAGGAAAACATAAATATGCCTTAGGGTGCCCGTTCCACATCAAAGATCTGGTGCTAACACTGTTTAAGGGCCAGCCAAAGAAGACCCATAAAATGTGGTTTTACTTGGGATAATGCTTTAGTTCAACTTACTTGTTTTTATAAGCAGTGTTAGTACTCAAATCACCAACAATTAAACCATCAGTCTGATTCCATCCAGGGAAGGTGTCTTCCACATCTATCATCGTCCATGTGCTCCCAGGGATGGCCAGGGCAGTCCCAGACAACAGAGACATACCCAGGAAGCTTAGCCTTAGCAATGTGGACCTCATCTTTGAACCAAGGAACCCACCAGAGATATGTTCTAGTTAAACCATTTTTTGTGGCAGAGAAACTGAGCTTGAAAAAGAAATCAATGCCTTCTTAGATGCTGCCCAGAGATCTGCATACAGAGTGCTAACCTATCCTCACCGCCTATCAACAGTGTCAAGTAGGGTTTCCCGGCAGCAGTTACCTGAGCCAGTCTACTGGGCATAGGAAACACTCCTATAGACAGAACTTAGGAGTCTTACACAGTGAGCTCCAGGCAAGTGTCCACAAAGTGACATGGATGTTTACTAGGCACGTGGGGCAAAAAAATAAATAAATAAAAATAAAAATTTTTAAAAAATATATAATTTATGTCCTGTTATACGTCTGAAAAAACAAAATCCATTCTCTGTTATATAAAATTATTAGGAACTTCAGTTCAATTATATAAACAGCAGGAAATAGTTGACACCTTCTGCTCAAACACAGGAAAAGAAGTTGTATCAACAGAGGAAAAAGGAAACGAAGCAGGTATAAACAGCTCAACACGCCTGGGGTTCTCAGTGGGAATTTTCACTTCACATAGTCAATCTGCTGCATGGATGTGCTGAGTCACAAACATGTACACATGTGTACATAGGCATTATTGGGTTTGGTTTGGGGTTTGTTAGTTTTGTTGTTGTTGTTGTTGTTGTTGTTATTGTTGATGATTTTTCTAACAAAACTACCAGATGTTAATGTCAGACATTAAGAAAAGAATATTACCAGTGGCAAGTGCCAGTCAAATTGATGGGGTAGCAGAGGCCTTGGCATAGTTACTGGTGGTTCCCCGTCTTCTGTAGGAAACCTGACAGCGAGGTTCAGAAAGGCACCATACTGTGTCACAGGTCCCTCACTGCTGTGGTCATTACAGTAAACTGTCTTCCATTGTCTACACTGTTTTCTGTCTGTTGTGAACATGCTCCATCCTCACCAAGTTTGGTGTTCTGTTGATTTTCCTAGCAGCCATTTTTAAAGACTGCATCTTGGTAAGGGAGCACAGCACCGCAATACAAGAGTTCTGCTGGTTCTGTTCATCTTTTTCTACTTCAGTCAGATCTTGTGACTCACAATAGTCTGCACACTGTGACCAAGCAGGGCTTCCAAAATGTTAGCCCTTGCCCTGAGCACACAGTTTGAAGTTGACAGATAAAGAACCAGCTAACCAGCAAAGTTCATAGGCAAAGGCTAGGAACTAAAAGGCAATGGTTTTCCAATCAGACTCTGTCTGGGTATGGGTGTTCACCCCTTATAGGCGTGTAAGTGCTTACTATGTTTGCAGCACTAGTACAAGCACTTTGCGTGAGTTAATTCATTAGATCCCATAACAACACTACAAGTTGGTGTCAGCACACTGACTTGTCACTAGGTAGACAAGAAGCCCAGAGTGATATTGGCAGAACATGAAGAATGTGGCTATGGGGACCCCAGCACTGCTGTATGACAGGACAGCCACAATTCCTTTCAACTCAAACTTCCCACGACACTTCAAGAATGAGCTATGCTTAACTGGTCACATTTATGCCACCACCTTCAAATTGGTCAATAATAAATCCTTCATCTTTGCAACCCCACAGGAAGAACAACAATATCAACCAACCAGACCACCCCCTCCCCCAGAGATCCCAAGGACTAAACCACCAACCAAAGAGTACACATGGAGGGATCCATGGCTCCAACTGCATATGTAGCAGAGGATGGCCTTGTCGGGCATCAATAGGAGAAGCCCTTGGTCCAATGAAGACTCGATTCCCTAGTGTAGGTAAATGCCAGGGTAGGGGGATGGGAGTGAGGGGGGAGCGCGCTCACAGAAGCAGGAAGATGGGGGATGGGATGGGGGTTTCTGGAGGAGAAACTAATCACCAAGTAAGGGGATAACATTTGAAATGTAAATAAAATAAAATAAAAAATAGATAAATAGCCGGGCAGTGGTGGCGCACACCTTTAATCCCAGCACTTGGGAGGCAGAGGCAGGCGGATTTCTGAGTTCGAGGCCAGCCTGGTCTACAGAGTGAGTTCCAGGACAGCCAGGGCTACACAGAGAAATCCTGTCTCAGAAAAAACTAACTAACTAACTAACTAAATAAATAAATAAATAAATAAAATAAATCCTTCATCTTTAAATAATAAAATTGAGCACACAGTTTTAAATTGACAGATGCAGAACCAACTAACTAGTAATCTTTAAATAATAAAAGCCAGCAGAGAGCACACCTCTATCTGAGTTCAGAATATTTTCCGAAAGGTGTTAAAATTAAAAATGTCCAAAGACAGTGTAAAAAAAAAAAAAAAAATCACCCATGTTCAAAGGCACCTCTCTTTTCAAAATCGGCAAGGAAATTTGAGTCCCATCTTTTTTTAATCTCTCAGTATTCAAAATCCCATTCTCTCCTCTGCCCAACTCAATCTGCAACTAAATAAATGGACAGGACTGCTAGGTTCTGGATTAAAGATTTGTAGGACCAAAACGCAGATTCCAAGCCTCCGTCCGCACTCCTAGGTTATAATACGGTAGATCTACTATAAGGCTCAGAAATCTACTGCCAAACATCCTCTGTATACATATGTATACTATACCTGCTCATACTAGTACACATTTACACACATATATGCACATGCCCATAAGTATACACACACATACACGCCTCAAGTACTCATTTACATACAAACATGCACGAATTCACACATAGCCTCTCTTTCTTTCATGCATACACACACACACACAAAGAGAGAGAGAGAGAGAGAGAGAGAGAGAGAGAGAGAGAGAGAGAACAGGCACAGCATGAGCAACCACCCCCTCCCCCCATCATCTCTCTGGCACAGATAGTCAGGAGACTACACCTTGAGAAATACTGTTGTATTTCATTAAATACTGATGTTTCAGGAGCAAAGTTATGTACTTTTCAGTCTCGGCTTAAATGCATTCAGCTGCATTCAGCTGCATTCCCCCCTCAGGAATGACTGGGTTTCCAGCATGTCTTTTCCTGTGCATCTGCTCACAATCCAGACGCCACCATCTCTAATTCAGACATCCCTGACCTGAGCTGCTTACCACTAGGGCCCTCCTAGAATGCAAAAATCTTAACTCCAAAGTCAATGACAGCTTTAGCTGCTCATTCCGCACCAGTCTCCTGCCTTGAAGAGGTCAGAGCAGAAACTCTCCTCAGAGACTAATAGGTACTCACCAGACAGTGACTTCCTGTTCTACGCATGATATGTAACATGTATTAACAGCTGGTGAGACACTGCATGGTCAGTCCCTAGGCATCGGTGCATTCAGAGCCATCATTCCCTGGCCAAATGCAAGTGTGAATTACACACTCATGCCCTCAGGAAAGATGTCCTCTGCATGCAGGGCAATCTTCAGTGTGAGCACACCCTGCTGACAGGCCACTCACTGCTTCTATTGAAGACCATGTTACACAGGGAGAAAGGAACCTCTCTAAAACCCTATGACACTGAAAACCACGTTAAATCCTCTTACATAAGTGTTCTTCTTAGGGTCATTTCCTATTCAATCAGTCCCATAGTGACTGGGGTTTGAGTTACAGGAATCCACAGGCCCAGGGTTTCTGATTACACTTGTGTATGCTTTGAGTGAAGTCACTGATACTCTATCTCAAATGCCACAAGTGGCCAGGACACCTGCTCCCAGTGCTCCAGGCCAGCTCTCCCCAGATCCTGCCAAAGAACAGCACTCCAAGAGGCTGAAGAGGCCTGGCCTAGGGGAATTAAAAAAAAAAAAAAAAAAAAAAAAAAAAGCACCACTCAAGCCTGGAAAACACCAGCTATTGGGTCAAGCTCAAGAACTGCTCCTCCAACACAAGACTCTTGGGCCCAAACGTATGCCTGTTCCAGCAATAACAGCACAAATTTTAACTCCGTTGTAACCAAACCCTGGGAATTAGCATGAAACTCTGGCTCTCCTGAATCCACCACACAGAACGAGACACTCATACAGATGGGAAGGATCTGTCACATAGGAAGCAGAAAAAAAACTGCTTCAGGGAAGTGACAGGTACAGTTAACAGTGCATATCACTGGGGACAGAGAGGACCAAGGTCAGGAAAAGTGAGGGTGGGGTCTTTAGATAAGCAAGCCCTGCTGGCAGGGGCTTGTAGCTAAGCAAGGGTCTGGGCCCTGGGAGATCCTTCTCATTAAATGCTTCTGATAAAAATACAGCATGTTAAACTGCAGCTGGATGCAGGGACCTGAATTGAGTACACAAGTATCTTCTGTGTGTGCGACTCATGCCACAAAGCTGAACATGGAAAAGCCCACCTTTGATCCGCTACTTCTGGGGGACAGTTTGGACTTATATGGTTCGGTTCCATTTCAAGCACAATGGAAGTCAGCCCTTATGGAAGACATGGAGCTGTTAGGACTGGTCTGAAACCATTTGTTCTCAGAACTCATTGAAGGGAGTGAATAAGGACCATGGAAGAGTCAGCAGTCCCTTGTCTTTACACTAGAGGTTGTGTCCCTGATGTCCAACAGATGAGTGGAAAAGAACACATTTAACATCAAGACCCAGCAATGCTCTCAGTGGTGCTCATACACCCAGTTTGCTTAGAGCCCACTCTGAATTCTGGAATTCAAATGTAGTACTGGCCAATAGGCAATATCTGGGCAAGCACAGGAGTGTAAGAATGATCTGATCTATTAATACACTATAAAGAAATTTAAAAAAAAAAACCAACCTTTTTACCTACTGCAGAAAATGTCAGAGAACCAGGGATCATCAGATTATTAAAAGAAAACAAGAGTAGACCCGTGATGCCTCGGCCCCTTTCCTGACACTTTTCTCACCCTTGCTAGAAGCTGCATACTGGTTAGCACCAGTGGGGGGTTCTCAAAAGATTTTTTAGTTAAGTCTCTGAAACTTTTCATTGATGTTTTTCTTATCAGATAACTAAGTCATGTAGACATATACACCGTCTCTCTCTATTCCTCCTCCTCTTCCTCCTTCTCTTCCCCCTCTTCTTCCTCCTCCTCCCCCTCTTCCTGCTTCTCCTCTTTTTCTCTAAAGTAAGTATTGAAGTAGCAGAACTAGCTTGCTGGCAGACACACTGGGTGTTCAGAGGATGTGCCCAGGATGAAAAGGG
>JANHMN010000003.1:158734603-158803841 GCA_030674055.1 Rhabdomys pumilio
CACACACACACACACACACACACACACACACACACACACACACACACCAAAAAGCCACCTACATCTTTGCTCGAGCCCCCTTCTGTGTATACTATGCCTTTTTCTTGAGCCTGCCCCTCCTCCCTACCTCCTCTCTTCTTTCTCTCTTTCTGCCCACTTAAAACTATATTAAAACATTTACTTCATAAATTTTAACTTTGCTTCAAAAAAGGATTCAAGATTTGAAGATGAGATTTCAAACGATAACTCTTCAGAGAAACCAAGTATGACATCAAATGCGCAAAAAAATAAGTAGGTAAATAAGATGACATCTAATTAAAAGGCTTTTATATGACATGTGTAACATTCACAACAGTGAAAACAGAACCTATAGAATGGGAGAAGAGCACGTGAACCCTGTGTGTGACGAAGAGTAAACAGCCAGACTATAGAAAGAATATCAAAAAAGAAGTTGAATGTCGATTCCAACGAAGCCATTCAAATCACCAAGTATGTAAAAAGAAAAAAATGTTTAACATTACAAATTATCAGGGAAATGGAATCAAAATCATGACAAGATAATCCCCCACACCTGTTAAAATAGCCACAAAAAGACAAACTTGCTGAGAGGTAACACCACAGAGCAAAGCATCTGACTGGAACAGATAAATCTGGACTTCAGATTCTATCCCAGATCCAGTAAGAAGACAGGAACCTTGGAAGCACAGGGCCTCTGAGCATTCCTCCTCACAGTGTGTGGACAGACTTCCTGTCCTCTGCTTTCCATCGCTATTCCTGACTGTGTGTGTGCTCAGACACAGAAGTCAGAGATCAACAGCAGGGGTCTTTACTGCTCTCTGCATTTGAGGTAGGGGTAGGGGCTGGGGATTAGACCCAGAGTCTCTCCTTGAGCCTGGAGCTCACTGATTTCCTAAGACTGGCTGGTCAGTAAGCTTCAGAGATCTTCCTGTCCCTGCCTCCCCAGTACTGAGATCACAGATACTGGACACTACTCTTAGGTTTTTGGTTGTTGTTGTTGTTGTTGTTGTTGTTATTTACATGGTTGCTAAGGATCTAGTCTTAGGTCCTCATACTTGCACAGAAAGTACTTTAGCTGCTCAGGTACCTCCCAGCTCTTATCCATCT
This sequence comes from Rhabdomys pumilio, assembly GCA_030674055.1. Taxonomy (NCBI): domain Eukaryota; kingdom Metazoa; phylum Chordata; class Mammalia; order Rodentia; family Muridae; genus Rhabdomys; species Rhabdomys pumilio. Next base: position 158,735,729 of record JANHMN010000003.1, read on the forward strand.
CTTTAATGGGCATATTAGGATGTATCATCAAGGCTGCCAAGAGCAGTTGTCTTAGTTAGGGTTTCTATTGCTGTGAAGAGACACCATGGCTATGTCAACTCTTACGCAGGAAAACATTTAACTAGGGCTACAATTTCAGAGATTTAGTCCATTATCATCAAGGCAGGAAGTATGGCAGTGTCGGGTAGACATGGTACATACAGGAGGAGGTGAGGGTTCTATATCTGCATCGGCAGACAGTAGGAAGAGAGAGTGAGAACTGTCTAGCTTGAGCTTCTGAAACCTCAAAGCCCACCTCCAGTAATGCACTTCCTCCAACAAGGCCACACCTCCTAATCCTTTCAAATAATTTCACTCCCTATAAGCTTATGGGGGTCATTTTTATTCAAACCACCATAACAGTTTTTGACTTCTGCCTAAAAAACTCAACTTACAACCTGGGCAGATAGAGTCAGAATAAAAGACATCTTATCAGCATCCACCACTGATAGTAAATCAACCCTGGACTCAGAGGAAAGAAGGAATGGTCCCACAAGCTTCTGGAGTCCTTGTAGTCCAAAGATTTTTTTCTTGACTCCCAACTTCTACCACTGTTCAGTGACAGAGAAATTGGGGTTAGAAGTCCACAGGATGGGAACGCTGGCCCTTGGTGAGGACTGAGCCAGTGCCACATGGGTCTTGCCTTGTCCTTGATGCTTTGGGCATTTGTCATTATCTGATAGGCCTTATTGTGGAGACTCTTTTGAGCAAATCAGAGTTCACTTGAGGTATTTGGACATTTACTGGTGTGGAAAGAGATACAAGGTATAGTAGAGGAAGCACTAGGAAATCTCTATCGTAACCTTTCATAATCATAGGAAATACTAAGTCTACATGATCGTTTTGTGCCTTAGGGAGAATTATAGCTGCCTAGTCTTCTGTAAAACACAAAAATTCAGAGGCATTAATTTAGCAGCCTTGAGGTATCATATTTTTTTTTTATGTTACTCTCTATGTGTAGTGACTGTCCTGATGAGGAATGGGTTAATGTCTGTAGTGGCTGATTGTCCTGGTGAAGGATGGGTAATGTCTGTAGTGGCTGATTGCCTGTAGTGGTGAAGGATGGGTAATTTGTTGGATACAGAAACAGTCACATCAGAGTCACACAAAACATTGCATCCAGCAGCTTCAGAAGGCACAGGCTTCTCAGCAGCCCATGGAACCCTTTCAAAAACAGACCCCATTCTAAGTACATATTCTACTCCAGAATGACAGGAACTCCAATGGGTCAGCCACAGTTATATGTCCTCTGCTAATCGACCATAAGTGTTGGTCAGCCTGCACCGTAAGCTGCCCTACACACTTGCTATTGGGGTGTTCCAAGAACCAAATGAGTACTGCCACTAAAATCACTACTTAAATATGGGGCATGAATTGAGAGTGGATGTATTTTGAAAGACGTTTGAACTTGCAGTTGTAGCATAAGTATAGGAGCTGGGATCTGTTCATTTCCTTTGTTCCTCACCTAATGACTTTAAAGCAATGGTTACTCTAGATCCTTATCCTTTGGTAAAAAGGGCATTTTTATTCTAAATAAAAACTGTTTCCAGGTAAGTTATCAAGCTGAAAGCAGCCGCCGTGTGAGCCATGAAAGGGAGCATGAGAATAAAGAAAAAAACAGATTCTAAAGAAACAAGAACAGCTTCAGAAACCCACAAAAAAAAATGAGAGGATCCTAGAACAGGGCAGAGAAAACAATGGGCAAGTTCCAAAACCAAACGCTAAGGGACATAAAAGGTCTTAAAGGTCCCCGGACAATAACTGTGGCTGACCTCATTGCCACAACCACAGCTTTTGAAAGGTCACACAGCTAACAATCAACAAAGAAACTCTAGAACTAAATCACACCACAGATCCAAGGGACTCACCAGGTACACACAAAACACTGCATCTGGCAGATTCTGAAGGCATGGTCTTCTCCGCAGCTCATGAAACCCTGTCTAAAGCAGACCACGTTCTAGGCCACAAAACATAAAAGAAACGACATCATTCTTTCCATCTTCTCAGGTTACAGTACAATAAATCCAGAAATTAACAGCCTGTTAAATGGCAGAGACTACACAAATAAATGGAGACTAAATACATGGCTCATGAACAGGGGCCAACGAGTCAGTAAAGAAACAAGGACACTTAAAAATCCCTAGAGTGCAAAGAAAACAAAAACGAAGTCCACAAGACATTTTGAGAGATGGCCAGGGTAAAGAAAAGTTTATGCTTAGACACACACACAAAATAGAAAATGTACGCTTACACACAAAAAAGCTTGTGTTTACACAAAAGAAATGAGGAAGACCTCAAATAAATAAGCCAGCGTTGTACCCTAAAGTCTTATAAAAACAAGAATAATTCAAACCTCAAATCAGCAGACAGCAAGACATAATAAAGAGGAGAGAAAATATTAATACAACAGAGATAAAGGCAATAAGGCAGCGACTGAAAGGCTTGGTCCTTCGAAAAAAATAAACAGTGACAAACCTCTACCCACGCTGACCATGACTGGGGTGGGGAGACACCAAATTAATAAAAAAAAATTAAATAAAATAAAAACCAAAAAGAGGCAGTTTTGACAGATTACAACGGAGGTTCATTGGGTAGTATCTTGAAACCTTAAGATTCCAAAAACCAGGAAAATCCAAAAGCACTGGATCTATTCCTGGACACACTAAGCTATCATGAGCAGCTACACAATTTAAACAAACCACACAACAGAACAAGGTGGAAGTTGGAAAACTGAGTAAGCCAAGAAAGCCCAAGATCAGACACATGTACCAGCAAACTCTACCAAACGTTCAAGAAGAGTTAATACCGGCTCACACCTCTCCACAGAACAAAATAAAAAGGAGCCCTGTCAGACACACCTGAAGCCCAGCATTGCTCTGACATGAAAACCTGGTAAAGACACAACAACAAAGAAAACCTGACACCAATTTTCTCCATGAATACTGATCCAGTGTTGTATTTGTTTGTTTCTTGTTTTTGCTTTTCCAAGATAGGGTTTCTCTGTGCAGCCCTGGCTATCCTAGAACTCATTCTGTAGACCAGACTAACCTAGAACTCACAGAGAAAATCCAACTGCCTCTAGCTTCCACGTGCTGGGATTAAAGGCATACTCCACCACTGGCCAGTGATGCAAAATTTCTTAATAAAATTTTTCCAAACTAAATTCAGAAGCATCACCCAATCGGTTTCATTCCAGGATCCAAGTCTCTCTCTCTCTCTCTCTCTCTCTCTCTCTCTCTCTCTCTCTCTCTGTGTGTGTGTGTGTGTGTGTGTGTGTGTGCGTGTGTTGGTAGTGGTGGTTTGAATAGGTTTGGTGCCCATAGAGTCACATGCTTGACTGCTTGGTTATAGAAAGTACCACTATCAGGAGGTGTGGCTGTATTTAGAGGAGGTGTGGCCTTGTTGGAGGAAGTAGTCACTGTGTAGGTAGGTGGGCTTTAAGACTGACTGCCTATGCTCAGGCTCTGCTTAGTGCAGAAGAAAGTCTTCACCTTGGCTGCCTTCGGATTAAGATATAGAACTCTTGGCTCCTCCAGCACCATGCCTGCCTGCATGTGACCATGCTCCTCACCACGATAACGGACTAAACCTCGGAAACGGTAACTAGCCCCAATTAAATGTCTGCCTTTAAAAATTGCCTTGGTCATACAACTAAGACAATACTAAACTGAAACAATATGTAAACACATTTTCAGTTAGAAAACAAAAGATCAGACAGATGTAGAAAGGCCCTTGATAAACTTTAACATCACTTCACAAAACAGGAAGATGAAATGGGAGTTACACACACACACACACACACACACACACACACACAAAAGCAACCTAATATTGACAAGCTATATCATTCCTTAAATAGAAGATTTAAGTTTATTCATAAAAATAAAATTAGGGTTACTTTTACAGTCCCAGTGTATTAAATACAAATGATAATTTTCATCTTAAAATCCTATATGAAATGGAAGTGAACAGTTCTCTCAGTAAACTTCCTTCAGCGCTCCATCCAGAGCTTGTCCTCCATACTGTCCATCCCTGGAAAAGGCACTTGCGATCAAGTCCACTGGAAACGGCTCTAACGGGTCGGTTCTTCCAACTCTTCATTCTTTAGACATTTGCTCTTGTAAGTTTCCTATCTTACAAGATGGAAACCTTGTAGAGCTTTGAATCTGCTGTGCAGCTGACATTCCGAAGTAGTTCAACGTTTAACAAAATCCTCTGAGCACATTCCTACAATACTATAAGAACTGCCACAGAATGGACAGAACTGAAACCTTGGGGGGACTCCAGGGAAATGTCTGATGGCTTGAATTTGGTCAAAAATGTTTTTGGCACTGGCCCATTATCACTTATGTGTGTTCTTCACACACGCATGGGCATGCACACACACACACACACACACACACACACACACAAATATGGAATCTGATCAGACCAAAGGGAACAGATCTCATCCTAGTGACTGGGGCCCATCAAGACCAAACAAGATGGTTTCTCAGGAATGCCATTGGAGGGAACTATACAGAGGCAGTGGGAGCCGTCCATCAGGACTAGAATGAACTCGCCGAGCATGATGACACAAGCCTACGATCTCATGCTTGAGAGACAAGAGCAGGACTATCCCAAGCTCAAGGACAGCCTGCACTACATCAGGAATCTCAGTGTCAACAAGAGAAATGGAGTCATTTGTGTCAGTCCTTCCAACAGTAACTAAAGCATGACAGGAGAGAAGTGGGTCTCAGGCATGGTGACCTAACATGTAATTCCTCCCACGAGAACTCCTTCTCTGTAGCTCCTATTCACAGAGCTATGCACAGGAAAGATGGCTCCCAAAAAAATGTATTTAATTGCATGTCTTCTGTTTTTGTCTCTGAATTCTGCTTTACAGTGGTGCTTCTATCTCCAGCTTCAAACATTGAGCTCTTTCACTGACAAACTTCAAATATCACCATGTGTCCCTTCTGTAATGGCTGCTGGTCACTGTCAACTTACAGGTTCTGGAATCACATTCAGGCATGCCCGGAAGCACACCTATGAGGGATTTAGCTTAACTTCCGGGCATGCCTGTAAGGAAGGAAAGACCAGCCCTAAAAAAGGGCCAGTAGATGGCTTAGCTCATTGAGCCAAAGCACTTGCTGACCACACATGACAGTCCAACACAGTCCATAGTACATGCAGTGGAAGAAGAGAACTATCTGCCAAAAAGTCATCCCCTGGCCTCACTTTGGATTTCTTCAGTACAGACCATCAATATGAGAACAAGTATCTGCTATGCAGAGCCTACACGTGGGAGCAGATCATCTTACAGAAACCAGATTGCAGCCCTTGGCTCAAGAGCGATCATCAGACAAGAATTTCTCTTGGGGTGCTTACAGGACCTGAGCTTAGGTAGAGATGAACAGACACAGCTCCACTGCTCAATAACACGTACCTTCTTCCCCCGTCCCAATTCTTATTCATCTTTCTATGGAGAGCAATCATCATCCAGTGTTCTAACTGGATTACAGTGGTGCTTCTATCTCCAGCTTCAAACACTGAGCTCTTTCACTGACATACTTCAAATATGTAGTATTTGGGATCTCATGAAATGCCAGTAATCTCTAATACACCCTACCAATGGCACTGATCTTGGAGCCTCTGTAGATTAGCCATCCCTTGTCCTAGCTCTCCTCCAGCAACCACCATAGCTGCAGCTGGAGAGCACACCCCTTTTGGCAGAACAGTCAAATTCCATAAATGCCACCCTTTCTCTCATTCCCTCCACATACTGGAGGTGTCCCAAGTGGACAGAATATTTCATTCACCCTCTGCTGGAGAACAATTTTTCTCATAGAGAAACTGGATAGATAATTCTCAGTCAGAAGAGGGGTCTATTCATGACAATCCCAAGTGACAAATGACAAAGCTGTTCTCTGTCTCATAATACTTCACATATTTTTTTGAATCAGAATCTGTGTCACAAATTTAACCCCTTTATTTCCTGGTAGCACTTCTGAGGTCACCCGTTATGAAATAAGCTCTCTCTCTCTCTCTCTCTCTCTCTCTCTCTCTCTCACACACACACACACACACACACACACACACACACACACACACACACGCACACACGTTCAGCCAACAGAAATTTGTTAAGAAATACAAATAACAGTTACCAAACACTGAGTGCCAACATCATGTTGGCTTCAGGATACAATTTTAATAACTGTTGTCCCTCAAGCATAGAATCGAAATGTGCTTGGAAACTGTCTTTAGTGGTTCTCTGGATCTTTATCCAGGAATCTATAAATAGTGCCGAGCTAGGCTCTGAGCACTGAGCGTGAACTAATTCTAGCAAGTTCAGAAAGTGGTGGTTTTTGCAGACAACCATAATAGTTCTTCTTTTCACTAAGACAGAGAAAGAGGAAGAAGGGGCAGGAAGATTGTTTTGCATTTGCTGGCCCTCAGAATTCAGAAGTCTTTTGAAAATGCAAGCTTCTTTAGATAAGCTGAAGAAAGCCAAGGGGACATGGGACCCATACTGGGGCCAGGACTTCGAAATCAGGTATATAGGGCAGAAGCGGTAACTACAATAATCCATAGGGGTGACAATATGCAGGAAGCCCAAAGTAAGCATGGCTCAGCTAGTGTGCCGCCATCCACAGGGCCCTCTCTTAGCACCAAAGGTTCTAGAGGGCACAGCTCACGTGGTTCACATTTATACCATATAAAGAAGCAAGAAGGCTGGCTTGAAGGGCATGACAAAGACAGAAGTCTGGAGCAAGAGAGGAGTCGCTAATTAAACAATGAAGGTCCCTTAACAAGCAAGAACTTGTGCTTTGTTTATATTTAATTTGGCTAAAAATATTACTAGACTGTAGGAGTTTTTAAGAGACAAGGGTGATTTTCTAAACACAGGAAACCCAAGAGTCTGGGATCTACAAAGAGTGCATCCAGGCCGGTTTAGATGGAAAGTAGACTGCCTAGCACTCCGCCCTACACATCCAAGGAAGCAGTATGGGCAAGTTTTCCTAGCAATCAGCATGGAAACAGGGTTTCCTTGTCTGCCTGGGTACGGAAGCGATAGGCGTTGAGGAGTGGCTGTTCTGTGTCACCACAGCCTTCTGAAAACGAGGCCTGTTATCTAGTGACTGCCAAGGCCAGAAACATATCTTACTGCAAAATGACCAAAGCATTCCTCCAAACAGCTCTGCATGGGTCTAGAAGGTGGTACATCCCATATTCAGAGAGAGAGGAAGCAATTGAATTGACCACCAGAGAATTATGAAATTATCCACGGTCAAGTTAGCTTGTACTAAAAAACCATTCTGCCCTTCTAAAGCTGCTTCAGATATGCAGAGACCTGCTCTCAGAATTAAAGCTAAAACTTCCTTACCCACCATTGGCAGTCTGAGCCCAAGTGCTTTGTGGGAGCTTTCACTATGAATAAAACTCACAAGTTTAACCCAGATCCCCAGGCTGTATTTATGTCTAATCTCTTTGGCCCAGGAATGTCCTTTGTGGGTGGCCAGCAGCAAATAGATTTAAAAGTGTATTATTCTGCTTTTTATGGGAAACAACTTAATGTGTCTGCTGTATTTTAATCTAAGGATTATATGCTTAGCCCCTGGAAAATTCCTTTTAGAAACATCAATAAGGATCTTTTGAAACATTTTTTTTTTTTAAAATCAGGAAGTCCAATTATCATTCACACATTTATTGGTACTTAAGGCCTTGACATAAAAAACCTTTAGTCCAAAAAGGCAGCAACGCAGCTGCTACAGACTTAACAAGAAAGCCAGTATTCTCCTGGGACCATCTAAATGTATACCACACCTTGAAATAGAGTGAACAACGCTCGCCCTGCAGGTGTGTTTGACCAAAGGCTGATGTTGCAAATTCTGACCTCCTTTTGTTGTTGGCTTATCTGGTTTGGTTTGGGTTTGGGTTTTTAAGACTTCCAAACGGACTTCAAGTTAAATGACCAAATCCATTTAGTGCCTCTCTTCAAAATTCTCAACACAAAAATCATTATTTCTCTTAAAAAGGCATAAATCTCCCAGGACAAAGACAGCAGGAACCAGACAGTAAAATCTTCAAGTTGTTTGTAAAGGTAAAAAAAACAAAGGTGAAAAAACAGGACACATCTTCAAATTTGTGGAGCCCCATTCTGTCTCAGAATCAGACATTCCAAAACTATCAGGCACATAAAATATCTAATGTGAAAGACAAGAGAAGGGGAAACACGCAACTTGAAGCAAAAGGGGGGCAGAAAAATAAAATTTCAAAAGGTAAAAATGTTAATCTACCTACTTCATGAAAACACTCAGGAGCTATCAGCAACAGAAAATAAAACTGACAAATTAACAACTTTTAGGAACAAGGGTTCCTAGAAAATGTAAGTTATCCTTGGGAAGAGGCACTCAGAGACTCGTCAAACATCTTGCAGGTCCAGAAAGAAGCTGAGTAAATAATGGCAGAAGCCAATACTGCAGCAGAGAACATAAAAACAAAAGTGCTGTGAACTCTGTGCCTTCCTGTGCCCTGGCCAGGCACAGACAGGAGCAGGGGCTTGTTTGGCTCACAACTCCATGCTCCAGTCCATCCCTGCAAGGGAGTCTGCCTGAGGACTCAAGATAAACAGCCACTTGACAGGCAGCAGCAGAGAAAAGAAACACCCCACTCTGTACTCAGCTAGGTAAGTCTCTCTTTAACCAAGACCCCACACCAGGAAAGGGTGCATCCCACATTCAGGGTGGATTTTCTTACTTCAGTTAACCAATTAGGAAAAATCCTTCACAGGTAGGTAGGCCCAGGGCCAACTGGAGCCACTCTCTCCCTCCTGGAGGCTTTCTTCCCAAATGTTCCTAGTTTTTGTCACTCTGGTAAACTCATCATCACAGTGCTCTCTGGACATCAGCAAAAAAACAAAAACAAAAACCCGAAAAGCATGTCCAGACTACGGCTGGTGATCATTAAACTGCCTGACACTGCTGAAGGCCTTCACGAATGAAGTCCAAAGACACAAGAGAAGACCCTGTAAAAAACTGAGAATCGGCAAGTGCTAGTGTTCTCACAAAGAGCCTGGGAGAAGGTGAGCTATCAGCAACTCAGTGATTGCCAGCCAAGAATTCTACACCTAGCCAGGCAATCAATTATACATGAGTGTCACACTCTCAGGTATACAGCAGCTCAGAAGTCTTACCTCCCATTTGCAAATTGTTAGAAAGCTTGCAAAATTAGAAAGTAAAAGAAGGAAAATCAGAATATGGGCTGGGAAGAAAGCCAATCAGAGGCAGGCTATAAGGACTACTAAGAACTGACCTGCTAAGGAAGAAGCAAGCCCTCAGCACCGCCCACAGCACCGCCCACAGCACCGCCCACAGCACCGCCCACAACACAAGATGGGATGGCTCCAGGTGTGAGTCCTTCAAGATGAAAGCAATGTGTTAAAATACTGCCAGAACCCTCCTGTAGAAAGCTGGTTACTCATACATGTCTTTACAAAGGAAAAGTGAGTGATTTTTTTTTTTTTAAATCAAGAGGAAATGTAGCCAAGCTGTTAAACAAGGCATTTGTGGATCCTATTTACACAAAACAAGATAAACCACCAGGTAAGGAATAGTAAAAAAAAAAAAAACTAGACCCTTTAAAACAAACAAGGAAACAAAACAACAACAAAAGCTTAAACTTTTAAAAGAAGACGATGCTGCATTCAACATCGAGCATGACAACTTACAAAATACATACTTTCATGTGTGCCTCACCATTTAAACTTAGCACAACTGGGCCAGAGACAGGAATCCTTTATAGTTGTGTCAAGCAAGTTGATAACACCTGCCGCCATCGGATCTGCAGACACTGGACTGCAGGGAGCACTGCATGCTCCAGGTGAGTTCCAGACTTACAAACTGCTCATGACAGGAGGCTGGGAATATAGAGAAACATAGAGGCCTGATGGGGACTGAACCTGGGTTCCTCTCTCACTTGGACCACGTATCACAAATCACTCTGTGTTACATCACATGACATTTTCCAAACAGTCAAATTCACAGAAACAGCAAAATGGTTGACACCAGAGCTTAGGGAGCAGCAAAAACCAGGAGTTGGGTGGTGCGATTCATGTTTCACATCATCAAAGAAAACGAGGCTATCAACTTGTGGGTGGGAAGGACAATCAACGGACACAGACAGTAGCTTGAGGGGAAAGGATGTAATTCTATTCCAACTAAAGACATGTTTTAAGGTTTTAAAAGAGAAAATACCAAAAAGGATAATCAACCCAAGCTAATGGTGTTACCCAGCCCACGGTGGCTAATAATGTTATTTTTGTTGTTGACATTACAGAAAATGAGGGTGACCCTACTTTCCCAGCTGTAAGATGCACCCAGGTCAAAAGCAATGCAGTAATTGTTGATATACAATCCCAGATTACTTAGCAAGGCAAACGGCTCTGGGGAAGCTAAGAATAAAATCGGGGAGAGTTAAATCTAAGAACTTATTATGGTTCCCACAGGTATTTGGTAAGTTCAGGATCTGTCTACAGAATTAGAAGTTAATCCATTTATCCTCTGAGTACCTGTACATTTGGAATGTAATTATGATCTTAAAAGCAGGTGTTAAAATCAATACTCAAATGTTACCACCTCCTCTTGTTAAAGAGACAATAACAAAGGAATGTTTGGACACTAGGCATTCGTGTGAGACTCATCTGAAATTCCCGACAGTATCTCATTGTAAATGCTCTCTTGTCAAAAGTGAGGCTAAAAAAAAATAATAATAATAAAACACAAAGGCAAAGGCCCAGCTCATTCAAGGCTTTTGTGAGCTCCTCCCACATCCCAGGCAGCTGCCGCCAGCTGAAAATGTACTGTCGGGCAGTGTCGAAGGGAAGCAGGAGTCTGGACGTGAAAAAAAGCTTTGTAAATACTGATTAGCACCACTTTTTCCTTAAAAGCATGGCACAGAGAGCCAAAACTGTTTTCCACCAAGTTTTTCTTTGCTTTGATAGCTACAGAGGTGGGAGCTGCCTTGTAAATTCCCAACAGTAATAATACTGCATTTTCCAGAGTATTGAGTCTGCAGTAAATAGAAAGAAATCACTGTTGTTATCCTCAAAAGACAACATGACCCTCCCTAAATATCTGAGACCCAAGAGTGAGCCTCCTACATTACAAAGGAGAACTTCTCAGCAATTGTGGGGAAGTATTCTTAATAGGGAAATAGTGACTCCCTCTAGACAGAGCTGGCTAAAAGCCTAAGAAACAATAGGAACAGTCCAAACCTGAGGCAGATAGCACATCTCACATCCTACTGACACATCTGAATCTCTTCCCACCACAGAAGGCTGTATGTCATCTACTGCTCTGATTTGATTAAACAAGCGACCAACATTTCTGAGTGAATGCCAACCCTACATGGCCTGGCCATTCCCACTCAAATATATTGCCACCACGGCAGAGCAGCATCAGCAGAACAAAGGAGAAAGCTCAGCTCAGTAAATAACAACAGTGGCCTTTGGGACAGAGGTGCTTCTATACGCCGGTCTACTTTATATGGGTTCCTCGTCTCTGCCTCCTTTATAATTATTAACTCAAATGCCCCGCAGCCAACATGAAGGCACGACTTGACAATATCGACCCTTACGGGCCACATGACAGGACATCAACACAATAATGAGAGATAAGAAGCATAGCAGCCACGAGGTACTATCAGAAATGCCCCATGAATAACCGTTCATTTGAGTTTCCCCAGACCCTTGAGGGGTAAAAACCTTCGTGCCCATTGAACAGTCAGAGAAATGGGCACAAAGAGTAACATGTCAAGCTCACGCAGCCTGACCTACATACAATTCATTCATATTCCTTATCACATGTTCATTCTGCCGCCCTACTATGTCATCTCTCAGTGCAAACAAAAGAATACACCTCAAAATGCTTTGCAAACCATAAAAAATGCATGATAATGATAATTAATTATCATACTTAGTGAACTTTCCAGTACCAAATGACCTTCCTGGTACTATATGTGTCGGTAAAGGCAACAACCATTAACCTTCTGTCTACCTGTCTGCACTTCCACTCCAGCTAAGGAAATGTTACCCTCAGGCTCTAGAACCAAAGCACAGGACCAGGACAATTCAATCAAAACAGAAGGATGGCCCCAACCTTATAGGGAGGCTAGGCCCCACTAGCCTCACGTCAGGCACACATGGAGTCACAGCCCAGAAGACCATTTCCAGACATGATGAACTTGAAGTTGCTTGCAGGTCCCCACTCACACAAGCACACAGTCAAGATGGACCCTCACAATACCTCTCAGATCCCCAGCCAAGCCCCTCTTTCAGGGAGATCCATCCCTGGGCTCAATCACCTGCACACTAAGTGGGTAGTTTTAGTGGAGTTCTCTGTTACTTTCAGCCAGGAGAATCATCTTCATAGTTTCTAAAGCACATTCTGTCCTACTGGGCCACCCTGACATGAACTTCAGAACTTTCTCTTTTTTGAAAATAAATCTTGAGAGGAACAAAGTAAATTTTAACTAGATGGGTTTGAGAAGTCAACCCTCCTAAGGATTGCCTTCTTGGCGAGACAGCTCCATGCAGTACAGAACAGGTCGATTTTTCTTGAGCCATAGAACAAGTGATTTTTACCTATCAGCTTTTTTTTTTTCCTTCAGGAAATGATATTTTAGGCTGGGTCAGTGCTGCAAGCCTGTAATCCCAGTTACTTAGGATATTGAGACAAAAGGACTGAAAATTCAAAGCCAGCTGAGGCTATGACGGTTAGAGGAAAGCATCTTAGCTACAGGGCTGTCTCGTTCACAGTTCTTCGGCGTCAGAAGCAGACACCAATTTCTGCTCAGTTCTGGTGGGTCCTTGTAGGACAGTGTCAACAATGGCAGAGCATGAGCAGCAAGGAGCATGGTGAGCAACACTACAGAGGAGAAAGGAACGCGCATCCTTAATGAGCTACAGGGTCTCATGAACTGTGCTTATTTCTTCTGAGGGCGGCAGCCACCAGGCCTCCTCTCTAGATTATCTAGTAGGTCTGCCTCCTGTCAGCCGCAGCATTTCACAAACCTCCAGGATGTGAACCCCTGGGAAACAAACTGTAACTCCTAGAGACAATTGACTGCACTCAAGTTTGACAACAGAACAAACCAGCATGGCTTTCACCTCACACGCTCACTCAACTATTCAGGAACCATCCTTCTCTGTGGTGGTTCCTTCAGAAGTCTTGAGATTTCAGAGAAAAGCATTGTTGCCCACCTATGCCCCTGCCTCCAAGTAGGGTAAAAAGCATTTCATTTGTGGTCAGGTGGCTCCAGAGGTGACAGAGAGCATCACTGAGAGCTTTACACTTTATTGCTCCCTTGAATTTAGCATACGGCTAAATAATTACAACTGCAGCTTAGAGTAAACACCGGGGCTCACTTCCTCAAAAACCTCTTGGGCTGAAAGAAGGAAGTGTAGCCTATGTGGTCTCTGGTGGCTCACTGACACAGTCATAGCTGGTCTGAGGACAGTCATGGTGGTGAGAGGGAAGACAACGACAACCCAAGTGTCCACCCATAGAACACACACAAGCATTTATAAAAACTGCTAACTTGGTTACAATGGTATTTCTTAGAGAGATATAAAAGCCATTACTTTGTGTTCCTTGCAGTGTTGTCTACGGACTCCTAACTAACATAAATAATCATGTGTGACCTTGAGCCAGGAAGGATAAGCATTCCAACACATACTGATTTGTACTCTCCGTTTCCCACGCATTATCTTGGTTTGTTATGATTTCAAAGGCCTGCTTGGCTTGCTGTGTAAGCATGCCAAAAGCTCCTCTCCCTCTCTCAGACCAGGCAGCCTTCCCACAGCCTAGAATCACCACCCAAATAGTCTTAAAGCTGTATGAATTGGTTTACGTCACACTATACAGTCTTCCTACTAAGGTAGTCACTGGACTGTACAGAGCAACTACATATCAAATTTATAAAACTAATTGACAGTTGATAATATTAATTTTAAACTGAGAGGCTGGCAGCTTTATTTCCATACTATGTTTTGTTATACCTCATAGAAAACACAAACCTAGAATGGAAGTTTTACATTCTCAAGCACCTCTTAAAAATCGCACAAACTTTATCTGATTATCATCACTTTGTGCATAAAATATGGTGGCACTTTAAATTTGTTAGATGAATGAATAAACAGACTTGCTGAGCTCAGATTCTTATACGACCACATAGATTATCTTTACTATGCCTTTGCTTTAACGACATAAAGCAGGAGCTGTGAGCCATATGATCATTTGTTGCCACTACGTACCCTGGTTTCTACTGTCACATAATACAATTTGTAAGCAAATCAGCATGACCATATTTGAATAAAACTTTATTTAAAAAAACAATTTGGCAATAAAAATACCATTTTCCTATAGAGAATACTTTTTTATAATATGTTCCTCTGGCCCTTAAACAGCTTCTAAATTGAGCCAGATATACTTGGTTAGGGGTATATATGCAAATCTCCACGGTGCCAATTGCCTGTTAATTGCAACCCTGTTCCCAGCTTGGTCTATGAATGCCTTTGAATTTACTTTCCGGAACTCAAGTACTGTGGGTCCACAACTGTGACTCCATAAGCACAATACAGGCTCTCAGGTATAAGGCACAGCTGATGTTCTCTTTCCCTTACTTAATACCTCATATCATCACCTACTGAGCTTTTAACTGTTTATTCACTGATGGCCTGTTTGAGAGTCTGCAGTCTGCCTGGGGATACTACAGAGAGTAACAGAGTAACAGAGGCAGAGGAGGACACAGAACAGTGCCAGGAGGGAAGAGCAGAGAGTCACAGGAGCAGTCCCTGCAGGACTGGAGAAACCACACAGAGCTCCATGTGCCTGCATCTTCCATCAAGTCAGAACGTCTTCACAAACAGCAGCAGCTGGGCCAAGGCTGGATGTCCCACTGCCATTTCACTAGAGCCATGGTAAGGACAAACCTCACTAATCTCCATTTCTATGGAGGGTGGCCTGGGTGCAAACCCTTTCAAATGATCCATATCTGCTAGAATAAATAAGTCATGATGTCTCCACACAATGGAATGCTTGATAGCAGTGAGAATGGGCATTCTATTCCGTAAGCAACAACAGGAGTAGAAGATGGCTGAGCGACAAAAACACTCAAAAATAGAATGTGAGTGATACATTACACACACAACCACAAAGGAAAACCATATTTATGCTGCTACAAAGCAAGGGTGCAGTGCAGCATTTACTAGAAGGGAGATGTTTCTTCCTAATCTGAATGCTAGTCACACATGTATGTTTGGTTTGCAAAGTTACCTTGAGCTAAGTATTCATAATACTCGTAGTTATTAAAAGCCTGGGATTCAGAAGAGCCAACAGCTACCCTGTAAGAGATGATGATTCCCGTTACCAGTTCTGATGTTTAATGACTTGTAACTATCATCACTAGAGAATTATAAAGTCCAACAAGTCTTTCATGCATAATGTCTAGCCTGGAATCATTTCTAACCTCTCTCGTGTTGACTTAAACATTATTAACATTGTCGACTTTACATGGTCACTCATGATCTTTGCATGTTCTCCTACATATATGGATTTTTTTTATCCCAAATTAACCAACATATGATCACACAAACTGGTTTACTGATGACGGCTCCTCAGGAGGAAGGTTGTTACCATCTGATCCACTCACCCAACCAACCAAATGGCAGCCAATGTGGACAGGCAGCTTACAGGAAAAGAATTAAGCACAGGATGTCTTTCTTATGCTGGGCCAACACCATACCTCTATATACACATGGTTCTTGTCATCCCAATTCAGATTGCTTAGCTGCCCGCTAATTAGCTGCCCGCTAGATGTAGTTAAAATCTTTTTATTTCTGTCAATTAAGAAGGGAGACGATTTCTGTTACACTCTTGTGTTTACTTATGTGATCTGGTGTCACATAATTTATGAGCATTCTGAAATGCCACTCATGGGAGGCTGTTGTTATTTTTAGAAGCCCTAAACATTTAGGAGAAAATGCCATGATATTTGCAGCGTATTCCCATGTGTTTCAACAAAAATAATCAAAATATTTTTTTAAGGGAACAAACCTACCCAAACAAGAAAAAAAAATTAACAAAAAACGCTAACAACATTCAAATGTGGGCGCTGGGCACACCGTCCGTTC
Organism: Rhabdomys pumilio; assembly: GCA_030674055.1. Lineage (NCBI taxonomy): Eukaryota > Metazoa > Chordata > Mammalia > Rodentia > Muridae > Rhabdomys > Rhabdomys pumilio. The sequence goes on from JANHMN010000003.1 coordinate 158,751,942, forward strand.
TGTCCACTCTTCAGCAGGCTTGAGAATATAGCATAGTATAAAGCTGCAGACACGTCTTTACTCACCTTCCGAGTGGATGGCTCTCTTCTAAACAGAATCAAATGGTGAGGTCTGTCCTCAGGCACCAATTTACCCTGCCTTCACCCTGCAAGCAACAGCAAGCAACGCGTTAGCCTTGAAGAACTGTATGAAGGCAATGTTCTTTCAGTCAGAAGATGTACTTAGTATATGGCAAATCTCGAGATGAAAATATTGCTATAGCTTAAAAAAACAGGGAGAAATATGAAAAGAAAAATGATCCCATATTGACCATGGGAAATTCCAGCCTCCCTCACACTATCTTGGAATCAAAGCAACCTCACCATGAACCTCTTTTTCCTCCTCTCTCTCTCTGGCTTCATTTTAAGGTATTCTTGACAAAACTGCCTTGATTAGGATAGAGACATTCTGCCATATGTAGACATATGTACACATCGAGTAACTATTACTACATCAGCTAATTAACATATCCAATACTTCTCGTCCTTAATTGCCTTCTCTTATTATTTGTTTTGAGCCATGGTTGGCTATATAGCAGAGGCTGGCTCATTCTTTTGGACCTTCCCAGCCTGTATTCAGAATGCTCGACTATTAGTTACTTTCTTACTTGTGCTAAGAACTCTCAGCAGGTGTCCAACTCACAATATATTGTTATTAATTATGGCCATCATGCCCATTCTTCAGGCTTTCTGAATATCAGTGCCATGGTGAGTTTCTCTTCCTATAAATCCATTTCTAGACAGTGTCATGGCCCAAACATGCTGAACTCAGCCCAAGCTCAGAAAAGACCAAGCTGTAAGCACCTGGGCCTCCTTTTGACCTTGAATTTCTGAGACCTGAAATATCAGGCATTTTGTTTTTTTTTTTTAACAATCAACCACCACAGTGAAACTGCAGGTCTTCCTCAACTACTCGGAGGCAAACATAGTCAGATTCAGCCCACCCTAAGTCCAACTATATGCTCCCCAGTCAATCAGCTGGGTAAGACCTAAGTCACACCCATATTGTTACCACAGGACTTCTGCGTTGGAGGTACCTAGTCTACCCAATCTTCCCCTACTGTTCCAAGTGAGTTTACCAACTGTGGGGAGCCGACAGAAGGCGGCTATCACCCTTGCAGCCATCTTGAGCCATATACCCTGACCAGAGACTTGATTACAATAGCCTACAACAGCTGAGCACACTCTGATAACATCTTGTTTTAGATATCCAGGATTTTCCCTTGGGTGTGTGAGACTTAAAGGTGTGATTTAGAGCTGAGACTTAAGGGTGTGACTTAGAGATCAGATTTAAAGACAAAACCTAAGGGCGTGATTTAAGGACGTGACTTAGAGGCATGGCTTAAAAGTGAGACATAAAACGCGAGAGGCAGACAGAAGAAATTATTAGTTATTAGGCATTAGGTAGTAGGCACTTGAGGAAACTTGGAGGCACTAGGGACTAGGAACTCAAGACTTGGGACTTGGACTAGGAAGAGAGACTGAAAAATAAACGGGATTGAATCACACTCTGTCTGGCCTCCATTCTTCGAGTCTGTCCTCGCTCTCTCTCTTGCTGAATCCTGACTCGAAGACTTGGAGCAGCTTGGGGCAGTTCTAGCTGGAGCAATTTAAGCCCCAAGGCTTTTGGCAGTGCGGGTTCCAACACTGATAGAGCGGTCCACGACATTTTGGCTCCCAAGCATGGGGCAGCTCGGCTCTCAACCAACCTCTCTCAAGAGAAAGCAGCTAAGAGCCAAAGAAGGTGTCTAACAAAGATACACAAGTAGAAATAACAGAAATTAAATCCCTACTTAAGTCTTTCGACTTCTGAATGAGAGTTTCACTACACACAGTTTGCTCTGCCCCAGAGATGATGCCCTTCCGAAAAGTAGCCCAGAGCCAAAAGACCAAACAACGCTCTCACCTGAGGGAGCACGTGGGGTGTGTGCTACAACATGTTTCCTAAGAGAAGACATCCACAATCATGCTTAATAGTACCATTAATCCTGTAATCATCACAATTACTATAATTACTACTAATAATTATACTTCCTTGTAGACACAATGACCTTCGTGTATTTTTGGCATTTTATACATATAATTCATTTTCCTCCCTTTTCTCAAAAGAGTACAGCTGCCTAACTGAAGTAAATAACAAGCATCACAGTGGAACGCTGGTCACTTTCGTCTTTGCCTCAATCAAAGGAAGCCCTTGCTGGTTGCTCCTTTTCACACAATGAAAACGATGGTACAATACAACAGCACAAGCGCAGCCCCACAAATGAAGCCCAGAAGGAGAGGGGAGAACACAAACTCTTCATGCACAGGTGGCAAGGGCCTCTGTTCAGGAAGGGCCACTCTGCTAAGCACACACACGATGTCTGCACGCACAGAGGCCTCAGGCGTGATGCTTAACTGACGAGCAAAGATCATAGGTGCTCTGTCCTAGCCTCTTCACTAGTTAGCTTAAAAAGTGAGAGACGCTCTCCCAGCTGCTTCCTCACCTGGAGCTTAGTCTGCCTTCCAGAGATTCACAAAGGAGACTCACAAACTGAGGCACCTGGACTCCCAGGAATACTCACTCTCTAAACCACTTCTACAGCCACCCAAAACTAAGGAGGAAATATATAAGGCATTTTCTAGAAACCTCAATCTTAACTCAAAGATTTTGGTGATAGAAGGCTAAGCAAATAATAACTTGGAAGTTGGAATTCTGCTGGTATTTCAACTCTTAAGCAGAAAAAAAAATCCCATTTTGACTTCCCAAGGCCACTTCCAGCTTCGCTCACTTGTGGAGTTTGGGAAGAGAAGCATGAACTGCTTTCCCATTTTCTTACAGGCAGCAACAGAAGAGGCATGGGTACGCCATGGAATGTCACTTCATAATTACCTGTGTTCTGAAGGCACCTCTTCAAAATCAGAAGTCCCAGACTTTTGCCAGATGTAGAGGCAAACAAAACAAAATCTAGAGACCTGCAATCCCATCTCTGCATCACCTATCCTGACAGGTGTCAACAGGGGTCCAATCCTCCTCATCATCATCATCATCCTCTTCCTCCTCCTCATCTTCATCCTCCTCTTCCTCCTCCTTCCCACCCACTGACCCACTACAGGCACCAGCTCATCAGGCAGGCTCAAGCCACGCAGGAGTGCATTTCACACTGGTGACATTTTCCACCCTATACTGACCTGAAAGACATTTTCATTTGAAGTGATATTTGTATGATTACTATATAAAAATAAACATCCCAGGTGGTGATGGTGCACGCCTTTAATCCCAGCACTAGGGAAGCAGAGGCAGGCAGATCTCTGAGTTTGAGGCCAGTCTGGTCAACAGAGTGAGTTCCAGGACAGTCAAAGACTACATAGAGAAAGCCTGTCTCAAAAAAAAAATCCAAAATAAATAAACATTCATTTAGTTTTGTCTCTAAACAGTTATTATTCTGAAATATGTTTTACAAAGAGAAATTGTGGAAGCCAGCCTCTAAAATGGCGGCCAGTGGTCCCTGCTTCCCAGCATCCCCAGACTGGTGTAGTTCATCCCCTTCCATGCTGAATAACGCTGCTGTGTGTAAATGCTACAATACTTGAGGAGTGCCATAGAGATGCTTCAAATGCTATATGAAGACTCTGCAGCTCATATCTTATTCTGTCTTTGGAGGGGACCCAGCTGCCAGGACATGAAGACACCCAAGAAGCGGTACAAGAGCAGAGCATACAGCTCAACAGGTAAAACACTTGCCATGCAAGCACGAAGACCTGAGTTCAAATCCCCAGATTCCATGCAATAAAGCCAGAAGCAGCAGGCATGACGGCCATCCCAGAGATTCTAGGTAAGATGGGTGATTCAGAAAGGAGAGTCTCTAAAAGATGACAAGCCAGCGACTAGCCAGAATGCAGAGCAGTGAACAGGAAAGAGACCTGGTTCCTAGAAGAACTCAGATGGATTGTCCTTTGACCCCTACATGTATGATTTCACACACACACACACCAACAAAAAGAAGCTCTGCAGAGAGGGACACATTTTCAGTAAAATATACTTCCTCAAACCAGTGAGAAACTGAGAGAAAAACCAGTGAGAAACAACCACGCATGAGGGACCATTGTAGAAGCAGATCCCTCAGCACTAGGCAGTCAGCACTGCAACTCCACAAGACCCCAAGTCAAAACCATCCAGCTACCGGTTCCCACATTCCTGACCCCGACACAGAAGCTGTGAGATCATGCTTAGAGTCTAGTGAAAGTCCATGAAGAGCACTGTAATAGAATACATGTGGTGTGGGCTTCTATTTGGGAGGCCGTGTGTGTGTGTGTGTGTGTGTGCACTTGCTGACTGCATTTTCTCTCCTCCTTCTTCAGCATCTCCCCAACAAGAAGATGCACCACTAGACTGAGTTTTGAACCAATCATTCATTTCTTTCTCTCTATCGTCTCACCACATACATATTCTCAATAAGCCATTGTGTTGTTCCTAAGTTAAGCTCAGTGTAAAGGAAACATAATGTGCATATTCTTCTGAGATGTCCTCTTCCTTAAGATTCATCCCTGTTGACTCCCATGGCTGCAGCTCATTCTTTTTTTTTTTTTTTTTTTAATTTTTTTCACCATTCCACATTTTTCTCTGTGTGAAGAAGCTCACAATTCCCAGTTCTATTCTACTGCTAAGGATCCTGGGAGTTTTCAATTTTCACCTGTTGTGAATAATGCTGCCCTAATATTCTGGCACTTGTCCCCTGGTGCACTCGGCAAGTTTCTGCAGGCTCTACCTAGGGAAAGATGGCAAGGCTAGGGGGCTGCACAAGTTTACTCCTCTAAGTAAAGCCAAACTGTTCTCCAAAGTGTTTGTGTACAGCGAGAGGACTCTAGCCGCCTTTCCAGGCTCGCTCTAAGAGGCATGCTTGTTTTGCTAATTGCAGGGAAAGCTTTCAACCAACAAAAGGGAAAGCTTTCCTTGTGTCCACAACACTGCTGCAAATAGACAGTACTCCAAAGCAGTGACCCAGACAGATGGAGCACATTAGTCACAGGACACTGTACAGACCTAAGAATGATGTCGGAGACGAGCCAGTATCATGCACAGACCATGGGGTACAGCAGAGCCCGTTTTCTTCCCAGTGGATTCCCAGTGCAGTCCTCCCTTATTTCTGTATGATAAAGGGGTGGGAATGCACTTGCTCACGACAACCAAATTCAAACCTAAAGCCAAGGGACCAATAATCTCGACAAAACAGTTCTTCTACCAGAGAGCAGCCTTTGTTTTTCATATCTTCACCTGTAAGATAGAACTATTATATACTGCAACTAAGTCTTCCTCTTAGTGCTTCTATTAAAAATTAAATATTTTCCATAAAAAATATATCCTCTGCAGAGTTGGTTAATCCAATTTCTTAGGTGGAAATGGCAACTTTTTAATCATCTGAATTTCTAGTAAAAAATAAGATCACAGACTCCTTTGGCATTAGATACAAGTAACAAGAAATTCTTTATCCAGGTGATGGTGGCAACCGCCTTTAATCCCTGCACTTGGGAGGGAGGCAGAGGCAGGCGGATCTCTGAGTTTAAAGCCAGCTTGGTCTTCAGAGCTAGTTCCAGGACAGCCAGGGGTGAACAGGGAAACCCTGTCTCAACACCCCTCTCTATACCCCCACCCAAAAGAATTCCTTCAATTTGGTCAGGAAAGTATTTTTATACAAGCCAAGGAGTCTCAGAAAGACAGAACTAAAATGTTACCTAATGGGATCATTTGAATTCAATCTCTAAATAATTTGTATCTGTCTCTTTAAAATCATTCATAAATAATTTATAAACCATGTATTTGCTAGAGAGACAGCTTGGCAGCTAAGAGCCCTGGCTGCTCTTCCAGATAACCCCGGTTCAATTCCCAGCACACACATGGAGGTTTACAACTGACTGTAACTCCATCTTCATTATCTCTAGCTCTCCCACATAGCTAGGAGGAACATAGCCATTTTGTCCTTGAAGAAATTTTAATCTGAGATCCTAAGAAAGTTGGCCAGAATAACACAGGCAGTCAAAGAAAATGGCGGGGGCAATACCCGATACCCACCTAGCAGTTTAGAGTCCATCTTCTCTCTGGAGCGGACTCTCTAGACCAGCAGTTCTCAACCTTCCTACTGCTGCGACCCTTTAATACAGTTCTTCATGTTGAATGACCCCCCACAACCATAAGATTATTTTTGTTGCTACTTCATAACTATAATGTCGCTAGTGTTATGAATTGTAATACAAATAACTGATATGCAAGATATCCAATATGGAACCCTGGTGAACGGGTCAACACCCTACCCCCAAAAGACCCACAGGTTGAGAAACACTGTTCTAGCTGATAAACTATCACCTGAGCTTACAGCTTGGTAGGCAAGTGTTGACCTTGCCTGAGAATGGTCTCCATAAAGAAAAAGCACAGAGTCATGTGACAATGCTCCGGTCTTCCTGGCAAGCAGAAGAGGCCAGCTCCAGTATCACACGGGTTTACCCAGACAGGCAAATGTCCTCTAGTACACGAGATCTCCGTCTACAAGATGCAGATGTTTTATTTCAAAGGGCTATTGTAAGAATTAACAAGATCAACACAAAACCGCACTTGACACACAGAAGGGCATGGTACAGATATGATTAACAGTGAAAAGAGAAGAGAAAAGATTCTCTGGCTACTTAAAGAGAAAAGCAGAGAGGTGATTTTAGACAAAGTCTCATTCTTTACAGTGAAGGACCTGATAAAATTTTGACAGCCATACATGTATCTAATGATTTTTTTACTAATACCAAGACTTCCTAGTTTTGGGGCTAGAGAGATGTCTCAGCAATTAAGAACTCTTGTTGCTCTTAATTCAAAGAGGAATTAGGTTCCCAGACCCCACATGGGAGCCTCCCAACGGCCTGTAAACTCCAGTTCTAGATCTAATGTACCCTTCTGGCCTCCGTAGGCACCTACACACACATTTCCATACACACATACACACATAGACACAGAGACAGACACACACAGGTAATAATTAATAAAGTCTTCAAAAGAAAAGTGGCTTCCTCTTTCCATACTACCCTAAACAGAATAACCTTGGCAACTAGATCAACCTTTTAGAACATTAGTAAGCATTACACATTTTTATGCAAACACTGGAACTGAAAGGATTCAAAGTAAAACATTTGGCTCATTTTAACTTTTCTAGATCAGGAAGTCTTAATCACTCATTTAAAATAGCAGCTTTTTTTTTTTAACATATTTTTTAACCATATTTTGTTTCCTGAAAATCATCCTAAACTATCTGGCCAATGAAGAACCATCTTGATTAAACAACCATTACAGTAAATGGCAAAATGAACTCTGGCAACCCTGGATAAATCACAGTTCAAGGAGGTGAGCTCAGCTCCTAACAGCACCCCTGTGCTGTGCGTAAGAGGTATTTTACATATGAAATATGAACTTTGGAACAGAGTGTCCATGTTAGTGCCTAGGAGTCGCCATGGTAACTGATCCTGTTTGCACGCTGAGGAAAAACAGAGCAGCAGCAGCAGCAGTAGCTACAGGCTTGGGATTGTAGTTCTGCATTGCAAAACTGGAGTATTCCAATCATCCCAGTGCCACTGATGATCTGAGAAAACCTGAGCCATGTGTTTGCTCTGGTATGTGTCACAGAGGGAGCAAACACCTACCAAGGGGCCATTTTTCAAAGCAGATAACGAGAAAGAATAGAAACAACCTCAGAACACTGTGAGCCATGTGAAGAGAGCAGAGATGGCCACTACTCACGTTTTCTCAGTCTGACCTACAGACAAGTCATTTTGCTCTGCATATGTCTGTGCTGGTCCATTAAAGAATATGTTTGTATTTGTCTCTTCTGAGAGATCTGAACACAGATCCCTACTTCACAGGTAAGGAAGTTAACTCTCATAGGTTAAAAATAACTTGTCCAAAGTCACAAACTAGTATACAGGTAATGTAACTGGCTCAGACCCTATTGTAGGTACTCAGACATCTCCTGAACATGGCCTCCTCAGCTCATAAACCTGAAGCCACTACTAATGCCCTACGGGTTTTGTACAAACAAAATGAGACTATACATGCACACATTTAAACACACAAGCATATACTCATGTGTCTGTGTGTCTAGTCTCCCCTCACCCTCTTCCTCTCCTCATTCCCTGATCTTTGGAATATGCTGTAATAGGTTGGCAACAATGTTACCATAAATAGTATGGTATAATAACCACCTGAAAGAAGACAACAATAATGGCAGTGACAACAGAAAATATGAGCAGAAAATTTATAAGCAAACAAACATCCAATACCACTATTAGGGCAATGCAAATCAAAATCGCAATGATATATCAATCCGATGCACACAATACACACCAATCAGAAAGGCTGTTACTTTCTTACTCCTATAACCAAAAAGTTGGTGAGCATCAACTGTAAGAGAGGAAGGACTTATTTGGGCTCACACTTTGAGAGTGTGTACAGTCCATTGTGAGGAAGGCATGACGGGAGAAGTGGCAGGGCTAACAGGAACGGGAGAAGAGGCAGGGCTAACAGGAACGGGAGAAGAGGCAAGGCTAGCAGGAACAGGCTACTTGCTCATGTAGATATGGACCAGGAAGCAGAGATAAGACAGTGAGCAGGGCTAGGTTCCAAAGCTCAGCCCCTCCCCATGCCCCAAGCCCAGGCCCCACTTCTACAACAGCACCACCCATCAGCTGGGGATCAAATGTTCAACCATGAGAACCTGTGTGAGTCCATTTTATATCTCTACCATAATATTCTGCTCCTGGCCCCCCTAAGCTCAGAGCCATGGCATAATGCTTTTAACAAGCATTTAAGTCCAACTTCAAAGGTTCCTAACATCTTCCTTTAATTAACTAATTAACTGAACATGCACAAGTGTTTTACTTGCAGGTTTGTCTGTCCTCCCATGTGCATTCCTGGTGCCTAAGGAGGCCAGAAGAAGGTGTCAGATTCCCCCGAACTGGGATTGTAAAGTGTTCTGAGATGCCATGTGGATGCCAAGGTTCAAATCTGGGTTCCCTGCAAGAGCAGCTAGTGCTTTCAACTGCTGAGCCGACTCTCCAGCCCATCCCTATAGTCTTATCAATTTCCATACTGTTCAAAGTCCAAAGTCTGGCTCGCCCGGATCCTGGTGACTGGGCCAGACACCCAGTTGATCTGCTCCCCTGTGGAAACTGAGTCTGGAGGCATCCTAGAAAGGCCACGGCCTGCAGAATTGCAGACACCCAGCTGATCTGCTCCCCTGTGGAAACTGCATCCGGAGGCATCCTAGAGAGGCCACTGCCCTCAGAGCTGCAGACATCCTAGAGAGGCCACTGCCTCAGAGCTGCAAAAGCCATGTTTGGAGATATCCTAGAGAGGCCACTGACATCAGAGCAAGGGACACCATATCCCGAGGCATACTAGAGGAGCCACTGAACTCAGAGCATCAGACACCATATCCTGAGACATCCTAGAGGAGCGACTACACTCAGAGCAGCAAACACTTAGCTGGTCTACTACCTTGGAGACACCATATCCTGAGATATCCTAGAGGAGACACTGTACCCCGAACAGCTGGAGCTCAGAATCACAGACACATCTGGACCCCGAGGAGTTCTGACATAACCAAGATAACTGGAAAGGCAGACTCCAGTAAGAACCAGTGAGTGCAGGTAGCACTAGAGCTAACCAAATGGCGAAAAGCAAGCATAAGAATGTAAACAACAGAAACCAAAGTTACTTGGCATCACCAGAACCTAGTTCTCCCACCATAGCAAGTCCTGAACACCACATCACACGGGAAAATCAGGATTCAGAATTAAAATCACTTCTCATGACGATGATAGAGGACTTTAAAAAGGACATAAACAAAACTCTCAAAAAATTTGAGGAGAACACAGGTAAGCAGGTAGAAGCCCTTAAAGAAATGTAAGAAAGCACAACCAAACAGGTGAAGAAATTATACAAAACCGTCCAGGATCTAAAAATGGAAGTAGAAACAATAAAGAAATCTCAAAGGGAGACTACCCTGGAGATAGAAAACCTAGGAAAAAGATCAGGAGTCATAGACACAAGCATCACCAATAGAATACAAGAGATAGAAGAGAGAATCTCATGTGCAGAAGATACCATGGAAAACATAGACACAGCAGTCAAAGAAAATGTGAAATGCAAAAAGCTCCTAACACAAAACATCCAGGAAATCTAGGACACAATGAGAAGACCAAACCTAAGAATAATAGGTATAGGTGAGGAGGAAGACTCCCAACTTAAAGGGCCAGTAAATATCTTCAACAAAATTATAGAGGAAAACTTCCCTAACCTAAAGAAAGAGATGTCCTTAAATATACAAGAAGCCTACAGAACTCCAAATAGACTAGACCAAAAAAGAAATACCTCCCGTCACATAATGATCAAAACATCAAACATACAAAACAAAGAGAAGATACTAAAAGCAGTAAGGGGAAAAAAAGGCAAAGTAACATATAAAGGCAGACCTGTAAGAATTACACTAGACTTCTCACGAGAGACTATAAAAGCCAGAAGATCCTGGACTGATATTATACAGACCCTAAGAGATCACAAATGCCAGCCCAGACTACTATACCCAGCAAAACTCTCAATCACTATAGATGGAGAAACCAAGATATTCCATGACAAAACCAAATTTATACAATATCTTTCCACAAATTCAGCACTTCAAAGGATAATGGATGGAAAACTCCAACACAAGGAGGGAAACTACAACCAAGAAAAAGCAAGAAAGTAGTCTTGCAACAACCCAAAAGAAGATAGTTACACAAACATAATTCTACCTCTAATAACAAAAATAATAGGAAGCAAGAATCATTTTTCCTTAATATCTCTTAATATCAATGAACTCAATTTTCCAATAAAAAGACATAGACTATCAGACTGGATACATAAACAGGACCCAGAATTTTGCTGCATACAGGAAACGCACCCCTGTGACAAAGACAGACACTACCTCAAAGTAAAAGGATGAAAAACAATCTTCCAAGCAAATGGTCCCAAGAAACAAGCTGGAGTAGCCATTCTAATATCAAATAAAATTGATTTTTAATCAGAAGATATCAAAAAAGATAAGGAAGGACACTACATACTCATCAAGGGAAAAATGTACCAAGAACTCTCAATTCTGAACATCTATGCCCCAAATGCAAGGGCACCCACATACATAAAAGAAACTCTACTAACGCTCAAAGTATACATTGCATCTCACACAATAATAGTGGGGGATTTCAACACCCAACTCTCAGCAATGGACAGATCATGGAAACAAAAACTAAACCGAGACACAATGAAACTACCTGAAGTTATGAACCAAATGGATTTAACTGATATCTATAGAACATTTCATTCTAAAATAAAAGAATATACCTTTTTCTCAGCACCTCATGGTACCTCCTCCAAAACAGACCATATAATTGGTCACAAAACAGGCCTCAACAGATACAAAAATATTGAAATAATCCCTTGTATCCTATCAGACCACCATGGACTAAGGCTGGTCTTTAATAACAACAAAAACAACAGAAAGCCCACATACACATGGAAACTGAACAATGCTCTACTCAGTGATGACTTGGTCAAGGAAGAAGTAAAGAAAGAAATTAAAGACTTTTTAGAATTTAATAAAAAGGAGGACATATCATACCAAAATTTGTGGGACTCCATGAAAGCAGTACTAAGAGGAAAACTCATGGCTCTAAATGCTTACAAAAAAAAACCAAAAAACAAAAAAAACAAAAAAACTGGAGAGAGCATACACTAACAACTTGACAGCACACCTGAAAGTGTTAGAACAAAAAGAAGCTAATATACCCAAGAGGAGTAGACGGCAGGAAATAATCAAACTCAGAGCTGAAATCAACCAAGTAGAAACAGAAAAAACTACACAAAACATCAACAAAACCAAGAGCTGGTTCTTTGAGAAAATCAACAAGATAGATAAACCCTTAGCCAGACTAATCAAAGGGCCCAGAGACAGTATCTAAATTAATAAAATCAGAACTGAAAAGGGAGACATAACAACAAAAACTGAAGAAATTAAAAAAATTATCAGATCCTACTACAAAGGCCTATACTCAACAAAATTGGAAAATCTGGATGAAATGAACAATTTTCTAGACAGATACCAGGTACCAAAGTTAAACAAGAAGCAGATAAACCATCTAAACAGTCCCATAACCCCTAAAGAAATAGAAACAGTCATTAAAAGTCTCCCCACCAAAAAAAGTCCGAGACCAGACGGTTTTAGTGCAGAATTCTATCACACCTTCAAGGAAAACCTAATACCAATTCTCTTCAAACTATTCCACAAAATAGAAACAGAAGAAACACTACCCAAGTCGTTCTATGAAGCTACAATTACGCTCATACCAAAGCCTCACAAAGACCCAACAAAGAAAGAGAACTACAGACCAATCTCACTTATGAATATTGATGCAAAAATACTCAATAAAATTCTCACAAACAGAATCCAAGAACACATCAAAACAATCATCCATCATGATCAAGTAGGCTTTATTCCAGGAATGCAGGGATGGTTCAATATTCAAAAATCCATCAATGTAATCCACTACATAAATAAACTCAAAGAAAAAACCACATGATCATCTCACTATATGCCAAGAAAGCATTTGACAAATTCAACATCTCTTCAAGTTAAAAGTCTTGGAAAGATCAGGAATTCAAGGCCCATACCTAAACATAGGAAAAGCAATATACAGCAAGCCAGTAGCCAACATCAAACTAAATGGAGAGAACCTTGAAGCAATCCCACTAAGATCAGGGACTAGACAAGGCTGCCCATTCTCACCCTACCTATTCAATATAGTACTGTAAGTCCTAGCCAGAGCAATTAGACAACAAAAGGAAGTCAAAAGAATACAAATAGGAAAAGAAGAAGTCAAAATTTCACTATTTGCAGATGATATGATAGTATACTTAAGTGACCCTAAAACTTCCACCAGAGAACTCCTAAACCTGATAAACAACTTCAGTAAAGTGGTTAGATATAAAATTAACTCAAACAAATCAGTAGCCTTTCTCTACTCAAAAGATAAACAGGCTGAAAAAGAAATTATGGAAATGACACCCTTCACAATAGTCACAAACAATATAAAATATCTTGGTGTGAATCTAACCAAGCAAGTGAAAGATCTATATGACAAGAACTTCAAGTCTCTGAAGAAAGAAACTGAAGAAGATCTCAGAAGATGGAAAGATCTCCCATGCTCCTGGATTGGCAGGAGTAATTTAGTAAAAATGGCCATCTTGCCAAAAGCAATCTACAGGTTCAATGCAATCCCCATGAAAATTCCAAATCAATTCTTCATAGAGATGGAAAGAATGGGACCTCATAAAATTGCAAAGCTTCTGTAAGGCAAAAGACACTGTCAATTTGCAAATTCATTTGGAATAACAAAAAACCCAGGATAGTGAGAACCATTCTCAACAATAAAAAAACTTCTGGGGTAATCACTATCCCTGATCTCAAACTGTACTACAGAGCAGTAGTGATAAAAACTGCATGGTATTGGTTCAGAGACAGGCAGGAAGATCAATGGAATAGAATTGAAGATCCAGAAATGAACTCACACACCTATGGTCACTTGATCTTTGACAAAGGAGCCAAAACCATGCAGTGGAAAAAGAACAGCATTTTCAACAAATGGTGCTGGATCAACTGGAAGTCAGCATGTAGAAGAATGCAAATCAATCCATTCTTATCCCCTTGTACAAAGCTCAAGTCCAAGTGGATAAAGGACCTTCACATAAAGCCAGATACACTGAAACTAATAGAAGAGAAGATGGGGAAGACCCTTAAATACTTAGGCACAGGGGAAAAGTTCCTGAACAGAACACCAATGGCTTATGCTCTAAGATCAAGAATCAACAAGACCTCATAAAATTGCAAAGCTTCTGTAAGGCAAAAGACACTGTCAATAAGACAAAACAGCAACCAACAGATTGGGAAAAGATCATTACCAATCCTAGATCCGATAGAGGGCTAATATCCAATATATACAAAGAACTCAAGAAATTAGACACCAGACAACCAAATAACTCTATTAAAAAATGGGGTACAGAGCTAAACAAAAAATTCTCAACTGAGGAAATTCGAATTGCGGAGAAGCACCTTAAGAAATGCTCAATATCCTTAGTCATCAGGGAAATGCAAATAAATCAAAACAACTCTGAGATACCACCTCATACCAGTCAGAATGGCTAAGATAAAAAATTCAAGTGATGGTAGATGCTGGTGAGGATGTGGAGAAAGAGGAACACTCTTCCATTGTTGGTGGGATTGCAAGCTGGTACAATCACTCTGGAAATCAGTCTGGTGGTTCCTCAGAAAATTGAACATAGCACTACCCGAGGACCCAGCTATACCACTCCTCGGCATATACCCAGAAGATGCTCCAACATATAACCAGAACATATGCTCCACTATGTTCATAGCAGCCTTGTTTATAATAGCCAGAAGCTGGAAAGAACCCAGATGTCCTTCAACAGACTAATGGATACAAAAAATGTGGTACATTTACACAATGGAGTACTACTCAGCTATTAAAAATAATGAATTCGAGAAATTCTTAGGTAAATGGATAGAACTAGAAAATATCATCCTGAGTGAGGTAACCCAATCACAAAAGAACACACATGGTATTTACTCACTGATATGCAGATATTAGCCCAAAAGCTTGAAATAGCCAAGATTCAACTAACTAACTGACCACATGAAGCTCATGAAGAAGGAAGACCAAGTGTGGATGTCTCGGTCCTTCTTGGAAAAAGCGACAGAATGCTCAAGGAAGCAAATAAGGTGACAAAGTGTGGGACAGAAAGTTAAGGAGGGGCCGTCGGGAGACCACTCTACCTTGATATCCGTCCCATGTATAGTCACCAAAGATAGACGCCGATATGGATGTCAGGAAGTGCATGCGGACAGGAGCCTGATGTAGCTGTCTCCTTGGAGGTCTGCCAGAGTCTGACATATCCAGAGGTGGATGCTCGCAGCTACCTATTGATCTGATCAAGGGTTTCCAATGGAGGAGTTAGAGGACTGAAGGAGCTGAAAGGGTTGGTGGCCCCAAGAGGAGAGCAACAGTGCCAGCCAACCAGAGCTCCCCAGGGTCTAAACATCCAGCCTGGGAGCACAAAGGGAGGCACTCATGACTTCAGCTATATACTTAGAGGAGGATGGCCTTGTCGGGCATAGGTGGGAGAGGAGATACCTGGTCCCATGAAGGCTGAACACCGAGCGAGGAGGAATTCGAGGGTGGGGAGGCAGGAGGGGGGTAGGTGGGTACACACCCTTGTGGAGGCAGGAGGGGGGATGGGATAGGGGGTTCCTGGCTGGTGGGGGGAATGGGGTGAGGGGATAAAATCTAAAATGTATTTTAAAGAATAAATAATAATAATAATAAAAAGTCCAAAGTCTGTTCTGAGACTTAAGATAACTCCTCAGTTGTGTAGCCCTTAGAACAGCCATTTTCCAGCAGGATCTTCTGGAGGCTCTGTCTTTTCAGGCAGGAGCTTTACAGCCAAATCTGCAAGACTGCAGCACCCTGGAGCTCTAGATAAGAGAGGTTTTACTCTCAAGTGACCTTTCCTATGGTCACAATGCAAAGCCTAGGTTCCTCCTTAGCGGCACCGATCTCTTTAACAACTGGAGCCGCTGTCTGCACTGCACCACGTCCTCTTCACCTTTACCAGGTTCACATCCCTCTCCCTCCCAGACTGCATGTTTCCTGTTTCTATTTATTCTGTCTTCTGCTGTCCCGCACACTTTAAATCTCAATAAATGCAGTGCATAATAACCACATTGCAATCTACTGTGCTCTCTTGAAACACCCTCTGCCAAACCGTCCATCGTTGTTTACTTCAATTTCACTCAAGTTTCAGGACACAGGCAGAAATGCAGCCAGATTCTGTGTCAAATCAAACACCAATGGCCTCTAGCATCAAAGCATAGTTCCTGGTAAGAGTCCTTGCTTCCCTTCGGAAAGTCTTGAGGACAGTGACCCAGTAAGCTCCACTCACAGAACTCGTGGGCTTGTCAATCCCACGGCCACAATCCTCCATTCCTTCTTCACACCAATCCCAAAGACCCGACCACAAGAGGAGATTTATCACAGCAATAGCCTGGCCTTTGCGCTCACGCACTTTCATTAAGATTAGCATCTGTATCTTTTGTGATGTCCTGTATGATAAACCAGCAATCACAAGTGTTTCCCTGAGTTAGAAACACGGGCAAAGCAAGCTGAAATAGGGGCCAGTCTTGTGGGGGCTGAGCCCTTAAGCTGTGGGAGCTGCACCATCTTCTGTAGCTGTGTAAAGCTGGAGAACTGCCTGCCACACAGCTGGTACCAGTGGTATAGAAGAGAAAGTGTGTATAGGTGGGAAAAAAAGGCCAGGTGGTGAGGTGCAGGCCTTTAATCCCAGCACTTAGGAAGCTGGCCATGGAGTTCAAGACCAGTCAGATCTACAGAGTGAGTTCCAGGACAGCCAGGGCTTCAAATCCACCACCACCAAAAAAAAGTCTGTCTACAAAACATCTGGATTAAAGCACAGATCTCTTCTTCTGGCTATGTGACTTCAGGTAGCCTTTTCAACCTCCCCTGTAAGCACAGGGTTGGAGAGTTTTCAGGTGACTGAACACAGCCGAGAGCAGTGGTTCTCAATCTGTGGGGTGCGGACCCTTTCGGTCTGAATGACCCTTTCACAAGAGTTTCAAATGCCCAAGAACATTTGAAAACACAGATGTTTACACCATAATTCATATCAGCATTAAAGTTGCAGTTATGAAGTAGCTATAAAAATACTTTTATGGTTTGGGGAGAGGGTCACCAAAACATGAAGAACTGTATTAAAGGGTCAAGGCATTAGGAAGGCTGGGAAAAACTTGCCTGGGGCTTGTGGAAGCTTCAGTATATAGGCAAGGCTGGTTAAAGCATTGATACTCGTAATCAGCTCTAGCTTTGGCCCCTCTGGGTTGGTTTGAATGTCCATTGGCTCAGCTGTTTGAACACTTGGTCCCCAGTTGGTGGCACTGCATGGGTAGGTTTAGGAGATATGGCCTTACTAAAGAAAGGATGTCACTAGGGGTAGGCCCTGAGGTTTCAAGGCCATGCACTATTCCTAGTTCATACTCTTAACTCTTGCTTGAGATTTACGATGTAAGCCCTTAGCTGCTCCCCGAGCTATCAGGCCTGCCTGCTGCCTGCTGCCTGCCTCATTTCCCAGCCCCGATGGCAATGGACTCTTATCTCCCTGGAATGGTAAACTCAGAGAAAGCCTTCCTTCTATATACATTGCCTTGTTTGTGGTGTTTCATCACAATAAAAGAAAAGTAAGACACCCTCTAGTTGTACTTTGCCTACTCTGGAAACAAGCTCGCATCCTTGATGACCCAGGGACCCCAGCCACCAGACACTTTTCACTGTAGATTCTAAATCTTTCAGGCAGCCATGTGCCAGAAACTATGGACAGAGCCCATATACTTCTTACTGCATCACAAGATGACAGTCAGTCTCCTGAATATCAGTTTTCAATTGATGTGTCAACTAGCCATTAGTTAGGACCTAGTGCTATCTGGCATATGTAAGAAAGGACCAATAGCTCTGTTCTCTGAGCAGTATCTTCTCTTGATTCTCCTCTGGGCAAACAGTACAGGTAGCTCTCATCCACAAAGCTTTGGCCTCTACAAATGCTCTTCCAACTGCTTAGCTCTGGATCTCGGCGGTCTGTGCCGAGAAACCTACCCAGGTCTCTGCTCTGAAACCTACCCCATCTCTTTTTCTCAAATCTCATGCCAATGGTGACTTGAGACAACCAGGCAGCCAGATAGCCTATGGCTCACACAGAATGTTCTGGTTTCCATACAGTTCCTTTTTTTCCTTCTCTTTCTCAAAGCAGAGCCATGTATGGCACAGGCCAGCCTCAAACTCACTATGTACTGAGGGTGACCTTGAATTTCTGATCTTCCTGTCATCACTTCCAGGTGCTGGAGTACAAGTATGAACCCCACAGTAGCTCATAGTAGCTACTTCTGAACTCATTTTTCCTACCTTGGATCATGGCACTGAAATGCATTCCTTGAGGGTAGTTCTTATTAGGGGCCATTAGTGTCACTGTCAGAACCCGGCATGTTCCTGTGCAACAGCTGTCTGAGTTGGGATTACATCTTGGGAAAGAAAGGAAATGGTGGTAGAATTGTAAACACTGTGAAGTATTTACTTAGAGCCAACACTCACTGGTCTCTGTCTTAAATATCAGAGAGCAGTGCCCAGACAGCAAGTTCTCTCTATTAGTTACTTTTCTGTTGTTGTGATGAAACAACATGACAAAGGCAACTTATAAAAGAATGTTCAATTGGACTTCCTGTTCTTGAGGGTTAGAGTCCATGACTGGAGCCCATTCCCATGGCAGGAATAGCTGAGAGCCCATTATCTCAAACCTCAGGCTGAAGGAAGAGAGAGCTCGCTGAAAATGGTGTAAGTCTTTTGAAATCTCAAAGGCCTCCCCCAGTGACATACCTCCTCCAACAAGGCCACACCTCCTAATCCTTCTGAAACTGTTCCACCACCAAGGACCAAATATTCAAACACATGAGCCTATGGATGTGATTTTCACTCAAACCACTACAGTCTCCCAGCTTATATTCTTCTGAAATGCATGATATATAATACACACACACACACACACACACACACACACACACACTATAAATACTTTGTGTGTGTATGTGTGTGTGTAAGTATGTAAAGTAAATACATCCAAATATTCATATTGATGAAACTGGGTTCAGATGTTTGTTCAGTGCATTTTAGGCCCTATTTTTCTCAACATCTAATATATTTTAAAGATGAAAAATAGTCTTTAGTGAGAAAAAATGAAATGTAAAGCGTCTGCTCTCTGGGGGAAGGTTCTTGCCAAGCTAACTCATTTCCAAGAATTCTGAATAGAGAAATTTTTACTGTAATCTTCTTTTTAACATAATGCTTCACAGCAGAAAAAGCAATCAGAAGATGGGGTTTGGGGGGAGGGATGGGGTAGAAACGAACAAGTCCAGCCAACAGAATTCAACTGAATAACAAGAAAAGGCTGTCAAGGGCTGCAGAGATTGTTCAGGGGTTAGGATCGTGTACTGTTCTTGCAAAGGACATGATCTCACTCCTCTGCAACCACATCAGGCAGCTCACAACTGCCTGTGACTCTAGCTCCAGAGCATCAGTCACCTCTGGCCTCAAGTGTGCCAGCCCTTACATGTATACGCCAGCATGCATGGATGGATACATAATTTAAAAATAAATGGTTTTGTAAAAAAGTTATTCTCAGTGAAGCTAAACAGTCTGTATCTCTACCTCCACATCCTTTGGACAGTAATGGAAGAAGATAACAGAAGTATAACTACATTCTCATGTACTTTTGCCTCCCTGGTCTAAACCTGACTCCATAATAATTCTGTAGGCCGGCATTAGCCCCTTCACAGGTGAGATTAGTGTGCAAGACCTCAACCATCTGCTCATCATCTACAGACGTTGCTAAGCACCCACTGCTGGTGACTGACAGGGCTGCCATCCAATCTCATCTCTAAGTGCCAACACCTCGGTTTTGCTTTCCTTACACCATAACACATCCCTCCCACTGTCTGACATTTCTCTCTCTTGGTTCTCATCTACTTCGGAGCTCTACAAATGACTGAACCTCATCAAGAAAGAAATCTCTAGCAGGCATCTGTATAAACTGAAAAAAAAATCCAAGAAATTAGTCCTGAGATAAACGATGTAAAGGATGGTACTTCCAAATGTTAACTTAGGGCAACAGAAACAAAACTGTGGGATGCTGAGATTGTGGCTAAGTGGTGGGAGGAATGCCTGGCATACACAAAGTTCTGGGTTCGATCCCCAGCACCACGGACAGAAAAGGAAGGGGGAGGGGCCGTTTGAGGGTAAAGATGGGAAGAAGCTAGAAGCACTGTAGTTGTGCCAGTTTCAAGATTCGCTTTTTTTTTTTCCCTTAGCAATGATAGAGATGGCACCCCAGGCCTAGCACATGCTAGAAAGGGGCTCCAAAATATTTCTCTCTCTCTCTCTCTCTCTCTCTCTCTCTCTCTCTCTCTCTGTCTAATTTTGACATTTGAAGGGACACTAAAGGTATGATTAGCAACAAAATGCGAGAAAATTAAAAGTAATAGCTCTCTTTAATTTTGTCTGTTTCTGTGAACTACATACAGTCCTACTGAGTAGCCTCTGGATGACCTCAAACTTGTGTGATCCTCCTGTCTCAGCCTCCCAAATTCTGGAACTGCAAGTGCATACAACCAGATCCAGCTGAAGCATGTTTGTTTTATTTTGCCTTGTTTTGTATGGTGTTGGCAATTAAACTGACCATCCTGTGTGTGCTGGGCTCTACCACTGAACTATGTGTTCCAGCAAAAAGAAAGAAAGAGAGAGAGAAAGAAAGAAAGAAAGAAAGAGGAAGGAATAAATAAATTAACTCTCCAGTGCTGTTTATTTTCAACACTTGTTACTGTGAAAGTATGCAAAAATCTGTCTTCTACATGAAGACAAAGAAGCAAGACAAAAGTAAGCATACTGAAATATTATTTACCAAATTCTTAAAAATTAGGAATAGCATAAAGCTTGAAATACACGCTACTGTTTATCCCAGTAGGAGCTGCATTAACTATTCTGGAAGTAAAATATAGAACAAGAAAATGGTAAGAAATGGATTTAATGCTCACATCAATATTTCTGACCTGCAGAGTTTATTCCCGAAATAGAGGCTTTGGCACAAAACTAAAAGCTCTGTGCTTTTTCCATGCTCCCCTCCCACCGAGTCTTAAGCTTAAAAGCTAAGCTGTCCTAGCTCTGTGTCCTGGACAGTAAGGACACTTTTTACTGAAAACCACATTATCAGGCCAGGGGCCCCAGCCATGGAGAGCCCCTGGACAGTCAGAGGCCCTGTCTCAGAAAACAACATGAACTGTTCTTAAGAAACACCACTCAAAGTTGTTTTCTGACTTCCACACATGCACATACATACACAAAACACATTGCCAAGGCCCTCTCTTTCCCAGTAAGGCCAATGGTTCTCCATCTGTGGGTCAAGACCCCTTTTGAGGATCAAACGACTCTTTCACAGGAGTTGCCAAAGACCATCAGAAAACACAGATGTCTACATTATGATTCATAAGAATAGCAAAGTTACAGTTAGAAAGTAGTAGTTAAAATAATTTTATGGTTGGGGGTCGCCACAACATGAGGAACTGTATTTAAGGGCTGCAGCATTAGGAAGGTTGAGAACCCTGGCTTAGCCTTTCACGATCCTGAAACCCCCACCCAACAGAAAAGGAACCCATCTACCCACACGAGTGTGTATGTGCCAACATGGGCCACACGTCATTCTACATTACAGCCTGCAGCCTGCATATACCAGGGCTGAGGATTGAATGGTAGGACACAGTTAGAGGTATAACGCAGACAGAAGTGACAGGAGCAGGGCCTAAAACAAGGGTTATAATAAAGATGCTACCATAACCAGAAATGCTGAGACTCACACACCCAGAGGGGAGAAGGGAACATTAGGGTACTCG
Source organism: Rhabdomys pumilio (assembly GCA_030674055.1). NCBI lineage: Eukaryota > Metazoa > Chordata > Mammalia > Rodentia > Muridae > Rhabdomys > Rhabdomys pumilio. Next base: position 158,773,597 of record JANHMN010000003.1, read on the forward strand.
GGACCGTCAAAGAGGAAGAGGATGAGCCACTCAACATGGAAGGACCAGAAGTCGTGTCAAGGTTGGGAGCACAGCACAGGAGCACAAGGCCCTGAATTCCATTCTTAGCACCAAAACTGATTAACTCTAATTTTCAACTCATTAATTAGTTAGAGCTACTCAGATGGTTCAGCCAGTAAAAGTGCTCCACAGGTCTCGAGACCTGGGTTGGATCCCCAGAACCTACCTGGTAGAAGAAAACCAACCCCTGCCACACAGCACAAGCTGTCCTATTACCTCTACATGCATGTGCCCACACAAAATAAATACTGAAAATGAAACAAATTCGCACATGCATATATATCATACAACACGAAAACAGACCTTTAATATAAAAACGCTATCTGCAATGCTCTCAGTAAACAGTACGGGCCTCTATACTGTTTTGAGTGTCCATACTAAGGACACTCATATGCCTTTAGAACATGTAAACAGAAAGAAAAATGAAGAAAATGTAGGCAGCATAAACAAATAGACTTGACTGGTGTATTTTTCATGATGACAGAGAGCCACATTTGATTATTATCAGGCCTATAAAAGTACAAAGCACCACACTTTCTTTCCCTACAAAGTAAGAACTTAATCTCAATTTCCTGTAAGTCCACAAAAACTATCTACAAGCACAGAAAGGTGGACTATAGCCAAACCACTAGACCTCCCATGGATGGGGAGGAGGAGCACCTGGTGCTCTAGGGTTTCCACCCAGCCTCCCTTATTACACAGATCTGGAGAAAAATCAAGATGCTTGCTGTCCAAACACACCATGTAGGATAGAACCTCAGCCCGCCAGAACCCATTATCATCCTTTGCAGAAAGCCCAATGCTCCCCAACACAAGCTCACAGATGCACAAACCCTGCAACTCCTATCTGCAGCCCCACACAGGTCTGCTGAGAGCTTAATCATCGAAGACTGGACTGAGGAAGCAAACGCTTTTGCCAGATTTCTCCTCTTGAGGTACTGACAGGCAAGAGCTGTCAAAGCAAACGATAAGGAAACACCAGGCTGATTTCCAAGAAGGCTGACTAGCCTGCTCAAAGCTGCTGCCAAGTGTGCTGGGAAAAGTCATCCACAGACTACAGTGCTGCTTCCACCTCAGGCAACACGAGGGCCATCAACTCAACACTGTTCAAAGTGTCTGCTTTGAACAGTGTTCTAATGCCTGGAACCAAATTGGGTGAAATGACCAATCACTATGAAGCATCCATCCGGGCTGGAGAGATGGCTCAGCACTTAAGAGCACTGGCTGCTCTTCCATGAGGGTCTGGGGTTCAATTCCCAGCACCCACATGGCAGCTCACAACTGTTTGTAACTCTAGCTCCAGAGGATCTGACACCCTTGCCCAGGACACAGGCAGAGCATCAATGCACATAAAAATAAATCAATCTGAAAGAAAAGAAGAAGCATCGCTCTTAGGAAGCACTTTTTAAAGGTTTACTGAGAGCTTGAATCAAACAAGCATGTATACAGAGTCATGTTCACATGTTCTGGCACACTCATCCATGCTGGTTTAAATGTGGTATACAGATGTTATACAGATGTTAGGAAATATTCCTTAGCTTTTAAAGGGGGAAATCTGAATACATACTACAATATAGATTAACCCCAAAAGCAGTTTGCTAAGAAAAACAAGTTAGATGTAAGGGAAAATACTATATAATCCATACATGAGTGTATAGGATAGTCAAATTCAGGACACGCAACGCAAAGCCATAGCTGCCACTTGCTGTGCAGAACAGAGGATGGGAACCATTGACAGAGTATGGGCTTTCAGGTGATATAATGCTCTGTACATAGACAACGGTGATCACTGTATAACCATATAATGTACTCAATTCCCTAAATTATATACCTAAAATAACTAAAATGGTAAATTTTATGCCTGTGTATTTTACTTCAGCTTTTAAAACTCAAAGATAATCGTATTTTTCAAAGAAAAACTATTAAGAGTAATTTCAGTCACATCATAGAATTATTATATTTTGAAACTACATAAACATGTACTTTCTTATTATGCTTTGATTTTGCGACAGGGTCTGGCAGTGTAGCACAGGCTGGCCTCAATCTTGTCTTCCATCTCATATGTGGCCAAATTTAATCTTCAGTCTTAGTCTGGGAAGCAAAGAGCAGAAAGTTCTCTCCACATGTTAGCAGTGACTGCAGTGACAAAGGCCACAACATCAGCAGGCTTGGGTAATGTGACCAAGGCCCAGCATGGCAGCATGTACGGTGACATCTGAAGACACTTTCCCATGCTGGTGGGCATTCCAGACATATCCAAGAAAAACAAAAACTCCAGCCAACAACGAACAGGACTTCAGGCAGAGAGACTCTGTACATATTTGCATGTGATGTTCAAAGATGTGGCAGCTGTTTATTGAGTGTCTTGAGTCTGATTCAATATAAGAAAATTCTAGCACTGTGCAGCGCGCTCTCTGACGATCCCAAAGAGCTTGCTCATACACAACACCTGCATACAGGAAATCCGGCCCACTGGGGACACACAAGAGCAACGTTACCTGCATGTTACCCCTTCGAGGAGTCTGTCATCCTTCTTAGGGAAGATGCTGGAGCTAGCTGCAGGCTGTGAATGCAGAGATACAGATGGAGAGAGACTCAGGAAACAGTTCTGTTATCTTGAATGCATTGTCCCAATGCACTGCCATGGTTCAGAGCCAAGGCTGAAGGACAGACACTGTTCCCTCCTAACTGGCTGTGGGAAGCAGCAAGAGCTCACAAAAAAATACATCAGGGGAAAAACAAAACAAAACAAAACAATGACACAAGTTCAGGACCACAATCTCACTTCTGTGTCTGAAACTATCCAGACACAGTCTCCTCCAGCAGAGCACAAGAAGGAGTGAGAGGTTACTGAAACAAACCATTTCTAAATGTTGCAAACTCACTTCCATAACAAAACTTTAGAGGCTTTGAGACAAACTGGCACTCTCAGTTTAGTATATTGGCACAGCTACCCAAAACAATAGCTTAAAATCAAACAAATGCTTTGATCTCCTGCATCCCCCAGCTCAGATTCAGCCTCCGCCCAGTGTTACATGTTCCCTACACCGATCATATCAGCTAGGAAATTAAGGTACTACACTACGACATCAAAGCCCACCAGGATCTGAGCCCTAAAACCAGAAAAATGCATACGAGGTTTCAGAATTGTATAGACAGTGGGCTCCAGTGTAGCAGGATTCGGCTTTGCCTGTGTTGATCATCTGAGCACTCCGCTGTCCACAGGTAATGGGTTCACTTGGTGCGCATTCAATATTTATAGGGGAAAAAGGAGGGATGTGTGTATACAAAAACATAGCAGAAGCCATTCGCTGCAGGCACCAAGGGTGCAACTACAGTGTTTACCACATTCTGTAAGTGGACGTGGAAAATGAAGGGGTCAAAAAAAAAAAAAAAAAACTGAGAAGTGGGCTAAGAAGTCAGTCACTAAGGAGCTGCCCTTGGGACCTTGGTACAGACAAGCTCTGTGGCTCCAGGGTCAGTATTCACAAAGACTTGAGTATCCACCCTGTACTCAGAGCCTAGCATAGAAGGGAAAGAAGGCAAGAGCAGAACACGCATCTATAATACAAGTAACACCTCGGCTATGGCAAAGTCGTCAGAATGAATATCCAGTCACGTAAACAGAGACACCCCTGAAACGGGGAGACAGACCATAGAAACATTGGCAAGCAAATCATACTTGCTATTCTGCAATGAAAGTCACAGGAGATTAGTAAGGCCAAGGCAAAGGCCTGACTCCCTGTTAGACTAAAGCTAAGTAAAAACCTTGCTTCATCATTGGCTTACATAGACACCCACCCAATGTCATATCAATAGTTTAGTTTTTAACGAAAGAAGGATATGAACATTTTACATCCAATGATGCTTTCAGAACACCTTGTTCTCATAGGTGTGTTTTTAAGGTTTGCTGCTCACCTGTTATGTGATAGACCAATGTGCTTAACCAACCCTATGGTTGGATGTTAGGCTTCCACCTGTGCATTACTGATCAAGACTGATCTTGACTGCTTTTTTAAATTAAACCCCTACAGACAGAATGGCTGAGTCGGAGAGTCCGTGTCTACACCATGACTCTCTTAAAGGCTGCCCCACACTGTTTCATCTGAAACCAACAATCAGGAACTTTCTCAGGGTTGGAAAGTTGTGTCACTGACTGCCAAAGTCACAGAGTGCCCTCTCCAGGCTGGGGTCCAGGGTCCATGGGACGCAGTGAGCTGAAGAGTAGTAGCAGCTCTGAGCACCATCTTCCTAGCAGCTTAGCCCCTCTTGCCTAGGAGAACAGGACAACAGTGTGTATCATGGCCCCTTCCCCACTGGCCACTGTACTGCTTGGCTCAAACTTCCTCTAGAGAAAACTGAGCCTGCGCCATCCACAAGACAGAAACAAGCCCTGTGTCACCTATGAGGTTCTCAACATGTCCACCTCCTTCCTCTTGGGTAGTCACTTCCCAGTAGTCCCTCTAAAAAATAGGAAGAACCCAAAGGTCAAGTACTCGGGTATGATTTGAACTTTTCACCCAACTGGCCCTCAGACATCTTCACAGAGAAGTCAATGAATGCTTTAACTGCTATGCCTCTAAAAACATACACTTAAATACACCCCAAAATGGCACATCTCATTGTGAAGTCTACTAATTCAGCCACAGACCTGGGAGCTGCCAGGTCCATCTAATGGATAGTGCATACACGGTTACAGCTAGTAAAAGTCCTGACTGTTTTGATGGTCTGATAGTTCTGATGGTTTCCATTCTGACACTCGAAGGGAGACTCAGTCAGGTTGGGGGCCCAAGGAAACTTGGATTACTGCCCATCCCACAGTCGGTGGGCCTTCCAAAGTAACTCGAGTGTCTTTGTGCACTGAAGCAAATGTCAAACTTCAGACCTCACGAATGGGTGGCAATGTGTCCCCACACTGTTCCCTGCATGAGGAGTCACCTCTTGACCGCTTAATGTGCCTCCTGTTTGCTTCCTCAATTATTACCGCTTGTCCATGATCTAGAAAACTCCATGTGTCCTGGGCTTTGTTTTCTCCACACCTATACACCCCACATTAGCTAAAGCTGAAGTGTCAGAGACTTCGGCCATCCACCAAAGACTTCTCAAGAGAGCCAGGGTATTCACTGGGTGACTTGCTATGCATGCAGTAGAGACTGCAAGGTGAGAAGTGACCAGAAACAAGCAATGGTAAAGTCACAGCAAGGGTAGTGTGGGCGGAGAACAGAGTACAGAGAAGTGGGGACTGTCTAGTCCAACAGCACCAAGGCTCGCTCCACATGTCTCTGGATGACTGAATGGTCAGGAGATCACCCAGAAAGGAAAAGCACAGCATACCTTCCTCTAGCATGGAATCTTAGCAGGATCCTCCGTTGCCACTTCCCCCAGCCACCTTTACAACTATGTGATGCCCAGCTACACCCCATGGGCGTGGCTAAGGGTCTTCACACAACTCCTGTACCATAGTGGCTAATATTCCATTGCACATGAGGATAGCTCCAAAGGGTATGAGTCCAAGTCCATTGCTCTTTATGTCACTCCCTGCCAGTCCTCAGACCCAGACTGCTGTGTCCTTGCTATCTGTTACCTTGCTATCTGTTCCTGTTACCCAGAGGTCTCTTGTGGCCCCACCTCCCTCACTGATAGCAAAGTTCAGTTCTCTCCTGTCTGAAGTATGACCCAGCAGCCAGGCACATCTGCCATCGCCGCCCTCACCTGCTCTCCCTCGTCTCAGGTGACTGGGGCAGCCTGGTTTTGGCTAACAGCCAAAAGTGTTCCCTGTAGAGGCCTTTTAGAACTCCCTTACAAAATGTGCGCCTGTAACAGCTGAAAAATCAACCTCTAACTGCTGTTTCTATCAAATGGCTTGGGCATGAGCAAAGCAAAATGAGGCCATGGAAAATAGTTCTCAAATAAACAGTTTCACTCTCAAAAGGATAGTAAACAACTGCCGACGTAAATCTGCACTGTTCAGGCCTGCCCCAGTCACAGGGAGGGAGCTAGGATATCTGGGGACTGGATGGCCAGCACTCAGCTGTTCCAAATTTTCCCTTCCAAACACACGAGCAGAGGCCCAAGGTTCCCAAGCCACTTGGCCAGCACTCAGACTCAGCCTGCCCTCATTTGTAAGGACACTGGAGGAAGAGGAGGAGGAGGAAGAAGAGGAAGAGGAGGGGGAGGAGGAAGGGGAAGAGGAAGGGGAGGAGGAAGGGGAAGAGGAGGGGGAGGGGGAGGGGGGAAGAAGAAGAGGAGGCAGGGATAAGAAAGGGAGAAAGCACAGCCACTGAAAGTCCAATTTAGCACGAATACCAAAACTGAAAGGAAAGTCAGGAATCTTTCCTAGGTTTACATTCTTAGGAACTGGTCTGGCTGCATCTGTAAAAACAAAGGAGCGACCTGGCAACTTTTCTGTGATTCTCCAGGTGATGGAGGAGCACAGTCCTGGCCTAAAAGTCCTTCTTGCCAATGACCACTGGTAAGTCCCACCCTCCTAGGCACTCCCCACCCCCAGGAGATTGCTTATGCTCCGCCCACAGCAAGCTGCCATCCTATGTCATCAGCTCCCTTCTGCACACAGTGCCAAATGCAGGGAAGCTGCAGCAAGAGAGCACTGTCCCAGGGGGCCTGGCGCACAGCTGTGACCCGGCCTCACTACGTAGTGATGACATTACCTGAAGACATGTCTCTTTTGAAAATCCTTTTCTAGGCTAGAAGCTGCTCCTTCCAGTTTTAGCTGTAGGCCCTGCCAACCCGGGGAAGAGCAATGTCAGTTGCAAAGCAGCAAACCTGCTATAACTGCAGCTGTTTGTGTTTCCTGAGGACTCAATAGTAGCAGTGTGCCCACATGGTAGCCCTCTTATCTCCTCTCTCTGAGAGGTGCCAAGCTCTTTCTTGCTACAAACACTTTGCCATCACAGTTCAACCGGTACCCAAACCTGCCTTCTGCCCCACAGCTAAGCTAGGCATCTTTAATTATCCCTGCTTCCTTTTCCCATGGGTCTATTCGGTGGACAGACAGCACCCCCTAATCTGAGCGTGTGGAAGGCAGTGACGGAAAACAAATGATGCCACCTTCCTGGGACAGGCTGCCAGTGCTGCCTCACGCTCTAAGGATGCTTACATTATCAGGTATTGTTGGCACCACAATTTACCACTGCTTTTGGCCATATCACAAGCTCTGAGAAGCAGGGCACCCAGGGCCATGGCTCAGAGGCTGATCTGCAACCCCAAATAGGCAGGACCCCATAAGGACACTTTCTAGTGAGGTAAAAAAGGTTGGTCCCTGGCTGCTGCAACATGGCTTTGGGTGGTGCTTCCCAAAGCAGGTCCCCAGGTGGGCAGGGGCAGCAGCACCTGGGAACTAGGAAGCATCCAAACACACTACTAGCTGCCCCAAAGCTACCTACTTCAGCAAGAGTTACAAGCAAGCTCAGTGGCAAAGCAGGCACAAGCTGAAACTTGAAGCCCGTAAGCTTGGACAGATAAACACCTAAGGTCGTAAGGTCATAAAGTCATGGGAACACCCAGCTTGGGACAACCTGTGTGTCACACCCTGACGTAATAACTAAGCTGACTCCTCACCAACAACACTCACTGGTTTTTGGTTTCCGGGTTTGAGGTTTTGGTGTTTGGTTGGTTTGGTTTGGTTTGGTTTGGTTTGGTTTGGTTTGGTTTGGTTTGGTTTGGTTTGGTTTGGTTTGGTTTGGTTTTTTGCCAACTGTGAGGACCTCAAATGTGAACTTCTTCAGGATATTTCCCCTGTCGTTTCCTCAGGGAAATGATGTGCCCCTCACTTTCCTGTCTCCAAAAGAGAACAGCAACATCTACATCCCAGGATCAAGGTAGATGCATGCTGGTTTGGGATCAGTCCTCAAGGAATCCCTATCCTTACTGTAGGTCTGCCCAAAGATCTAATCAGAACTAGAAAGACAGCAAAATGATCCTTGATTCTTGTATGCTCACCATCTTGGGTTTTTTTCCTACCCACTCCATTCCAGAGCGCTGAGGAAAGACACTCAGAACAACAGACACTATACGTGGCACATTATGTCTCAGGACTTATTTGTTCAGCCTACGACCTGGCCCTGCCTTGTTAGCCAACAACATGAAGAAAGCCCACGCCACTGGAGTTGACTACACAGCCCTCCAGCAGATCCTCTGGACAAAAGCCAACCAATGCTGGGGCGTGAAACCTCACACACCTCAAAAGAAATAGAGAACGACTGCAAGACTATCAACAGACTTGCAAAGAACAGCGGCTAATATTTATATGGTTTTTAATTGGTACTAAAGTTTGGATCTCTACTGTCTCCCAGATGCCCATGTTTGAAGGTTGGGTCCCTCACTAGGATGCTACTGGGAAGTGGTGAGATCTATAAGAGTTGTGTCTTAGTAAAGGAAGTTAGGTCATGGGAAGCATCCCCTGCAATGGGGCTCTGAGCACCTTAGCCCTTTGTTTTCTCTCTTCCTTCCTAGCTGCTGTGAGGTGAGCAGCTTCCTCTATTATAAGTTCCCACTGTTAGGAAGACAGAAATCAGCAGACTTGATGGATGAAGGGGCTGGACACTGCCCTTGTGATCAACAGCAGGTACAAAAAGGCCTATAGCCAACGCCTTTTGCTCAATGGCTAAAGGAAAGGAACCCAAGCTTTATCTCTGACCTTGGAAGGAGAGGTCACATCCTGAACTTCCCAGAAGTCATGAACTGATAACTATCTAAACCTAGTCCCAAGAGTTCTAAACCTTACAAGATTATTATCTAGCCCAGCATCTTTCTGATAAAGAACGAGGACGTAGCACTGCTCCCTCCTTGAAAGACTCAATACAAGTGAGCTTGTCAATCACCTGTACAGGAGAATGGGCTAAGGAAGCCCGTCTGTTTTAGACGCTTTAGTAAAAAGTTAAATCATGTAAATCAACACAATGGTCCTTTAGGTCACTGTGTATTTCCACCTTAGGAGTACGTCTGCTGTACTCTGCCTACCTCCTATATTATGTAATAAATAGTCCTAAAAACTTAGTAATAAACTCTGCCTACCTTCTACATTAAGGTCTGAGTGTCTCACCTTAATCCTTCAAATTCTTGCTTATCAGAATACTGATTTTAAGACACCGAAATCCAGCCCCAGGGGTTGGTGAGATGGTTCAGAGATGGCAAGGCAACAGCACCTGCCGCTAAGCTTCACAGTCTGAGTTCCTTTTCCAGGAACTACAAAGTGGATCGAGAGAATCAACTTCTGCAAGTTGTTTTTTGACCTATACACATGCACAGAGATGTACATGCATGCAAGCAAACACACACACACACAAACACACACACTAAATATTTTTTAAAATAACATTTTTAAAATCCAGAGGCAACCTCCATTACCATGTGGTTCAGCAGCAAGTCCTTATGGTCCTCAACACAAATGTTAATTATACTGGTTTTCACCTTTCTCTTCTCCCTACTCAAATACCATCCAAGTCAAATAAAAACTCAAGAGGGGGTTTCTCTCTTCCCATAATTCCCCTGGCACTGTAGCACTTAACCCTAATTATATACCTTCTGTCACAGAGACATCTCTAATTGCTTCTTGTATATTAGCTGTATATCCCACCCCACTCAACTGTAAAATTCCTTGGAAGTATCCATACTTTCTGGGAAGCAGGCAGAGGCCCAGGCTCTCAAATGTAGATTGGGATTACTACACACTTAACTGGCTGTCTCCTTCACTTTGCCTTCCTGACACTTCTTTGTGGAAAATCCTTAGAAGCAGGTGAAAGGCTGAAGGTGACTATTTAAAGCTCATGTTGGGTGGGCTATGACATCAGCACCCCCTGAGCAACAGCTGTTTCCAGATCTGCACTCTGTATCTCCACAGCCCCACAGAGCAGGTGTGCAGGCCCAGGCTTAAGGAAGCAGCAGCTTGGGACCCTTAAAGGAGAAGGAGGAACACAACACCAGTGTCACTCAAGCCTGGCGAAAGAGACCGTTAAAAGACCTGTCCACAAAACCCTTCCTCTGTCTACACCCATAAGGTAGAACAAGGCTCCAACCAGGGCTTAATATGTAATGTTCAGCACAGGTATGTGTGTGGAAGGCTTGATCCCCAGTGGGTAGAGCTATTATGGAAGCTTTTAAAAACTTTGGGTGGTGGGCCACAGCTGAAAGAAGTAGGCCACCAGGCAGTCCTTTTGGTACATTGTCCCTGAACCCTTCCTGGTAGCTTTATTCTTCCTGTATGCCATGATGGGATCTCCTCCTCCTGCTGCCCCCATAAAAGCAAGCACAGACTGAAGGCTCAGGGACCCTGAGTGCAATTATGTCTCCGCTCTTAGCTTGTTTCTCTTGGGTGTTTGGTCACAACAGCAATGCAACTGTGAAAAATACAGCATCTAAACCATCTAAACTCAAACTCTGCCCAAACATATGGCCTTTATTTAAAAAAAAAAAAGTTCCCATAGCTGGGAGGGTAGCTCAGTAGTACACCGTGTGTTTAGCATGTGTTTAGCATGTGGTTAGCATGTACAAGTCCATGAATTTAAGTTCCAAAGCCAATAATGAAGAAAAAGTGTTACCATAACAAAGAAAATTGTAAACTTTATTTAAGGTTATTTTAAGTGAGATGACAATACCATACAGTATCAAAATAGAAACAATATCAATTCTCTCCTTGAGACTATAACACAAGCAATGCCAATCATGTTTTCTAGACTTTATTGAGAACTTCAGAAGCATTCCAAAATGGATATGGAAGAGCAAACTTCCAAGTACAATCAAACCAATGTCTAAGAACAAGAGGGCTCCATGCCACTCTATCAAACATGGTACGACACTCTAATGAAGTAATAAAGGCTTGGCACAGAAACAGGAGAACACTGGGAAAGAACTAAACAAATACCAGCCCCTGAGGTATCTCAAGATTAGAAGGCTGAGCTTAAGAGGTCAGGATTTGGTTTGGGGTGATGACAACGTTCTATGGAGGGATCATGTTGACACTTGCCCAACCTGGACAATCACACTACTGAATTACACAAAGAAGATTGCCTGGAAAGGCTATGTTTTACGTCTTGTGTCACAGTTCAAAAGAAGATATTTTAAACCCTGTATCGTATTTTGTTTAATTCAGTATGTTTAGTGGAGGGAATCAGACACAAAAAAAAATATCATATAGTATGGACCACTTACATAAAATTAAAGAAATGCAAGCTATAATGGTTATGCAAGTCTGGGTCTAACAGGAAGGTTCTGACTCCAAAATGGACCCAGGGAAAGTCTGAGGTTAACAGGAATGTTTGGTATCTTCACTGTGGCACTTTCAAGAGAGCTTTCCAAAGTAAAGTACACATTTTAAATTGATTTGTTTACATAAATTACAGTTCTCGATAAATTGACAAAGTCTCGTGTATGTGGAAACACGATACACAATCAAAACAGCCTCACCAAAACTATGAAAGAATGCATTGTTTAATCAATGGCTTGGTAATACTATCTTACAAAATATAAGGGGGAAAAGAAACTCTAATGTGGGGGAGGGGGTAGAGAATAAGGGGAAGAACACAAGATAAAATGAACAGCTGGTCCAAGAAACAGAATAACAACTAAATAACATTAGTAATACCCCAATTCACTAAGAATCACATAAATCCTTACATTAAAACAATGAGAGCTCATTAGCTAGCCACAAAACAATGATAGATTATAGAGACAGTTAATGTCCAACACTAACAAGGATGTGGGTATAATCCCTGAAACCAGCTTGGAAATGCATAGCAGCTCAGCAGCTCTGAGAGTAGTAATTCAACATGTGCTGGTACTTTACTTCTCAGCCACCCCAAGCAGGGTCCTGGATGCAGACCCCTAGAGCATCAGGTCTCCAACGCTCCCTTGCAACAGAATCTCCAGACTAGGCATGTCAAAACACAGATCAGCAGCTTCTGAGTTGAGGCTTTCTGATTCAGGAGGTCTAGACTCTACATTGCTCGTAAGGAGCAGGCTTCCAAAACTACTACCTCAAGGATCCTTTCGTGGAGATCAGTAAGAGAATGAAGCCACCATTTCATTCAGTTTTGCTTGTGGAAACAGGGTGGAAACGAGTTATGCATCTAACACTAGCATGCACATAGACATACATATGTACATATATGAATATGTGTATATGTATGACTGCATACACACAGTGAGATATACAGATACACACACATATAAATACCACCTCGGTATACAGAACAAGCACAAACCTACACAAAACTACCTAATAAAACGTTGAAAAAAATTCTGTCAACTCTCAGGAAATATTGGAATGTTTCCAAGACAAATGTCTTTTGGAGGGTTGAAGTGCTTTCTTTTTGCAGTACAGCAAGTGGAACCCAGGACCCTGTGCATGCTGAGCAAGTACTCTACCCCTGGTCCACAGCCTCAGCACCCTTTATGCAAACTGAAGACAACACATCAAGTAACACAACATTTTTAACAAATATTCATACGTACCGCCCCCACAAAACCTCATTCACTATATGAGAGAAGACTCCTCTTGCAGCAGAGGGAATGGAAGGAAATGGAGAGGCCAACTACAGGCAAGGGGCTTTGTACAGTAGCCCTGTATGCCAAAAACAGACCATGTCTAAGAGGGAAAAAGCACCTAAATTCTAAGTTCTCACTCATCTGCACTGACCTAAAATAGCTGCTCCATCTAGCTGGCCACTGAGGCAGAGGGATGCTTTCTCAAATACAGCATGGCGTAATTCAAACCTCCAAAAAGCAACATTCCATTGAAGTCTAGTTTTCTCTTTGACAGATTAGAAAGAAGCTGGGGTTCTTCTTGGATTTTGGCAAAGGAGACATGTGTCTACATGTATGTGTATCCCTTCTTTGCCTGTGCATATCTATGTATATATCTCTGTGTGTGTATGTGAATATCTGCATGTCTACATCTGTGAATGGTGTGTATACATGTTGAGATAAGACTCTGAATGAAGATAAAGCATCCTAGCAAACACTAAGCCACACCTGTTCACTAGCCATGCAATTCGGTTTTACTGAAACCAGAAGTTATTGCCACAGCTACAGAACCCAGCCATCTTCCTGGCCACAGGACCTGCCCTCTCTTCCCCTTCATTCATTCCCTGTCCCTCACACCAAACTGAAATGATCCAAACGAACAAAAAAAAAAAAAAAATGACTTTTTTTTCCCCCGATTGGGTACCCTAACTGAGGTGACAAGCTTTGCACAGCTAGTGAAATGAGGTACTTTACTGTAGGAAGCAATACATAAGCATTTATATTCTCTCTCCTTTTTCCTCCTTGCACATATACTCTTTTTTGAACCAACAAGCCCAAATCTTTAACACCCATGCATACCAAGAAAGTTCTAAAAAAAGACTTCAACCACCCAGAACAGGCAAAGACACAGCCATCTGTAGTCTGTCCTGTCTCTGAAGAACATTGGCCACCATGTTTTCCCAGTCCTTGAGCAGGTTTTACCTTTTCTACAGCAGTGCTTATCACTGGATGACAAAGTTGGGAACCTTCAGGTTTCCTGAAATGCTTTGCAGGGAATGAGGTTTTGTCAAAGAACACATGATAAGTGTCTGGAGCACGTTTTAGTTAAACACAGCAGAGTCTAGCATCGAGTCCTCCTTTAGGTTTTTGTGACTTAGCCCCAAAAGAGTGCCCTTGATTCCAACTCCAGAGAAGCACCTGCCCCAAGCTGAAAATGAAAATATGAACAAGATGAACATCCAGCTCTTGACGTAAAACAGATGTTTATGGTCAGCCAGGGGCAATGAGGAGAACACATAAGGGTCTTTAAGTGCCCACCACACACAACACATACAGACACTGTTGTGCATTCTTTATTCTAAAACTATTCAGGAAAGAATCCTACTTACAGACATAAAAAAAAAAAATGAGAAATGTGGTAAATTCTAGTGCTCTTCTGTTATGAAAAACGTGTTTAAATATGAATAAGCATTTACTGGGCTACACACGGGTCAGGCATTATGCAAGACACTAGAGTTCTCTGAATAAGATATTTTAAACAACGTGTGCCTTTAATAACCTAGTATGTTGAATTAGTGAGGGTTTTCTTTAAGTTCCCTGGCATCTGAAGTAGTTCAATCTCGGTGACAAGTGGCAGAAAAGTATTTATTTTACTAACAATAAAAACGTCTGGTCTCTGAAGCAGAAAGAGAGGTGCACTCACTTTGTACAATAACTATCTCAAGTGAACGGTAGTGGTGGCCACCTCCTGCTACCCAGCAGGTATGTGATGAGGACGTTAAAATGTGCTCCGTAGTTTAAGAGGACCACTAAGGAAACCCAAAGGACCAGGGCATCCAGAAGGAAACAGGAATCAAGACAAGGAAAGAAGACTTGGTACACTTAAGAAGGCTGCTCCCCGAGGTTTCCCCCAAAGCTAGGCACCGCCAGCTGTGGGCACAGGCTCTGCAGCTTGCTTACTGGCTTGCTCGGCCAAGGCAAGGCTTCAGAGCTGGAAACCTGCCACCTGCTGAATCACCAAACATCCCTGGGCTTCCCTTTAAAAAAAAAAAAAAACTGACCACATAAGCACCCAACCCCAGCTGGCTTCTTCCTTGGACACCTAACAGTCTGACCAATGAAACGCCTGGACATCTCCCCTGCCTCAGACCCAAACTGCCTCCCAAACCGAAGGCAACTTCTACCAGGATTAGACCTCCTTTCTGCTCCCTTGGCCCCCACCACAGCTGATGTTCAGCCCCTAGTGCCAGAAGGCATATGGAGTTGACAGCACACCAAGACACGCATTCACGATGTCCACAACCAGGTAGCCAACTAAAAACACCCCCAATCTGAAGAAGGTAAATTTCGGGAGAGCTATGACACAAGGCAGGCCTCAGAACACAGAAAATAAACTTCTCGTCAGAAACCAGCCTTCTGTCTTTTTTGTGTGTAGCGCTGAACTCGGTCTTGTCTGAAGGTGAAATGAAACATCCGAGAAGTACCTGCCCTGATTCTCTTAGCTCCCTAGGTCCACAACATCCTTCACCCCGACTGTTACTTGTGACAGTCAAAAGGGATCAAGCGTTAACCAGAATCCGTTAGATGGACCAGGGCACCCGGGCCACCAGAGGAAGACAGTGGAGTGTGGGTTAAGATCCGAACTGAGGCAGCGCTGCTACCGCTGATGTGCCCTTGACAAGTCGCCTATGATCGCTCAGATCCCTCATTCTCTGAACGAATCGCGTCCAGAGCTACGCAGATGCCCCTGCAGGCCTTACCCTTTAACACCCCCACGCGGCGAGGACACGCGAGGTCTCAGAACAGTCCCGAGCCAGGGGCTGTTACGCCGCCTGGTGAGAAAGGGGCTCGCTCCTCCGGGAAGGGGGGTCCCACCTGTTATGCCGTTGGGGGTCATCGATGGGCCGTGCTGAAGGGAATCCCAAAGCCGCAGACACTTGGCCCGCTGGGAACAGGCCAGGAGGTACCAACTGTCACTCTGCTGCCCAGGGTTGTGGGGGTGGGGCTGTGATTTGGGGGGTCCACCCCTAAGCACCACCGGACCTCTGGCTGGCTTCTGCCTGAAAGGTCCTCAGCCCCCGGCTCTCCGGCCCCGCTACCGTCCGCTCGCCCCAATGTGACACCAGGCAGCCTTCCAGCCCGCACGCAGCACCTCGGAAAGGTGCCCACTGACTCCTCCGCCTTCCTCCCCGCCCAAGTTGGCGGGGGAGCCCCGCCGGCGGCCCGCCCCCTCGGAGCCGGGATCGCGGCCGCCAGAGCGCTCCCCCGCGCCCACCCCCACTAGCGGCCGCGGGGGACCGCACGCCAGGTACGCGCGACACCGCGCGGTGTGCGCTCACGCCCCCTCGCCCGGGCTGCACGACCGCCGTCAACCGAGGTCAGGCCTGGCCCGCGAGACTCGGGTCAGATCCAGCCGCTCCGGACCGGGAGGTCGGCCCTACACCCCCGCCCCGCGACTCACTTGCACGCGAGTCGTGGCAGCCGCCGGAATTCTTTCCACGCGCCGAGCCCCCCGCCGCGGAACGAAACCGGGGCAGGGCTGCGTGCGGGCTCTGCACCCGATCCCGCTCTCCGGTCCGCGTGCCAGGCTCCCGGGACAAGCAGCCCGCCCGAACCGGCCCTCCCTGCTCCCGTCCAGCCGGCAGCCCGCCGCCGCTGCTCCGGCCGCCGCCGAGCTGGCGAGAAAGCTTCTGACTTGGAACCTCGGGCTGCCGAGCATGCCCAGTCCGCGGCGGAGCCGGGTCGGCTTCCCGCGCGACGCTGGTCCGTTCCTCCGGGTGTTCCCGGCGGCCGGGGGGCGGGGACCGCGGACGCTCGGCCGGGGACCCAGCAGAGTCCCGCAGGACAGCTTACCCTGGGGTGTGGGGATTGGGGGGGTCCTTTTCGTCTCTAGAAACGGGAACTGGAGATGCGGGCCCTTACCCCCTTCCCCACCCTAACTACGAGAAGAGGAAGGGCCCACATGGTGGGTTTCATCCTCCGGGATCAGAAGCACAATTGCGAGCCAGCCCGAGAGTTGTGCGGCTAAAGCGGCCAGAAAGCTGGGAACGCAAACTCAGCCTTCGAGAAATTACCATCGGGGACAGCTGTTGGCAAACTACACTGGCATTTCCTTCCCCACCAAGCCCAAGAGCTGCGACACTTGTGACTCCTTCATGATTGATCATTTAAAAATGGATGGACCTCAAACTCTTCGGGACATTTTCCGAAGCTCTAATCCTTACACTACCATCTTCCCCGAAAAATCAGGGGGGCTGCCGGCTTCCTAAATCGCACGGCGCCGGGCTGCACGAAGGCCCAGGAGTTCTGGAGAAGAACCGGTGCCCCCTAGTCCGTCCCGGCCCCACCTCCCGCCGCCGCTCGGAGCTGTGGCGAAAACCTGGAGAGCGCCGCACCAGGGCCGGAGCACTGCGCATGCCCAATGGCCCCACGGGGTGCGGGTCGCCAGCAGATTTCCTCCAGCTCGCGCAGTGGAATTCCGTACCGGGACGGTGATCGCACAGCAGAGACAGCAGCCTTCCGTGGCTCCGGCCTTCTGGTCCGGCCGCTCGTACCGCCGTGGCTTGGGTCGCCCTGGACGCACTACCCGCAGGGTCTGGTCTGGGGACGGGGTGGGGTGGGGTGGGGGACCAGGAACGACAGTGCCTGCGTAACACGTGACTGTCCGCCGAGCTCCTGAGCAGCCATCTTCAGCTCTCCCGGGCGGCAGGCGAAGAACGGTCCGGGATCGGGGCAGACTCTTCCCAGTCGCCTCCCCACCAGGCCCAGGTCCCCGCCCTTACCTGCAATCCGCCCGTCTACAGCGCGGGTACAGAGGCTCCGGCGATACCGGGAGGTCGGGCTGTCTCGGGAGCCTGAACCTAAAGGCTGAGAATTGATGAGCCGCTCTCCTGGAGCTGATGGCTTCTGCTTTTCCCCAGGGGCGGAAGTTGGGGAGAGGAGTTCCCGTTCCTAAGGCGCCGGCATCGCTCCTCCTGCCGCTTCCCTATTCTGACCCATTCCCGGCGACAGAGGATGAAGGTGGCGAAAGATGTTTGGACAGCCGTCGCTCTCCTCCGTGCTTTTCTCCTGCTGCTGGTTAGCTTGGATGGCGATGGTGTTAGTCACCTGGGGTTCTGAAATCTCTGGGCCCGCAACCTCATTACCCAAGAATTCTTTAGAACGGCACATTCACGACCACACGTAGACCCACGGAATCAGAAACACCACTAGTGGAGTCCTTCCTGAAATCTGGTTAACAAGCTCCCAAGGTGAATCTAATGGCCGCTTTCCCTAAGCTGTAGAGACCAGTTTTCGTGTGTGACGCTGGAAATTTAGCGTCCTCTGCCCCCAAACACAATGAAAAATCGGATTAAAAAGGTGTCTGCTCCTGTGTGAGCTCTTAAGGTCTTGTCCTCTCCTGCACCTCTGGCCTCTTCACCTTAGGACACTATGCTATCTCACTTCTCTGGGAGATAAGAAAGGATGGTTTGACACTTACTGCCTTTAAGTGACAACTGACAGTCTGCTATATTTGGAGTGTCCACCCAGAGCAAGGGAGTGGTCTGAGGTTATAGTATCCCTGCTGGGTATTTTCATTAGTTTGCACCTAAGAGGTAAAAGGGAGGCCTGCTGTCTTGTGAAATAAGTACTGGACAGCCGCTGGCTGTTTGCAGTGTTACTGTGAATTTGCTGTAACCAAGGTCAAAGCAAGCACGCTGCTGCAAGGCAGGTCAAGGAATCCGGACTTTTAAATTCTCCCTCCACCCTCCCACCCACACTTGGTACAAATGTGTCCCAGTCAATATAAGGTTAGTTTAATTTTTTCTTTTTTTTCCACTGTATTTTTTGAAATGTTTTATAGGAAAAAAAAAAACAGATTTTTCTATGTGTAGTTTTAGGAGTATTCATAATACATGAAAAGGGTAAGGTATAAAAGTCTTTTATACTCCAAATTTCACTCCAATTTCAAAAAGTAATTCTTGGAAAAAGCACGTGTAAATATAACATAGCTGGAAATAAATATAGGGATGATAATGTAAAGAGATATCCCAGCCTTCAAAGTAATTTGAATGGTATGGTCATGAGAGACGCTTCAGAGTTGACATACTTTTAAGTTTAGTTGTGGTCTTTAAGTCAGTCACTCTTTGTAACCTCCCCCCCAAATTAATCAAGAAAAAAATGTGCCTTTTCTAGTCCACTCTCAGTGAAGAACCTTACAGGAGGCTAGAGATGTAGCTCAGCAGTTAAGAGGTGCTCTTGAAGAGGACCCTAGTTCAATTCCCAGCACCCCACGTTGCCACTGACAACCATCAGAAACTAGTTACAAGAGATCTTATGCCTTCTCTGGCTGCAGAGAGCACAGAGCATGCAAGGCAGGGGTAGAATCATATAGATAAGTAATAAATGTCTTTAAGGTAAAAGAATCCTAACACTATTTCTCACCAAATCACGGTAAGAAACATATTCATTAAGAATGTTTAGGTTTCTCAAGTACATGGACTAGCGTGAATAATGTTGTTGGAACAAACAGTTAAACATGAATCACCTCCAAGTCAGAGTCTGCCCTGCTAAAATAACACCAAGAACCAGTACTGAGACATAACACTTCACTCGCCAAAGTGACTACTTCGAAGTTGGTCACCTCTAAAGATCAATAATCTAAGTAAAAAAAAACGCAGTTTCAGCCCATTGACCTGTGAGTGGCAACCACCACTTACTAGAAGGTAGTCAAAGCTTACACCATGCTCTGAGATCAAGGGGGCTGCAGTGGAGAGGCAGAGAAGTGTGTCTCTGTGAAAGAATCCAGAGCCGCACAGCCTGAGCAGGAGGGGCAAGCCTTCACAGCCTCCTCAGCCTTTTAAATACATCTGGCCAACCTACAACCTGAGTTTAAAGCCAGTGTGTGTGGGGGGAGGGGGAGGCGGGGGAAACCCAGCTGCCTATGACAAGGCTCCTTCTAAGTATTATTGCCCTAAGGAATAGATCTGTGAATAATCTGCCCTGAGTTCATTCCTGTTTCTATTGCCTGAGACTCTTAGCTTCACTAATTGTCTTCTATTGATCAACAAAAGACTTGGGTAGATGAAGGATACAGCCCAATTTCTCCTTGTACACAAAACATTTTCCCCTGCATTTTCAATGCCCTGTGATGGATATGTATTGTCTTTGGTCTTTGGGATACCTAGCACATGAGTTGGCACCAAACAGCCCTTAGTAAATAGTTGCTGAATCATAACTTATTATTTCCTGTTTTTCTCTGTGCTGCAGTTAGGTATAAGAAGGATAAATACAAACAGTGGAAATGTCTCTCATGTAGATTTTAAGGGGATTTTCAAATTAGACATTTACTATTGATGGCCCCCAAGGACCCATAGGTTTGGATTAATTGGTCCTCAGTGGAACTGTTTAGGAAGGATTTGGAGCTGTGATCTTTTTGTAGGAAGTGTGTCACTGGACAAGCTCATGCTGTTTCCAGGTAGCAGTGCCCCACCTTCCTCTTCCCCCAGTGTCCCTCTCCCCCACGGTGTCCCTCTCTGCTTCCTGTTTTTTTTGGGTTTTTTTTGTTTGTTTTTTGTTTTGTTTTTTGTATTGTTTTGGTTTGGTTTGGATTTTGTTTTGTTTTGTTTTGTTTTGTTTTGTTTTTTTGAGACAGGGTTTCTCTGTGTAGTTCTGGCTATCCTGGAACTCACTCTGTAGACCAGGCTGGCCTCGAACTCAGAAATCCGCCTGCCTCTGCCTCCCAAGTGCTGGGATTAAAGGCGTGTGCTCCACCATCGCCCGGCTGCTTCCTGTTTGTGAATCAGTAAATTTAAGCTGCTGCCCCAGCACTGTGACTGACTGGCTGCTGCCACGTTCTTCCCATTATGTTCATGGACTCCAGCCCTAAAGTTGTAAGCCTCCAGTTAAATGCTTTCTTTTATAAGCTGTCTTGGTCATGGCAACAAAAAAACTTCATGTCATGGCAAACAGAAAACTAAGGCATTTCACTAACAAGGGTCAAATGAATGGATGGTATCTATAGAGTGCTGCCAGGGACAGTACGTATGATATTCCTAACAAAACCACCACTTAAGTCCTGGCTTTTCAAGTAATCAGTATGGAACAGTTTAATTCTCGCCTCTCGAAATGAGAGTGCTGTAATCCACCCCCTCTTTGTTTCCCATGGCTATCATGAAAATTAATTAGATCCTTAATATAAATATGTCTATAAATTTTTATAGACAATTAGAAGTGAGCATAATAAAAAGCGTGGAATAGTGTTCAACTCATCGTATCTTATTTAGCGATCCCCTTTCTTCTAGGTCAAGCACTAGAGCCATCTCGGAAGTAAACAAAATGAGGGGCACATGCTATCTCCAGTTAGCATTTATAAGCGAGTCCCAGAAATCCCCAGTGCTAAAGGAAGAAAGGCTTGCTTACATGGTGTGATCCCCTGAATTTTATAGTTCCAAAGCAAACTCTTCAGATCTAGGCCATGCTGAAGTAAGAGCTGTAAATGTTGAGGGCTGGCTCTTTTTCTATGCTTCCCTTAGAAGAGTTTGAAGGAATGGATCAAATTTCTTCCACCACTGCTCATACTGTGCAAAGGGTAGGATACACTCTCCTCCTTCATTAGACTCCTTGAATAATAAGGTAGCAACAGCCCTGGGGTAATTTGATAGAATCGCAACTAAATCCTGTACACTCCAGTCTAGACTAGGGCTTCTTAGCCTTGTGGACATTTGGACCAGATGACATTCTGTTGTAAGGAGCTGTCTTTGTCCACCCCAGGACACCCCAGCCACATCCATGGCCTCAACCAATTAGATGCTGGTAATAGCCCTGCTCACTGTAATATAGCCAAAAATATGTCCAGCTATTGCTACCTATCCTTTGAGAAGGTGGGGGGATTTAGCCGGCATTGAAAACTACTATTTTGACACTGGGAAAAAATGGAAGAAGTGAATCAAAAGAGGCTGGGATCTGAACTTGAACGTCACCCTTGTTTGGAATCACCCAGCACCTGTTTGCTGTCCATACTGCGTCCACTCATCCAATGATCGTCACGTTGTACCAGATAAAGCACAAGACAGAAGCAGGATGTTCCAGTTCTCCTCTGAAGGCACGTACGTCATCCTCACCCCAATATCTACCCTCAATCAAAGTTCTTAGACGCCGCATGCTTTATACTTATACTAACATTTTATTACTTATTTGAAAAGTCAAATAAAATTCAGTCTCTTGTATTTTTAACTGCTTGATCTGGAAGCCCTGCAGACATAAAGTTTTATCACCATCCTAAATTGCAGCCCCATGAACTCATAGCTTGACCTCATTAAAAAGTTAATGCAGAGGTTGAACTAAGTACGGTAGCATTTATCTGTAACCTCAGCATCTGGGGTGTGGGGTAGTCTTGGATCCGTAAAAGGATCACTCCTCCCCAAACATACTGCAAACACGTTTTTAAAGAAGTGAGGGATGAAGAGCACTGGAGGGATGGCTCAGCAAGCAAGAGCTCTGGCTGCTCTTCTAGAGGACCCAGGTTCCAGCCCAGCATCCAGTGGCACACACATTTATAATTGCAACTCAGAGGAGATGATACCCTCTTGTAGTATCTGTGAGTACCAGGCACGCTTCTGTTGCAGTGACATACATACATGCAGGCAAAATATCCACACACATAATGAAATAATATTTTTAAAGAAATGTCAGTAGAAGAACAAATTTTAAAGATGATAATTTTCCTTTAGAAAATGTTTATACCCCTTATGAAGGCTATAGGAAGCCGTCCAGCCGAAGTCTGACTGTTTTGGCTTACACAGCATACCTTGTGTTGAGAACACGTATGCCGGTTGTGGTGGCGCACACGCCGGTAGGATTTGCTGAAGAAGGCAGAGGCAGGAGGATCACAAGTTCGAGGCCAGCCTTGGCTACAGAGTGAGTTCCAGGACAGCCAGGACTACACAGAGAAACCTTGTCCCAAAAAACCAAAGGGGAAAAAAAAAGGAAGGAAGAAATGAAGGAAGAAAAAAGAGAACACTTACACTACCATATAGCTAGGCAAACTCATAAAGCCTTCCAATGCTAGGAGGTGAACTCAAAGGCCTAGAAAAGCAGTCTCCTACTGAACTACATCTGCAGTCCACCAAAAATGTCATGAAGTACTGAATAATGAAGAATCAAAATTGTGCGTGTACACTTTCATACAGCTTATGTCTGCCTCTCTTCCACATAGCTCCACCTTTAGAATCTTTGACAGGAACTTGAGGAAAATTATTCCTCATGCCAAAAATGAGAAAAATAACATATTAAAAAAAAAATAGATGTTTCCAAGACTGGTGAGATGGCTCAGAGGTTAAGAGCTCTTGCTGAGGTCCTAGGTTTAATTCCCAGCATCAACATGATGGCTCCAGTTCAAGGAATTCTACGCCTTCTTCTGCCTAGCACAGGCAACAGGCATACATGTGCTACACATACATGCATGCAGGCAAGCACTCACATACATGAAGGTACACGAAAGTCTTAAAGAAAATCAGGATGATTTTCACAAAATTAATAGACCAGATGGTGTCCATATTGTTGAAGTGCAAATTAAGCAGGGTTACTAACAATAGTTGTATTTCACATGCATTAGGGTCTGGGGATTAACATTCTTACAAAGTATCAGAACATAAGATGTCTTGAGTAATTGTTTAAAATAGTAGCTCCTGTATTGTGCAGAGGGTGGGAGGATACCAAGGTTCAGAGGAGGGGACCAGATGGCAGATTCAGGATAAGCCCTAAGAATACTTGAAATTTACTGAATCCAGTGTCTCATCTCATCTTCTTCATCAACATTCAGGGATCCAGACTCACAAAAGTCTTTAGAGAGAGGGGGAAGTGTCAGGGAGCAATTTTATTAGGTCAAAAGCTAATTTTATTAGGTCAAAAGGCTGGAGGCCCAGCCTTTCCCTTCTATAAAATCTTTTTTTCACTTCTTTGTCAGTGCCGCTAATTTTTTTAAGCCACTTTTAAAACAGTTTCTATTCTCTCTGTATGAGTAAGAATGAGTGTCGCTCCTGCCTCCTTGCCAGCTTCTGTTGCACTTGAATTTGTTGATTGAGTGTGAAGAAAGAGGCACCCTAAGCATCAAATCTGGAAACTATGACAGTGCCTCCTGGAATGATGTTGTGTCGATCTCTTCTGTTGCTGGGTAATACAGCTCTGGAGAGATGGGAATGGACTCAGGGAGATATCCTAGTCTTTCCCGGAATCTGGAATCAGTAAAACAGGGAAAAGGGATTTCTATCTCCTTGCCTCATGTCTGTGGCTTTGATTTTAGGGATTTTTGTTGTTGAGGTTTGTTTGGAGTTATTTTGGATTTTTATTTGTTTTACTTTTGTGGGGTTTTTTTTTTTTTTTGGAGAGGGGGGTAGGGGAGTTGGTTTGGTTTATTTGTTTGTGACAGGATCTCAAATAGCCCAGAATAACCTCCACATTGATATGTAGTCAGAGAGGACCTTGACTCCTGAGCCTCCGCCCTCGCCTACTTGGGCTGAGATGACAGTTCTTTTCTATCACCATACCTGGCTCAGTTGCTTGATTCCAGCCCCTTATGGAGCCTTCTGTCTGGTGGTGAAACAGACTTTAATCAAAAAAGCATTTCAGTGAATATCTACCCGATCCTGGAGATCTTAATTGATGTGTTCCAATGCAGGACTGAGACATCAATGATTTTTCATAAGTTCCATAGATAGTTCAAGCAGACAGTCTGGGCTGGGTTCATGTGTGGAAATTTAATACGCACTGTGAGATATTAAGAGGGTGGAATTTAATCTCACCATATTTGTAGGAGATTTGTAGCTACTGGGGATCACTGAGCTAGGCCACGCAAATTGTGACCTCAGGAACTTTAGTAGAGCACTATAGAGTATTGTGCTTTTATCTTACAGCAAGAGTGACAAGTCACTGAGGTGTGGTGACACTGTAAGAACTGCTGTGGCTGTCGCCTGCTTCTACTTGCTTCCTTTCTGGTGTTGGGCTTTTGCTGCAGCCTCGTTTATTCAGATCGATCATGATTCTGTGTTGGAGGCTTCTTCACATCCAGGTTTCAGGTGTGTGGGACAGAAAGACAAACCCAGGAACCCACTGCCTTGTTGAACCTTGGGTGCCAGTTTTTAATTTTTTTATATTCATAATGTCCAGTGCTTTTAGCTGTGCTTCACGACAACATCAGGAGACAGTCTGCCTCTAGTTTCCTAAAGGTAAAGGTCACATTACAGGTTTTGAAAGGCATTCTGGGAACTGGAGAGATGGCTTAGCATTAAGGACACTTGCTACTCTTGCAGAAGACCAGGGGTCCGCTCCTAACACTCACATGAGTGTGAGTAGCTCATGATGGCTCACAACCACCTGTACCTCCAGTTGCAGAGGATCCAATGCTCTCTTCTGATGTGCTCACACCCATGCACACACGTGCTATACACACATACTCAGGTACACATATGACACATAACATAAATGATTGTTTTAAAGACATTCCAAAGAAACACGGAAAAGGAAAGGTTAGGAAAAAACTATTGCAAGCCGGGCCTGGTGGGACACACCTGTAATCCCAGTACTCAGGAAGCAGAGGCAGGAGGATTAAGAGTTCAAAGGCAATGTGAGTTAGGCAAAAAAAAAAAAAAAAAAAAAAAGAAAAGAAAATTTCAACAAGACAAGCATAGATGCTTACGTGGTCCAGACAAGGGAAGACTGTGTGGTGGGGGTACTGTCTCATCTCCCATATTTCCCCCACACTCTCATTCAGCATTTGCATGGATCTGGGGTCTATCTATTACTCCAGGAGAGACACAAGAAAGAACAGGTTTCCTGGGGCAATGCACTGTGATTAAGGGGTGCCAATGCCACCCAGATCATATTTGTTTCATTCTAAAGCCTTTAAACATTCCCATCAGAAAAAAAAGACTATTTATTTTATATGCATTAATGTTTTGCCTGCATGTATGTCTGTGTGAGGAGTTCAGATCCTAGAATTACAGACAGCTGTGAGCTCCCATGTGGGTGCTGAGAATTGGACCCAGGTGCTCTAGAAGAGCAGCCAGTGCTCTTAACCACTGAGCCATCTCTCCAGCCCCAGGGGAAAGCACCTCACTCCTGAAAGCACCTCACCAAATAGACTTGCTTCTTGACTTTCTCCAGCATTTTGCCCTCCCAGGTATAAGCAACATTAAGCAAGACCTAGCTGTTGTTTTAACTTGAGTAGAACTTTAATGACTAATGGCTTAAGTTGCTTCTTCAGTTATGGACCACTGTGGTTTAGCTGGGGTTTGAGTATGCCTTCTGCAATTTCAAGGCTATTTCTAGCAATCAGGTACTGGAAAGTTATATCCTGAATCACTCCCAAGGGCCCATTTATAAATGGCAGAACACCCAAGTTGTTGCTAATGGGAAGTCAGTATCCTCAAGAGATGAGGCCGAATTGGAGGCTGTAAGTCATTAGGGATGTGTCCTCAAAGGAGACTATGAGACCAAAGTCTTCCCCTCTAGCCTTGCTTTCCGGCTGCCCTGAGGTGAGAAGCTTCCTCAACCATGTATTGATGGCATCCTGTGCTATCTGTCCACAAGCCCCAATGCCATGGGGCCAACTAACCTCTGAAACTGAGAAAAATAAACGTATCTTCTAAAACTGATTAGTTTAAAGATATTCTTATAGTAATATAAAAATGATTATTATAGGAATTAAGATTAGAAACCTCACATGTCAGTGATGCTTAGGGGTGAGGCATTGGGAAATGACTAAGATCAGGTAAGGTCATTAGCATGGAGCCACCATGGTCAAATACGGGTGGCTTTATACAAAGGAGAGAGACCAGAGAAGACACATATATAAGTATACCATCTCTGGCCATATAATGTCCTACAAACTTCAGGATTCTGCAGCTAAAGACCATCATCAAATGTAACCCCTCAGCCAGGTCTTTGAAAACTACGAACCAAGGTAAATCTCTTCCTTCTACAGCTCATCTGACTTATGGTATTATGTTACTGACAATAACACTGGTGCATCTAATATAAAAATAAAGTCATGTGTCAGGGTTTAAATAACTACAAAGCAGGGCTGACTCTGGCTGTACATTAAAATCACCAAAATAAACAAAAAAAAGTTTTTATGCTAAAAATCTACTGAGAAACTCTCACTCCATTTGTCTAAAAAAGCCCAGGCTTTGGTATATGCTTTCTAGAGAGTTCTTAACCTACCGAAAATGGAATTGATGTACTTAAAGGGACACTATCAGAGGCCAAGGGGTTGTTGCCAAACCTATAAAACTGCACACATTTGAAGGCCACGGCCTTGGCTGCTGCTTTTCATCATTTTAGGATTTGTAAAATCCCAAGGTTCAGGCTGCGGCCCAGACCAATAAGTCAAAACCTTAGTCAGAAGCGTGCGGCAAAGGGGAGGGCAGCTGTCTAGAATCTTTGTAGCTGGAATTAAGAAGTATGGCTTTAAGTGTCTAATCCCACTATTAAGAGTGCCTCAGGGATCAGAATAGCTCCTGTTTGTCCTTTGGGTTCTTAGGGAAATTTATCTAATTCAAAAAGTTCTTTGGACTCCTACCAAGCGGCTTTGATTCAGTTCATCGCTCAGTTGCTTAGGTATGTCTGTCATTTCATCAGAGCTCCTGCGCTACATACTAGTCGCTTCCACGGCCTTCTTGAGAAGAAGGCTCATCTTGGTATTGGCCTTTAAATGGCATTTTTGGCAGGAATTCCAAGGCTATTGCTAACTGCTCCTTATCTTTAGTGCTTACATTCAAATTACCATCTAGTTTCCTTTGTTGTTGCTGCTGTTGCTGCTGCTGCTGCTGCTGCTGCTGTTTCGAGACAGAGTTTCTCTATGTATCCCGGCTGCCCTGGAACTTGCTTTGTCGACCAGGCTGGCCCCTAACTCTGTCTGCCTCTGCCTCCCCGAGTGCTGAGTTTAAAGGCGTGCACAACCACCCCGGACTGAAATGATTTTTCTTGAAAGTAAAGGCAAGCAAATCTCTGAGTTAGAGGATCTCTGAGTTGAGAAGGGGAGGGGGGAATTCCATTGTAATGTATACTTTTAGCAGGAATGACAAATGTGGGGGTAACCTAGACAACCGTGTGGTCACTATGTTCTCTGGGAAGTTACCCAGTATTTTAAGCCTCTTTTAACTTTTCTTCTTTCTAGAGCTCTTATCTCTTCTCACAAACCACACCTTTGTAAAAAGATTGAGGGCCACTGAGATGGCTCAGCAGGTAGAGGCATTTGAAGTCAAGCCTCACAATCTGAGTTCGAATCCCCAGGCCCTGTAGAGTGGAAGGTGATGCTGGACTTCTCCCAGCTGTCCTCTGACATCCGCACTTGTAATACATATGCTCACACATAGACACACAACACACACAAAATAATAAATAAATCATCAAATAATCAAATGTGATTTACTTTACCGATTTACAGCCAGTCTTGCCCTCCTCTCTCTGACTGCCACTGCCTGTACTCTGAATCACCCTCCTACACAAAGCAATTGTGCCAGGAAATGTTTGTGAACCCCCAAAAGACCACCAAGGAGCAATAGTATTAGGGTCTCTTTATTCAAGCTGGAGGTTGGGCCACACCGGCATCTCTGACACAGGAGAACAGCAGGGGACCCCGAGCCCAGTTTCAGACAAGCATTTATAGAGGCAAGAAAGGGTTATCTAACCTGGTGCACATCTGATCGGAGGGCCATTATGGCTTTTAACATAATTGGCTGGTGCTGGGAACCAAACCATAAACGTAACATCTGTTTTCCTGCTGAATGGTGGTTGTTAGTAAGTAAAGTGTCAGGGGTGGGCTTGTAACCTGGGGGTGCAGATTGGTTGGGGAGTAACTGGAAACTGGTGCTAGACAAAGGTTTTGTTGGGGAAGAAACCTGGAAACTGGTGTTAGTCAAAGGTTTTGTTGGGGAGGTAACCTGGAAACTGGTGTTAGACACGGGTATTATTGTTGGGTAACCTGGAAACTAGTCTGTAGTTACCTTCAGTTCAACCTTAGGTCAGGTTCTCTAAGATGGAGTCTGAACCCAAAAGATTTGGTCTCTCATTGCCCCCTTTCTCTGGTAACTAGAAGGCCCAATCAAGGGCTTCCTGACGGTATTATTATATTTTATAGCATGTCAGGGTTGTCATTGTCCAGTCCTTGTGGTGTCCCTGGAGCTTGGTTAGGGGCCCCAACAGTGGGAGACAGGAGGTAGTCCTGAGGCTGAGTTTCTTTCTGTTGGTCAGGGTCATCTCTAACTGCAAACAGGTCTGTGATTTCATGATGACCTTTAGGGCAGTGGGGTGGAGGGGACTTGTTTCACAGAGAACATAAAGTTTAGGTCAAACGTGTTTATGTGCCCATTGGGCACCTTTGAGATTGTCTAGCAATTGATGATCCTCAAACTCAGCAATGGCCTCTGCCTGTATGACTGTATATTAAGAACAATGGGGTGGGGGGTAAGGGGAGTTTCGTACCCAGTAGAGTTTCAAAAGGAAGGAGAGTTGCTCGGTCATTGTCAGTTTCTTAGGTCAATTTAGTAAAGGTCTCTTTTAGGATTTTGTTCATTCACTCTACCTGTCCTGAACTCTGGGGTTTCTATGTACAATAAAGTTTCTAAGTAATCCCCAGAATATTGGCTAGTCCCTGACTTACCCAAGACATAAAAGCTGGTCCGTTGTCTGACCCCATCATCTGAGTCTTGGCAGTATGTCCTCTAAGGTTTTTTGTTTGTTTGTTTGTTTGTTTGTTTTTGTTTTGTTTTGTCACCAAGGATGGAGTTTTTTGTTCAGTAGAGAAAGCCTTAGTCCATCCTGGAAAGGTATCTATAAACATCAGTAAATATTTATATCTAAATCTTCTGGTTTCACCTCTGAGAAGTCTGGGATTTGTGTCTCTGAACCTCTTCCTGGAGTTCTTTTTAGCTGGCAGGCTTTAGAGTTGTTGACAATCTTGGCTGACTTTGAGTTGGCATCTCTAAACTTGATATCAAATCCTGCATTCTCTGGACGCCCATGTGGGGAAAACAGTGGATCTTCTCAAGTATGTACAGTCTCTTTTCTTCTGGCACGATGAATTTGTGATCTGCCGCTCTCTGCCATCTGTCAAAACATTGAGACATGGGAAAATGTATAGCCCAGGCTAGGTCAACTTTTGAATACTTAGGGTGGTCAGGGAGCATAGGATCCCCTGGATGTAGGAAAGTCAAGGGCAATGTGACCCTCAATGCCACAATCCTGGCAATATTTCTCTCTTGAAGATAATGTTGAGGACCAGGGCGGAAACCAAAAGCTGAACAGATCTGGTTAGTAAAGGAGGCTGGGGGAGGCAAGGAAAACAAAGGCAGAAGAGTGGAGGCTGACTAAGAGGAAGAACCCTGGGACACACATGGTGAGGAAGCGACATGACAGAAGATGACTCATGACTATTGCATCGCCCCTCGTTCCAAGAATCACAGTGGACACCCAGTGCCTCGGGGAGTAAATAGCCAGCTCTAGATATACTGAGTTTTCCTGTGTCCTCTGCAATACTGCCTCAGAGTAATATTCTCTTCTGTGTTGTATGCCTGTGCCCTTCTTTGAGCTTAACACTTCTGCTTTGAAGCTATTACTAAGACAAGAATTTCTGCTTTGTTTTGTTTAATTACATACATTTATTTATTTATCTATTTTGTGGTGTGTGTGTGTGTGTGTGTGTGTGTGTGTGTGTGTGTGTGTGTGTG
>JANHMN010000003.1:158820768-158930777 GCA_030674055.1 Rhabdomys pumilio
CACACACACACACACACACACACACACACACACACACACACACACACAGTGCAGTGGAGTCAGAGCTGAGACAAGAGGGTGGTGATGGTGACAGGTGTTAAGAGAAGGCTGTGGTGGGCCGGACATATGTTATTGCTGAGTGGAATCGACCAGGCAGTGTGCAGCAGCCTGGAGCTTGTGCAGACTCAGCCTCCTCCATATCCCCCAAACACACTACTTAGCTTCATGATCTCCCTGGCTCTGAGCAACGACAGGATGTCTGTCCTAGATGAAGGACAGTTCATTCTCTAGATTGGAACTCCTAGAAAGACTTCCATGGCCCGTGCTGCCCTGAAGGCCACTCCATATCTATGATCTGCTGCCCTGAGCTGATCTGAAGCTCATGTAGATGCCCCAGGTCCTACAGCATTCAGGAACTGTGTTGAGGTTCATGGCCAGAGTTATCCCAAAGGCCATGGTGACATTCATGGTTCATGCCACCACCTGAGGTTATTTTGATGTCTTTGGGCTATGCTGCTGTGTTCCCACTGTAGCCAGGAGATGTGTTGATGTCTGTAGCCTGTGTTACTACCAAAGACCATACAGAATCCATGATCTGTGCCTCTGCCTGAAGCCATATTGATGTCTGTGGTCCATGATGCAGCCGAGGGGCATGTCTGGGTCCATGGTCCTACTGAAGCTAGGGGTCATGCTGATGTCCATGGTCTGTACCGCCCCCAGACACCATGCTGAGGTCTGTGGCACATGCTGATGCCTGAGACCATGTGGAAGTCCATGACCTATGCTCCTGCTGACTGTAAAGGGCAAGAAAGCTATTACTTTGTGGTGGTATTGATGATTGCAGACTCACAGTAGAGAAACAGGGCCATAGAAGGCTTCTGTGACAACTCCTATTCCCACCCCCAAACCCCTAAAAGTAACAGCCTAGACAGAAAGCTATCAAAAGAATTCTTAGAATCTGTGTTAAGGATACTCTCTACAATTGATGACTTCGGACAGGTGTGGGAAGCGGCTCCACCCACCATTACATGTAGCCAGCCAGCATGAGTAAGCACTGCTAAAGAGAAAAACAACTCCATGTTTGGAGTTGTTTGCACTTCGAGGTGTGGTTACCCGATCAGCCTATCTTGCATCATATGGACAAACCAATAGACAGTGACAGCGTGGCAGCTGCTGATAGGATTAAGGCAATGCTTATAAGGGGCTGCGGGGGTGGGGAGGGGGAAGAGGAGGAAGAGAAGAAGAAGCTTGCTGTACAAGGGATCCTGAATAAACCGCTTGAAGAAGAACACGGTTGCCATTGCCTTATTCCGCTGGTTGGACGTGGGTAGCGACAGACAGGGATGAGGGTGGGCTATTGGGAGTTTGAGAATGCTTCAGTGAGTACATGAGCAACACAAATTGGACTCGTTTTTGTTTTTGAGGGGATGGGAGAGATCACAAGTAGTGGGAGATAGACCTGGGAGAGCCGAGAAGTGAACGTGATTGGGGTTCATAATGTAAATTTCCCAAATAATCAATACAAATATTATGAAAAGAAAAATAAAGACCCATAATACTGTTGTATTTTTTTTTTAAATCCACATAACCAGCAAAGACGTGAACAGTGAGACTCACAGATTATAACTCAACCTGCCAAGCAAGTGGAAGCTGGTGCAGCATTTCTTGCTGTCTGATAAGATAGACTTCAAGCAAAATTCAGTTAGAAGAGTAACCACCAGCAGAGGAAGCAGATAGCCTATAAAATCAAAAGAAAATATTTGTCAGGTGTCTATCAGATGGTAGAGCAATAGCTAGACTGTATCAGGAGCTGCAAAAACAAAACACCAGACTCCCTTCCCCTAAAAAGCCACAAGCCAAAAAATGGATCAACAAACTGAATAGGTAGTTCTCAAAAGAACTAATAGTGGCTAATAAATATCTCTAAGAGTGTTCAGCATCCTTAGCCATCAGGAACATGTAAATTAAAAATTACTCTGAGCTTCCTTCTTAAGCCAATTGGAGTGGCTCTCATCAAGAAAACAAATGGCAATAAATGGTGACAAGGACAAGAAGGGGAAAGGATCCATTATCCACTGCTGGGAGGGGTGCAAACCAGTACGGCCATCATGCAATTCACCATAGAGGCTCTTCAAAAGCCTAAACCAGAAAAACCCTAAGACCCTTTGGCGTGGTAGAGCTGGATCATCTGGTGTTTCTGTCCTCATGTCTTTCCAAAGAGATCCTTGTACATCTGTCCTCATTACTGCGCTATTTACAACAGCGAGGAAAAAGGTGTCCAAGACGCCTGAGTGAATTTATGAAAACGTGGTGCGTGTATGCAGTGGAGTTTAATTCAGCCATAAAGGAAAATAAAGTTGAAAACGCTTGCAGGAGATGGATGGATCTGGAATTACATGGAATGAAGCATCTGTGTCTTGAGGAGACAGATACTGCGTGTTCTCATTCCTATATAAATTGTAACTTACAATTAGTGTTAAATCCTGAAGTCGGAATGGGGGCTACAAGAAGGGAAAAGGAGGTTTGGGGGAATTGTGGTGAGGAGACAGATGGAAAAGATGAAACACAGGAGTCGAGAAGGCCACCTCAGCCAGGGAAACAGATCAGTGCCCTCTCAGTCACCATCAGAGAAGCTTCCTCTGCGGCAGATGGGAACAAATACAGAGACCCACAGCCAGATAACATGCAGAGAGTGAGAACTCTCAGCCCTAAATGGGGCTGTTTTCATCAAAAATCCCTTCCCTTATGGCTCAGGGAACCTTGCAGAAGGGGCAGAAGAGGATGTTCGAGCTAGAGGGGATGAAGGACAGCAAAGAATCAAGGCCTTCTAATGGTAGCTGCACTTACAGACTTAGGCAGAAGGCACAGGGCCTGAACGGTTCTGCACCAGATGAGGAAAGGACATGTGGACATCCCCCGAAGCCAAAAGCTATCTCCAGCTGATAACCACTTGCAAATGACTCCAAGGGAGTCTCACTGGGGAAACAAAGTACTTTTAAGGGTAGGTTTGGGCTTAGGCATTTAAAAACCTACTTTTAATAAGAGTTCTCAAATGCTTCAGGCCCTTGCCCCTCTAGCCCACCATCCAAAAGGTAGGGGAGAAAAGGCGGTAAGTAGGACAGGCCATGTGAACCTGTTTAGAAGTAGCTCTTTGGAGTGATTCCAATCTCTGTTTGTCAGGATACCAGCAGTCCAGTTCAGTAGTGTCAGGAATCAGCAGTGGTAGCTCTATCCAGCAGAAACAGCCAGGCCTCCACCCAGTTGGCACAAGTCAGAGAGAGCAACCAGGACCAGCCAGGATGCCAGGAGATGTTCTCTCTACTGTGCCTCTCTCATCGATGTGAAGATCAGTGAAGATGAAGACACGAGACCAAGCGTTGCAAGGCTATCTATGCAAGTCCCCATCGTTGTCCACTGAGTCCTCCTTATACTCTCTCCAAACATCACGTGTCTTGTCATGGGTCTTCCTCAGCAAAGCACCATGTGAGGCTGCATCACATGATACAACCAGAAACTTCCACTTCAGGTAAGCTCCATGCCCAGCAGTAGATGACCAACTGAAAATGAACTCAGTGGTGTCTTTGGAAGGCTTGTCATACAATATCAATATATTGTCAGGCTTTTCCAAAAAAAAAAAAAAGAAGAAGAAAGATAAATATTAATTATTTTTTACTTATATTTTATTTATATTTATTTTTATATATTCTCTTTCCATTTTTACTCTACGGGTCCTTTGTGTATTCATTATGGCTTCCAGTTTAATGTTTTTATGGGATTTCAGAGTGTGCCAATAAGTGGATCTCTGCCTCTATGTCTGTTTCTTGTGCCTTCTATTGGGCTCTTTTTCTTCTATTTGTTTGACTTGTCCGATTCCAATGTGTTAGCTTCTGTTTTATCTTATTATATTACATAATTATCCTTTAGACTCTTATTTGTTTTCTAATGAGAGACAGAAAGGGGGTTGTTCTGAATGGGAGGTAAGGTGAGGAGGACCTGGGAGGAGTAGAGGGAAGGGAAACCAAGATCAGGATATATTATATCAGGATATATGGGGGGGGGGGATCTGTTTTTAATGAAAGGAAAAAGAGTAAAACCATGTTGAGGTGTGACCTCCCCCTGCCCCCAGCATAACTGCAGCCATTTTGTTCCATGCCTCCAGATACTGTTACTGTAATATGCCTGCCAGTAGTTGGCTCAGAAAAAAATAACTTGACTCAGAGCAGGGTCATGCTGACCACATACCCTGTTATGTTCTGTGTGTTATGAAGCTTGTTAATCTTAAGAAATTTCACAACCATAAGCTTCACTTAGGACCCATCAAATTAAAGGTCAATATGAACTGTTATATCTGAAATGGCTTGAGTCAGAGCCTACCACTAGGCAGCACTGCCAGCACCTCCACGTGCTCATTGTGATTTTTGCAATTTTAGCCTTCATAAGCTGGCCCTGGGAAGTGTCCAGCATGACGCTTGTGGCTCTCTAGCCTAGCTCTTGCCCTGGTGGATGGGACTTGGGGTGTGTGCTCAACAATCCTCCCTGCCTGACTGAGATTGGTGTTTGTGTGCTTTGTGGGGTGACTCCTGAACCACAGCAGTCATCAGTGAGGGAGAAAAAGAAGTTGAGAGAGGGGATAATGAAGCAGGAAGGGCTACAGGTGGAGGGCGGGGCAAAGAGAGGAGAGGACCAATCAAGATGAAGTACGTTTGAAAATGATATAATAAAACCTTCCACTTTGTATGCTAATCCTTTAATTTAAAAATATATTTTCATTCTATAGTTTATAACTCTATGGATGTAAATCTCATAGATATAGCCTTTTATATGCATATATATGTATATATATATGTATATATGTATATATGTGTATATATATATACATATATATATATACACACATATATATATGTATATATGTATATATATACATATATATACATATATATATACACACACACACACACATTTGGTGAGTATAATTTCATATTATCTATTGACAAGTTCTCCTCTGATCTCCACACACATGCTGTAGCAGACACACTCAAAACACACACATACCCCACATGCACAGACATGTGCAGACACACAACTAAAAATTATTAATCTTTATTTTAAAAAGATTCTCCATCATTTAAAATTCTCCCCATCTTCCTCAAGTGCAGAAACTTTATATGCTTTTCTTTGGATTCTCAAAAAAGTAATCTTTTCCCAAGTATGTTTTTCAAGGATTTGAGTTCATCAATCAGAAATTCATGCATATTTCTTAGAAATGTTACTAGCCAGGTCCTAGGAATCTATCTCCAAGGCAATCAATATAAAAAGTCATTTCCATTACCCTGAAGCACTGAGAGTCTGACGTCTGTTCTATCTGAGCCAACCTTCTGCTTCAGCCTCCATCTGAAAATACTGGCTGTGCCAGAGTCCTTCCAGTGTTTAGAAATAGAGCGAGCAGTCTATGGATAAGACATCACAGGGTGATGGATTACAGGGAGTCAGCCAGATTCCATTAAAAATTATGATTCAGTAGTGTGGCTGAAAGGGGGCACATTTTTTTCTTTTTGTTTTACAATAATGTTTTTATTAGAAAAATGATATACGGATGTGACTGAAAATTGGAAAGTGCAAACACATAAATAAAAGAGAGTCTGGAAAGCACTGGGAATGTCACCACCAGGAATGATCACCTTAACATTCTGCCCAGCTGCTTAGGTTCCCACCGTTAATTGCCTCTGCTTTACTCTAGAACACATGAAAACCATATCCTATATCTTATTTCATATGCTGAGGGGCATACTGGTGTGTTTTATAAACAGCTTTCCTAACATGACACTACCACACCAACATCTGCTTACAACTGAAGAACTAAGGACACTGAATGACTACTGTATCAAATGTAACGACATACCAAAAAACAGTGATTGGCTACTGTATTCAAGTATAGCGACATAGCCCAACACATTTAGTGACTTCCCTCATCCTACACCCACCTGTTGTTTCCATCCTGACACTATGCCAACAATACTTTGATAAATTTTGCTGTACCTAATAATCTGTGTGCTTCTGATCACTTTCATTTCTAGAAGTGAGATTCGTGCTTCCAGGTCGTGGGTATTGGTTTGGTTTTGTTTTTGAGACAGGGCGTCTCTGTATAGGCCTGGCTTTTCTGGCGTTTAGTAGCAGGCCAAGCCAGCCTCATACTCACTGAGATCCTCCAGCCTCTGCCTCCCTAGTGCTGGGAATAAAGACAGATGCCCAATGCCCTCCTTAGGTTTTAAGTATTTCAAATTTTGTGAACACGTATTAGCTGAAATTTGACTTCAAAGGGTTATGTGAATGTGAGGATTGTGGTTGGTTTTTATTTACCTCTTCCTCACAGTGGCCAGACTAGTCTCTTCAACACTAGAGTCACTCATGGAAGCACACGTTTAATCCAATAATGTCGGTCACCAAACATGGAACATAAAGGAAGCTCTGAGAGAGAGCGCAGCATGACACGGGAGTCTCTTGGGGTGAAGCTGTTTCCGCTTATCATGGCTATTCAGAGGTGTTAGCAAGTGATAGTTTTCCTAGTGGGTTCTAGCTTCTCCTATGTACTAAAAACGCCTGACAATAGCTGGAAATTTTAGTTGTGGCTTAAATGTGAAGTGTCCTTTTCTAGCAGGAGAAACCTGAGTATCAAATGACTTCGCTGGACCTTAATTTTCTGTTGTAGAGTGCGAGGCCACACAGCATTGACCTCACTGGTTCGTTCTGAGGCTTCTATGAGACCATTCCTCTGATAACACACTGTAGTGTGATGTTAAGGACATAATAATTGTTCAGTAAGTCTTTTTATGACTATTTTTTTTAAACCTTTTTTTTTTTTTTTTGGTTTTTTTTTTTGAGTCAGGGTTTCTCTGTGTAGCCCTGGCTGTCCTGGAACTCACTCTGTAGACTAGGCTGGCTTCGAACTCAGAAATCCGCCTGCCTCTGCCTCCCAAGTGCTGGGATTAAAGGCGAGCGCCACCACCGCCCGGCTTTTTTATGACTATTTTACATTGTTGAGGAATTCTGAAAGTATTTTCCTTTAAAATAGGGTATGTGATGAAAGTTGACAATTTTATGCAAACACACACACACACACACACACACACACACACTGCTGTCAAGAAGGAAAAATAAGAAAAAAAAGCCTATGAAAATTTTGAAAGATTTTGTAACTGTTTATCTCAGCACTAAGGAAGCAAAGGCAGGAAGATGTCTGTGAGTTCAAGGCCAGTCTAGACTATGGAGTGAGTTCCAGGACAGCCAATGCTACATAGTGAAAAACAAAACAAACAAAAAATTCTAGTTAGTTATGGGTTTGCTTTTTGTGTGTGGTTGGGTTTTTTTTGTTTGTTTTTTGAGGTTTTTTTTTTTTTTGGTTTGGTTTTTTGTTTACTTGTTTGGTCATTTGTATCTCAGCTTGCTTTCTTGCTTTCTTTCCAGTGATTGGCAACAAAGTTACAAGAAAAGGGTTCATTTTCCTTTTGAACAAAAAAGATCTCATAGCTTGATTCCTTGCTCTAAAGTGCCTGTTTTCAGGGACGAATAAAACAGGTACATTAGCCAGGGGTCTCTAGAGAAACAAAAATTAGAATCAATTATAGAAAGGGATTGATTAGAAATAACTTAAAAGTTGCCAACTAATCCAACAATGACTTCTCCTAACGGAAGGTCCGAGAATCCAGTAGTTGCTCAGTTCACGAGGCTGGATGTCTCAGCTTCACTTCAGTATAAGCTGGAATTCTGGAGAAGTGAAGGCTCAAATGCCAGGGAAGGCTCAAATGCCAGGGAAGGCTAGAGCAAGTGAGCAAAGAGCAAAAGCTTCCTTCTTCCATGTTTACATAGGCTTCCTGCAGAAGGCATGGTCCAGCTCAGAGGCGGGTCTTGCCAGTACTTAAAGCTCTGGATTAAAGGCATGTTTTCTCACCTCTAACATTCAGATTAGAGGAAGATCTTTCAACCTCACTGGATTGCAGCCGCTTCTACTGCTGCCGCCATTGTGCCAACCCCATGGGTCTCAGTGAGGTGGGTGACTCTCCAAGATGGGAGACAAGCCAGTTTGGGAGCAAATTGGATCCAGTTTTATTCAGCATTACTATCAATTATTTGATAATGACAGAACCCAGCTACGGGCAATTTACATTGATTCATCATGCCTTACGTGGGAAGGACAGCAGTTCCAGAAGAAAGCTGCCATTGTGAAGAAGCTATCTAGCCTTCCGTTGCATAAAATTCAGCATAGTGTCACAGCGCAGGCTCATCGGCCTACGCCAGATAGCTTCATCTTCAGCATGATTGTAGGGCACTTCAAGTCCAATGAAGACCCCATCACAGGATTCTACCAGATGTTTCTATTAAAGAACACTAATGATGCTTGGGTTTGCACCAATGACATCTTCAGGCTTGCCCTGTACAACTTTGGCTGACCTCCTCCTGGACAGACGCTCAGGCTGTTTCCTCCTCCCTCTGTTCCCAATCCTGTCTCACTGCTTCAGATGCTCCAAATATACTCAAAAGAGCAGGGCCGAGGTGGGAGTGGGTGCAGGGTGCAGTGCGCTCCTGTCACCGCAGGGTTGTGCATGATGTCTGGATGCTAGACTAGTTGCACCTGACAGGGAAAGTTTGTGTTGTACCGGCGCATGCCTTGGAAAGACTTGAGTAATGCAAAAGATTGTCGGGTTTTGGTTTTGTTTTATTCTGTTTTGTTTTGTTTTGTTTTGTTTTGTTTTTTAATCTACTGACAAGTTGCTCTAGTAACCCAAAAAAGTGAAGGAGAAAGCAGCTGCCTCACCAATCGCCCAGATACCGATTCGTTCAGATGTTTCAACTCCTCATGATATGAAAAAAGCCACAAAATTTTTCTTAACAGTTTCAATTGTTTTAATTAGTTAAGTACTTGGCAGGGCATCAACCATTCTGGCCCATTGTCTCTCATGTCACCCCTCCATCCATCTCTGCCTCGATTTAACAGTATCTGCTGCAAGGAGCAAATTCACTCAAGTGGCAGTCCCAGCTAAGCTCTCAAACCTGCTGGGCAGAGTTCTCTCCAGCCCACTCCATCTTTGGAAAGCAGGTCTGACCTGAAGCTTCTCTTGTTCTGAAGGCTTTTCAGTCAGCTCCATCTGACACCTCCTGTGGCCTCTGCTCTGTAGATTTGGGTCTAATAGCAGGGTAGATACTCTGTCGCAGCTAGAAAGGCCTTGATAAATATGGCTTCCCATGTTTGTACCCTCTGGATTGAAGTCCCCGATGCAGGAGCCTGCTCTATGTCCAAAACGCATCAAGATGACACTCAGATACCCACAAATGCCCACATTCCCCAAGCAAAGCAAGTATTTGATGCTGTATTGCCTGTTTGGGATTTCAGAGCCAGGCCCCATTGGGTGGAGTATAAATTCCACACTACAGAAGGAATCAGCATGAAGGAGTCTTGCTCTAGCTCTCCTCTCAAGACTTGTGCAGGGCATTTACACACCATCTCCTTACTTTCCACACACCCCATACTCTCTTCAAATCCCAGGAAGTCTTAACTATTA
Source organism: Rhabdomys pumilio (assembly GCA_030674055.1). Lineage (NCBI taxonomy): Eukaryota > Metazoa > Chordata > Mammalia > Rodentia > Muridae > Rhabdomys > Rhabdomys pumilio. The sequence goes on from JANHMN010000003.1 coordinate 158,830,326, forward strand.
TGGCAGTTTCTGCCCTGTTTCTTAGTGCAGGCACAGGTCTTGGCCAGTATAAACATAGCTTTTCATCCTTGAGACCTCCAGGTAGCATAAAACTGCTGGCAAAATAGCAACCGCAAGCTAGAACCAAGCCCGGAATTTGGGGCTTAGGATTGGTTGGGCACACCTGAAACCTTCCCCCTCCACCCCCGCCCCCGCCATCCTGCACAGTGAGTGGAGAATAAAGATTTCCGCATATTCCACAGGTTGCCTGGTTATACTAGCATAGTCCTGGACAGCACCCAGAAGGTTCCAGTGGAATTGATCTCTAAGCTGCTGTGTATTGGGGGAAGTAGTGATAGGGGAGAGGTAGATTCCTCTTAATCCTCCCAGTATAAAATCTACAATACAGCTTCTTTCATGTACCCATGCCTGAAATGTCTGAAAGAAAGAGGTATTTGAAAAACAAAAAAAGTGGATTTTTCCACTTCAAACTAAGTAATAGTACCTCACAGGTGTGCCCTATTTGGGGATGGGAGGTGGTTAGCTGATTCCAAATATAGACAAGTTGACAGCCAAAAGTCCGACCACAACAGAAAATCCTGAAAATTCTTCAGGCCTTTGCCATCCTGTCCTGATGTGGACAGAAGCACAGGAAGCAAGCTCACAGAAAGACCTTTGACTCTTGATGAGCTCCCTGCTCAGTGTGTCTGACTCTGGGGGTTACAGATGCTAACTACTGTGTGACAACCAAGCAGGTTCTGTGGTCAGGAACAGGAAAGGCTACATAAGGATTGATGCAATAGGTTGGCAGTGCTTTGTGGCGAGGAACATGTCTGTGTCGACAGTGGGGATCAAATCAAGCCTTGGTTTTCCTGGTTGCTTAATTCTAAAGTGGGTATTGTATAGATTACTGTGTGGCAGGCTCTTTTGTGGGCCCAGAAGAATCAGCAGGGAACAAAAGGCAAACATTCTACCACTTGTAGAGATGTAGTCTAGGGAGAGGATGCTCAAAGAGATGGACTTTAGGCATGGCGAGCGTGGGTGCGTGGTAGAGAAACATGCCATAGTAAATGGACTTTGGAAGACTGTGTGGTCTCCAAAAGTGATGTGGAGTCAAATCTTAGAGGAGGCAACGGGGTATGCTACCCAGATCTAAAGAAGGAATGTTCTAGATAGAGGACCTGCAAGCATTAAGCCCACAAGATAGAAGTCATGTCTGCTTTCAAAAAATAATGGGAGGAGAGGTGGCTGGAGCAGATTCAGTGAAAGACTGGGAACAAGTGATAGCTGAGAGAGTAAGTAGTGAGGCTTGATTGGTTAGTGGAGAACTAGGAAACAAGATGATTGGGTTATCTTGGTCTTGGATCAAGTAATGTTCTACAATAATGTGTATTCTGTAAGAGGGCTTTCCTTGGCCTAACCTTGTACTATCCAAATGGAATATGTCACCCAGCCACTCTGTTTTGTTCCTTATCTGTGTAACAGGTTTGAGAGGCAATTCTAGGGGAAACAGGAAGCAAAGGCAATGCCTGGACTGGCTCTGCCTGGGTATTTCCATTGGATGACTAAGAGCCGTGTTGTGAGGTTCTGGATCCTGCTACTTTGTCAGGAATGTAGAGGGACTCCTGCATTCTCCAGGGACTGTGACTCTCTCCCTGCAGGCACCAACACACAAAGAAATTGTTACAGTACAGAACTCTAATTACTGAAAAAGACCAAACTTGTGGTAGCCGTTCTCCTAGAAGGGCCTGCCTAATGACTGGCAAAATATTCTCAGCAATGAAGAGAAGGTGGGCGATATCAAGGGTTAACGATGACCTAGGACCTCTCTGTATGTGTAACGACTTCAAATGAGCACGACTTCAAAAATTCTCCAGGCTCGAGGAAAAAAGCAAATGTAAGCTCCAGCGCTTACTCACTGGGCCAAGGGTGATGTGTTTATAAAAAGATAAAAGAGAGGAGGGGATATGGTCTATGGAGGGGTAGTCAAGTATGGTGGAAAGGGGTGCTGAGGCGTTCTTTCCCCCTGAGGGACCAGCCGCACAACAGTATAGTATAGAATAGAGTTTATTCAGGGCATGGGGAGGGGAGTTAAGAGGGTAGTAGAGACAGAGAAAGGCAGAGAGAGAGAGAGAGAGAGAGAGAGAGAGAGAGAGAGAGAGAGAGAGGAAGAGAGAGAAAGAGGAAGAGAGAGAGAGAGGAAGAGAGAGAGGGGGGAGACAGAGAGAGACAGAGACAGAGAGACAAAGAGAGAGAAGTAAAAGAGTAGAGGCAGGCCATGAGCATGTGGTAGGGGGAGATGGGGAGAGGGGTAAGGGAAGCAGAGAAAGAACAAGAGAGCAAGAGAGGGAGGAGGAGGCAAGCAGCCCCTTTTATAGTAGGTCAGGCCTACCTGGCTGTTGCCAGGTAACTGTGGGACAGAGTTTAGACAGAATGCTAACAAAATTTACCTGATATGGCCAGGGAGAAATGAATCTTTAACCTGGCATGGACTGGAGGGATCACAGCAAGGTCAAGGCTATGACAAGTTTGTTGCACACAATCAGACTTTTTATACCTTTATCAGAAACAGACTATAATGGTAATTGCCAAAATCAATACAATGGTAACTGCCAGGCAAGCTATACACGGTACACAAAATTAATGCCCAGTTGTCCAGCCAAGCTTCCATATGCTTCATTGACTTCTAGGGAACACAGAGAATCTCAAGGTGGCCTGAATGCTTCACCGACTGAAGGAGTGCCTTGGCTTCTCGGAAACTGAAAGACACACAGTGCCCCAGGAGCCATGGACTGTAACCTGAAAAAAACCTATGACACATGCCTCTGGGGCAGCTAGACCAGTCCAACTCCATGATTCACCACAAGCAGAAACATATATTTTTAGCTTAAAATGTGTCAGAATACAGTCCAAGAATGGAGTTGTGTGAGAATTCTCAGGGCTTGTGAAAAAACTTCAAGCAAACAAAACAAGAGTCTTATGGCTTCAGACTCCTCAAAACACAAAACTGTTCTTGGAATTGTTTTCATGTTCCTCCCAGATGTAGCAGATAGGAATGGGTTTACTTTAGCTGTTGTTATCCATATGCCTCTATGGAAAAACTTTTTTTTTTTTTTGCCATATATGGCTTGTCCTCGTGATTGAAGAGCCTACTCGTGTGAGTCTTCCCAACCTTCAGAGTATAAATTGTCTGATGCTCTGAATAAACTTGACTATTGCATGAGGCTTTAGCCTGCCTTGTTTTTAGGCCTCACTCTCTCACAGGTTCACATAACAACCAGAGCAGCAACAAAGATGGTGATGGGGTAGGGCTGAAAATACTTTGCTTTTATGAACCATCTAAAGCTTTTGTCATTTTTGGCTCTTATCTCTGACTTGTGATTTAAGGATGTATAAATATATCCGTGTATATCTTTATACATCTCTTTATGGAAACCCAAAAGTTCTCTTATTTACATTTCAAGAATGCTGAAGTGTTAGAATAGCCATTTGGAATCTACATACTTGTTTTCAATTCATGTGAATAAATATGAAGAATAATTCTGAGTAATTAAGAAAGTATCTAAGAACTGTGGCAAGAATTGGAAGTTCAATGAGTGACAAGGTTCCATTTGGAATAGAGGCAGTTTGAGAAGTTACTCTTTCAGAATGTTCCTGCATGTATTTCTTTGTTGATAGATGGTTGACTGTAAACCAAAAAAGCCAGTGTTGAGTTTCTCCTGAGTAAACGGACTCCAGAGCAGGCAGGCTCACTCATAGTTATGCCTGTTGGAGTAACTATGTCCTCCCACTAACAACTGAAGAGAGTCAAGCCTAAAGTCACACAGATACTTGTCCAGTAGTCTTATTCATTGAATACCAAAAATTCTGCCCCAGAACACAGTCTCCTCAGTCTTCCCTGGTTGCTCAAAGTGCAAAGCTAGGAGTCACGCTTTGAGCCATCACTACCACACGCAGCTAAGGCAATCAGAGTGATTTCCAAATCTGTGTATGGTCATTCCATTCCTCTACGAAATTGTCCCCATTTTTTTTTTTTACCACAATTAAGTGAAGCCAAGTTCCTTGTGTTGGTCTGTGAGCCTGTCACTTGGCCGGGGTCTTGTTCAGCCTTCTGATTTCATCTCTACTCTTTCCCTACCAGCAGACACTCTAGTTACTACACTCCAGTCACCCCGCTCTTTGTCTCCCCAACCTATTTGGTTTATTCTGGCATTTGCATTTAGGGGCAGCCTCCCTCTGCGTCACCTCTTAAGGCTAGCTCCTAGACAGTCATTCATATATTAACTTAACCCCTGTTACCACAAGCCCTCCAGTCTCAGATCTGGGGCAGCCCTGTCCTATTAAACTCTTAAGAGAACATAGCTCTTGTTTGTTTGTTTTGACATGAAGACCTCTCTATGTTGATCAAGCTCAAATTGAACTAACAAGGCTTAAGTGATTCTGTCTGGCTCCCCTAATTGTGCATTCTCTCTCTCTCTCTCTCTCTCTCTCTCTCTCTCTCTCTCTCTCTCTTCCCTCTTTCTCTCTCCTCCCTCTCTTTCTTTTTCCCTCTCCCTCTCCCTCTCCTTTTCCTTCTCCCCCGCCTCTTCCTCTCTTTCTCTCATATGTGCTTCATGAAAGCAAGAAGAATTTTAACAGAAAAATGAACCTGCTTCCATCTTAGGCTTAAAAGTCATCTTATAATAGAGACAAACTAGGTTCATTCCTGTTTAAAATTAAACCTGTTTGTTTCTCAAGAATTGGGCTATGCCTCACCTGTAACTTTACCTACACAAGGTTCTGTACTGCCAGTTTCAGGAAGTTGTTTCAGGAAGTTGTTTATAAGCATCTTGCGACTGTACCTTTGTTTTAAAGGTTCTATGACCACCCATGACTCCCTTCTTTTGCCCATCTTGCAACCATGTCTTTGTTCCAGGAGGGACTAACTTGTTATGCTTATGCTCTGTAACCATACCTATTTTTCCCACCAAGTCCGCCCTTTGGAAACCCCTATCCCTAAGCTATTAAAGCCTTATCTTCCTCACATCCAATGCTAACCTTTCAAACCCCACCTTAGGGATAGGCAGTCTGTGAGCAGGAATGAAAAGGCTTGCTTTAATTAATGTGGCCATGATGGTTTGGGTTGGTGCTCTTTTTCCTCCCATCTTTGGAATTACTTTCCTTGGAAGTAGCATTAACTCTGCATGTTTTCTTCACACACTCAGAGTCACGCTTGCCAAGTACAGGGTACTCAGAAATATTTAGTGAATGAGGCAAGTTTTCTCTTGATGGACCCACTTTCTATCTAAGAGTCTGGCGTGAGTTGGTTATCTACATATCCAACCCATATCTTACCTGGCCACTCATGCGATACCTCTCTATGCCCGTTCATCACCAGGGAATCTGGCACAGGAAGGGAGAGGGAGAGAAAGCATATATGAAACAGCTCCCCCGTGAAGACTCAGCACCAACAGCTTCCAAATCAATAACATTGTCTTTGTGCTTCTTGGAATATTTCCCCTGTGTATGTTCTGAAAAGCATCTCTCTCTCCCTCTCTTTCTCTCTCTCATTGACAGCTCTGTACAATAAAGAGGTAGTTCTTGTTTACGCTAAAAACTCAAGACACTGCTACTGAAATATTTTTAGAACATTTACAAACCAGTGCTCAACGCTTACTTCATTTTAGGCATACAACATTAAAATCAACAGCCATAGTTAGCTAGCAACCCAGCACAAGACATGTAAGTTTGGACTTCGATTTATTTTTGAATTTAGGGATGATCTAGATCCAGAGCTTTCTGCTCCTGAGACCCAGTCCTGCCAGTCTCGTCTCCAGCTCTGTAACAGGATCAATGCTGCTGTCTCCCTCTCCTCTCTGACCCTATCCTCAACACATCACAAAGATCTTCTTCCTCAATGTTTTGTCCCCAAGCTTGTCCCATTATTCTAGCTTCTAACACCAGCAGGTGTTTGCTGGAGACACCAGCCAGCAGGACAGGGGAAACCCCCAACACCAGCAGGCAGCCCCTGCTAACCCAAGTTCCCTGTGAGCACACCAGGACAGGTGAATGAGCAGGACAGGGAAACTGGCAACATGCAGCCATCACACGTTCTGAATCCAGAGAGAGAACAATAATCAAGGAATAAAACACTCAGCCAGCAAAGATAAATCCAGGAAACAGCACCTAGACCTATAATTACCCCAAACCCAGATGCCTAGATGTCAGTGTAAAAATGCAGTTAACTGCCAGGCCTATGTGTCTCCATTAAATCCAACTATTCTACCACAGCAGGCCCTGAATACTTCAATGTAGCCAAAGCGCGCGCGCGTGCGCGCGCGCGCGCGCGCGCGCACACACACACACACACACAACTGTAAAACTATCTGTATGAACATGACAGAGGTTCTTAAACAAGAAATTAATAAATCTCTTAAAGAAATTCAGGAAAGGGATTCGGCAGAACATACCCGGACAACCATGCACATCTCTGTGTGGTTCAGGTCAGAAGACACTCATGTCCCTAGGTGCCATTAAGATGAACAAGTAAGTTTGGGAGAGATGAGAAAGAAAGAGAAGCAGAAGGTGGGAATACCGAGAAGCACTGGAGAGTCTAGTGGTGAGGAACAGCCTGGTGTGAGCAGTCTGCACTGCCACCTGAGACCATGGTGATGTCCCAACCCATGCTGCCATCGAGGGACTGCCTGGTTCCATGGCCATGCAGCAGCAAGGGTCTGTGTCGATGTCCGTGGTCCACGTTTCCAGCAAAGGCCGTATGACATTTTTGGTCTGCCACCTGGGACCATGTTGATATCCAAGAGCATGAAAGGGTCAGTCCTGCAGATTCAAAGCTGCAGGACCTCCATGACACAGGGCAACAACAGTATATCCAAAGAGGAGTCCCTCTGAGGATCCAGTATTGACACCATAGCAGAAGTCAGAGGCCTCAAACCAGACAAACGACTCATTGCAGTGAACATTTGCAAGTAAAGCTATTAGGGAAATAAAGGGACACACTGTGACACACTGCAGCTTCCATAACAAGATGGTGTTTGGTTGTTGTTGTTGTTATTTATTGTTATTGTTATGTTTTTTTCTTTTAGGGGGTGTTGCAAGGGTGGATGGTGGATATGGAGGAGATGAGTGAGATTAGGTAGCATGATGTGAAATTTACAAAAAAAAATCATTAACAAGTTGAAGAAGACAGAGGAGGAGAAGAAGGAGGAGGAGGAAGAGAAGAAGATGAAGACAAAGATGAAGAATTGATAATAATAATAATAATAATAATAATAATAATAATAATAATCCAGGAAAACACAAACAGTATGAGCAAATCCCTTAAACAAATCCAAGAAAACACAAACAAACGTGGAAGGAAATGAATAAATTGTTCAAGCTCTGAAAGTGAAAACAGAATCAATAAAGAAAACACAAAGCGATGGAGTCCTGGGAATGAGAAAATTAGGAATTAGAACAGGAACTCCAGAGGCAAGCTTCACTAACACAGAACATTCAGGAAATCTGGAACACTATGAAAAACTAACATAAGGAGAATAGTAATAGAAGAGGAGGAAGATTACCAGTCCAAAGGGCCAGAAAATAGCTTCAACAAAATTATAGAAGAAAAAAATCTTCCTGACCCAAACAAAGAAATGCTCATAAAGGTATGAGAAGCATACGGAACACCAAATAGACTGGGCCAGAAAAGAAAGTCCCATCACTACACAACAATCAAACTACCAAACATACAGAACAAAGGATATTAAAAGCCTCAAGGGGGAAAAGATCAAGTAACAATGAGGCAGACAGATCAGAATTGTACCTAACTACTCAATTGAGACTCTAAAAGCTAGAAGGGACTGGACAGATGTACTCTGAGAGACCACAGATACCAGCCTAAGCCACTACACCCAGCAAAATTTTCAATTACCAAAGATGAAGAAAATACGATATTCCATGTTATAAAGAATTTTTGTCTACCAATTCAGCCCTACAGAAGGTGCTAGAAGGAAAACTCCAACCTAAAGAGGTTAACTACACTCATAAAAACACAGGAAATACATAATCTCTGACCAGAAAAATCATAAGACAGGAAACACAGACAGACAGACAGACAGACAGACAGACAGACACACACACACACACACACACACACACACACACACACACACACACACGATACACACTAATAGAATGGATATAAATACAGGGTCTATCCTTCTGCCATATCCAAGAAACATACCTCACCATTATCTCAGGGTAAAGAACTGGGAAAAGGTATTCCAAACAAATGGACCTAAGAAGCAAGCTGATATAGCCATTTTAATATCTAACAAAATAGACTTCAAACCTAAACTAATCAAAAGAGATAGGGAGGCCACTACATAATCATCAAAAGAAAAATCCACCAAGGTAACATTTAAATTCTTAACATCTATACCCCAAACACAATGTTACTCAAGTTTCTGAAAGAAACTGCTTAAATCACATATTAACCCTCACACATTGATAGCACCCAATACCCAACTCTCACCAATAGATAGACAGGAAAACTAAACAGAAAAAAACCTAAAAAACTAAATAAACATCCATCATCAAAACTAAACAGAGAAATACTGGACCTGCCAGATGTTATAAATAGATCTAATAGATTTTTTGTAGTGGGAAATATTTAAAAAGCACCATCCCACGCTCCTGTGGGCTACTCTCTGGCCCTGACAGTTTCGCCACCTCCATGGCTAGCCCCATGCAGCCATCGCCTATCTCGGGGTTCCCTTGCTGTGGATTCGGCTCACATTCCCAGCCCCAGTAAAATCAAAACTCAAGAGGCTTGTGATTTATCAGTCAGATTTATGTTAGTAAATTCTCAACCTGCACAATAAACTCAAAACTCACTTGATATAAACACAAGCTACACCCCTAGATGGGGCAAACACACCCTACTATTATTTAAACATCTATCTAAGAAATCCCCAATACTTATGGCTCCCAGTGTTGTGTGGTTCTGTCTCCTCTTTCTCTCCTACAGGTTCCATCTTATCTTTTCCTCTCCTTCCCTTCTTCTCTCCCTCTCTGTACTTCTCTCTATAATTCTTCCACTGCCTTCCTTTTCCACTGCCACATGTGCCTGCCCTCACCTGCATATAGACAGCAATCTACAATTTTTAACAAACATTTCACTGAAACACAAAAGAATATACCTTCTCTTGTCTCACGGAATATTTTCCAAAATTGACCACATACTTGCACACACAGCAAGTCTCAACAGATACAACGAAAGAAGGAAAGAAAGAAAAAAAGAAAGAAAGAAAGAGAGAGAGAGAAACTCCCTGCATCTCATCAGACCACTGTTGATCAAAGCTGGATTTCAATAACTAAAGCAACAGAAAACCTACAAACTCATGGAAACTGAATAACTCTCTACTGAGTGAAAATTTAGTCAAGACAGACAGGAAAAAAAGAAATCAAAAACTTTCTAGACTTCAATGAAAATGAATACACAGCATATCCAAACTTGGATATAGTGAAAGCAGTGCTAAGAGGTAAGTTCATAGCATTAAGTGCAAGTGCTGAGAAAGAGAAAGAGAGAGAGAGAGAGAGAGAGAGATCTCATACTAGCAAGCTAAAAGCACATTGAAAAGCTCTAGAACAAAGAGAAATAATGTCCAAGAGAGAAGTAGACAGCAAGAAATAATCAACTTGGGGCTGAAATCAGTAAAGTGGAAACAAAGAGAACAATACAGAGAATTAACTAACCAAAACGTTGGTTGTTTGAGAAAATCAACAAAATTAGACAAACCCTTATCCAAACTAAGAGGGAAAGAGAATATCCAAATTAACAAAATCAGAAATGAAAAGGACATAACAGTGACATGAAGGAAATTCAGAGAATCATAAAGACACACTTTGAAAACCCGACTCCACAAAATTTGAAAAATCTAAAAGAAATAATGTTCTCAATAGGTAGCACTTGCCAAAGTTAAATCAAGATCAGATAAACAAATTAAATAGATCTATAACCCCTAGTGAAATAGAAGCTGTTCTTAAAAGCCTCCAAACAAATAAAAGCCCATGGCCAGACAATTTTAGTGCAGAATTCCATGAGACTTTCAAAAAAGAGTTAGTGCCAATACTCCACAAATTATTTTACAAAATAGAAACAGAAAGACGTGAAGTATCTTTTATTCTCTGGATGTAATTGGCATCTTGGAGGTTTACTGTCATCCATCTGCTAGTCCTGGGAGCTTATATCCTCTGTACAATCTTATCTAGGCCTAATAAGTTTTCAGCCTCTGAGACTTACTGCTGAAAAAAAAGCTCACCCTTTCTGATCTGGCTGGCTGGTCAATTCAGCTGTTCTTGCTTAAAACTTCTCTCCATGCTAACTGATTCAATCTGGCTTCTCTCAGTGTCTCCTGAATTGCTCTGCTTGACCTTGTACTAACTTTGACAATATGTTCTAATTTTCTGGTTCCTTCTCATTCTCTGGCTTGTTCTGTCTTCACCTGTGTGGAGTTTGTTCTCTCTCTGCAACCTGTAAAACTGTCCCAGTGAAAACTGCCCCCTCTTTCTTCTGTCTGATCTTTCTTAATTAGCCTCTCTTCTCTGTTCTCATGAGAGTTTATTATATCCTATTCTGTCAAATCTTTCTCTGACTCATCACTTTGTCTGGCACTCAATTAGACATCACTTTCAAACACGGGTGCTTCCTTCTACAAACTAACTTTACCTTCATTGTTTGGGATTAAAGGTGTGTATTAAGGGTAAGTCTGTATTCCAGTCATAGGGATAAAAGTGTAGAATTATTTTATTTTTTTCAGTAAACAACACAATCTGGGGTTCACGGTGTGATCAAATAACAGAAGGAACATTGCCCAATTTATTTTATAAGGCCATAGCTGCACTGATGCCCGAACTACATAAAGACTCAACAAAGAAAGAATTACAGACCAATTTTCCTTATGAACATAGATGTAAAAATACTCAAAGTACTATAATTTGCAGATGATATGATAGTATACATAAGTACTTGTATAAAATACATAAGTGTACGTAAAATACTTGCAAAAAAATCCAAAATTACATCTAAAAGATCATCCACCATGATCAAGTAAGCTTCATTGCAGAAATGCAGAAATGGTTCAATATACGAAAATCAATAAATATAATCTACCATATAAACAAATAGAATAGAAACAAACACATAATCATCTCATTAGATGCATAAAGGGCTTTTGACAAAATTCAATACCCATTCATGATAAAAGTCCTGGAGAGATTAGGGATACAATGGACATCCCTAGCCATAATCAATGCCAATTTACAGCAAGGCTATAGCCAACATCAAATTAAATGGAGAGAAACTCAAAGTAATTTCACTAAATTCAGGAACAAGACAAGGTTTCCACCCTCTCCATGGCTATTCAATACAATACTTGAAGTCTTACTTAGAGCATTATGACAACTGAAAGAGATCAAGGGATTCAAATTTGAAAGGAAGAAGTCAAAGTACTGTTATTTGCAGATGATATGGTAGTACATATAATTGACCCAAAAATTCCACTAGGGAACTCCAAGAGCTGATAAGTACTTTCAACAAACATGAATGGGTGAGAAATTGATGCACACACACACACACACAAAATCAGTAGCTCTCTCATATACAAATAAGATGAGTAGGAAGTCAGGGAAACAATACCTTTCACGATAACCTCAAATAATATAAAATATCTCAAGTAACTTTAACCAAGCCAATGAAAGACTTGTACAATTAAAAACTTCAAGCCTTTGAAGAAATAAATTGAAGACGATATCAGAAGATGGAAAGATCTCCCCTGGTTGTGGATTGGTAGGATTAACATAGTAAAAATGGCCATCCTACCAAAGGGAATCTACACATTCAATGCATTCCCCATCAAAATTCCAGCACAATTCTCCACATACCTTAAAAGGACAATTCTCAGATTCATGTGGGGGAAAAAATATCCAGGATAGCTAAAACAATCCTGAACAATAAAAGAATTGCTGGTATCTCATCATCCATGATTTCAAATTGTACTAGAGAGCTATAGTAATAAAGACTGCATAGTACTGGCATAAAAACAGACACGCTGATCAATGGAGTTGAATTGAAGACCCAGGAATAAATCCATGCACATGGATTTTATGGACACCTGATTTTTGATATAAAAGCCAAAAATATACACTGGGAAGAAAAGCCTTTTTCTCAAATGATGCTGGTCTAACTGAATGCATGTAGAAGATGCAAATAGATCCATACTGATGACCCTGCACAAAACTCAAGTCTGTGGATCAAAGACCTCAACATAAAACCAGATACACTGAACCTGGCAGAAGACAACGTGGTGGATAGCCTTGACCGCATTGTCACAGAAGATGACTTTCTGAACAGAACACCAGTAGCTCAGTCACTAAATCAACGAATAAATGGGACTCCAATACACTGAGAAGCTCCTGTAAGACAAAGAACTGTCATTTGGACATATTGGCAGTCTACAGAATGAGAGATGACTTTTTACAAACTCCACATCTGATAAAAGACTAATATCCAAAGTGTTTACAGAATCTGAGAAACTAGATATCAGAAAAAAAAAAAAAACCACAAACAATCCCATTAAAAATGGAGTAGGAATCTAAACAGAGAATTCTCGATAGAGGAAACTCAAACAGCTGAGAAACACTTAAATATTCGACAACATCAGCCTTCAGGGAAAAAAGACCAAAGTCTCCTTGAGTTTCCATCTTACATTTGTTTAAAAGGAAGATCCATAACACAAAGGACAGATCATGCTGGCGAGGGTATGGAGGCAGGGGAATACTCCCAAATTGTTGGTGGAAGTGCAAACTTACGGAAACTGATAAGGTTTGGAAATTTTGGAAACTTTGGAAATTGATAAGGTTGTTTTTCAGGAAAACAGAAATGAATCTAACTCAAGACCCAGCTATACCACTCCTGGACATAGACCCAAAGGCTGTTCCATCCTACCACAAGGACACTTGCTCAACTGTGTTCATAGCAGCTTTATTTGTAATTGTCAGAAACTGGAAACAACCCAGATGTCCCTCCACAGGAAAATGGATAATGAAAATTTGATACACTTACACAATGGAGTGTTTCTCAACTGCTAAAAAAAAAAAAAAAATGATATCATGACATTTTTAGGAAAATGGTGGAACTTGGAAAAAAAAATCCTCCTGAGCAAGGTAACCAAGATCCAGAAAGAGAAATATCCACTTATAGGTGAATATTAGCTGTTAAGTGAATGAAACCAAGCTACAGTCTGCAGACCCAGAGAGGTTAGGTAAGGAAGGAACAAGGGGGCTGGGGATACACATGGATCTCCCTGGAATCTCCCTAGTATATAGAATAGATTTTAGAGGTGGGCTGGAGGTGGGTGGAGATGGAAGCAGGAAGATCAGGTGGGGAAGGGGAGGAGAGAACAGGGCAAAGACAGGTGGGATTAAGAGACTTCTGAGGGGTGATGTGGAAACCTAGAACAGTAGAACTTTCTAAAATATATGAAGGTGATCCTAATGAGGTCTCCTAATAATAGGGAAACAAAGCTTCGAGCATACAAGGCTTCCTGGAGCCAGACTAGGTTGCATTTAATTGAGTTGTTGCCCAAGGAGGTCCCTTGGAAATCCTGAAACAGCCGAGGATACTAAGACAAAGAAAGGCTTGTTCTCCACAAACTGACAGCAGAGCCCCATTGCTGAGGGGAATACCCACGCAACATTACAGCAAAACGGGATGGGGTGAGAAGGGCAGAGGGACACAAGATGGATCACACCAACTGAAGGAGTGACTTCTTTGGTGTCCCTGAGGCCCTCTGACACCTGACACATGGCTCCAAGATTTACCTTCTGAGGAAGATCAGACGATGGCAGCATCACTGATTTTTTTGGAGCCTGGAGCTTACACAGCATAAGTGTTCAATGATATCTAGACTCAAGGATGGAGGTCAGCATCAGGAGCAGAGTTCCTTAGGGCACATCCCCTTCTCCGAACACTACTAAGAGGCGGGTTCTCTTATACCTCGATCTTTCTTGACATAGTAGCACATACCCCACTGCCCACAGCAGCTTTGCTCTGCTACAAGCGTCTCTGTCTCTCTGAGAGTGTTTTCAGAGTTGAAAATCCAGAGGTGGGAGGAGGCAATGGCAGGAGCTGAGGGATAGGAGTTGGATGGAGAAGGAGGTGTATGGGCTTGAGATTCTTCCTAGGCGTCTTGGAGATTGCTATTGCTCGGGAGCACCTGTTGCCAGGCTTGAAGGCTGGCATCCCAAGGTAGGGGCAGTTGGCTAAGTCGAAAGCGCTACCGAGGTAGCAATTTCCACAGGCTGACAGCCCCATGCTCTGCGCTTTTGACTTCTCTCTTTCCAGTTCTTCTGCAAGACCACAGGTGCAGTTCTTACAGGCTTTCCTTTTTTTTTTCTTTCTTTTTTTTTTTTCCTTTCTCCATCTGAAGAAGGCTTCTTCAATCTTCCGAATCCAACAGCTCATCTGAGTCAATGGGATCCATGCTGTCATCTTCCATGTCATTGGCTGAGAGGGTTCAGAGCTTGGCAACAGCAGGATCCTCCACAGGATTCACTGAAGAAGCCGTCACATTGATGAAAAGCTTAAACTAACTAGAAAAGCCCACTTCAAAGTTTGGCTTCTTGCCGGTGACATGAACTGAGAGCAGGCTGTCACTGTGGTAGCCCAGGTATGCCTGGACAAACTGCACCTCCTCAGGGCTGAAGGACTCTGCTGCAACTCGTTGACTTCCACAAGGCCAGAAAGAGGCACGAATCAACACAACTTAGAAGTCGTCTTTACTTTCTCACTGTTAACTACAGCTCTCTCCACTGGCTTCTTCAGAAGACATCCTCCTGGCAGAAGGTTTCAGGCCATCACAACCAGAACTCCAGCACTATGCAGAGAGGTGCTCCCTGGGACTACACCTGGCACATTAAACTACAAAGCGGGAGTCTTTTTGTTTGTTTGTTTGCTATGGTTACACACACACACACACACACACACACACACACACACACACACCACTCCCAAGACAGTGGTTTTTTGTGTAGCCTTGCCTATCCTAGAACTCACTCTGTAAACCAGGTTTGCATGAAACACACAGAGATCTGCTTGCCTCTGTCTCCAAGCTCTGGGTTCAAAAGCGTGTGTCACTGCTGCCCAGCTGAAGCTGGGTTCTTTATGGGCAGACTACACCAGCTGGTTGATGTTTCCCATAATTACTCTGGCCCTCACTGGCCAGTTAACCGTTGAAGTCTATCCAATTTTTAGGACCTCCTCAGGAGATGTCTTGTCCCAGAAAGCTGCCATAAGCTGGCCAGTGAACTCTATTATTGCTGCAGGGCTGCGGGACCAAAAGCTCCTTCCTCCTAGCCTAAATACCCGCTCGGCACACCCAGGCTTCTCCGGGCTTAGTATTTTTCTGGGATTCTTGAGTGTTTGAATGAGTGGGTCTTCTGACTCTTGTGCCTGCTCTTTGGACTCTTTTTCCTTCTGCTGGGTTGCCATGTCCAATTTCAATATGATGGTTTTGCTTTATCTTATTACATTTGTCATGTTGTTTCTCTTGGAAGCGTTTTCATTTCTAGTCAGAAAAGTATTTGGGGGAGTGGAGCTGGGAGGAGTATAGAGAGGGACTGGAAACTACAATCCAGATATGTGTAAGAAAAAAATTATTTTCAATAAATGGAAAAAGAAAAGGAATCACCTAGAGATCAGACTGAATAGAGGCCATTTTTACATTTTATAGTAATCACGTTTATGTGTGTTTTCATAGTCCTTCCAATTTCTTTATCTTTTAAATAACTTAATATTGTGTAAGATATTTGGAAACTACAAATGCATTCCAGCTTGGCAAGGTTAGAGTCAAGCCTTGAAATACAGGTAGAGAGACAAGTGATGTGGGACAATACTGCCCCCTACAGGTCCTTAGCACGCTTTGGGCAAGACAGGCCCCACCCAATCATTGGACTTTCCTGCAGCTTAAATCAGACCTGTCCTCTGTTTTCAAAAAGACTGGGAACAGTTACAAGGCATTTGGCGTCTGTCCACAGTCATCATCGCTCGTGAAACTGGAGATCGGGAGCTACCTCCGGAGGATGGAAAGCAGGACGAGCCATCAGAGCCCAGAAAAACCACACCGAGTAAGGTACGAGTGTGCACTGAGTAAGACAGCGGTCAAAGGGAGTCCGATTCCAGAGTACCTCCTCTGTGCCTGGAAAGGTACCTAGAATCACCATGGGTCACCAGGCTGACCACTAGGGACGCTTTCTTAAGCTGTGCTTCTAGAAGAGATGTGCAGGCTGGCTGGAGAGTGGTCAGTGGGAAGGAAGGGCCAGAAGAGAAGCCATCTGTGCCACAAGAAGAACTAGACCCCAGACCCTCAGACCCTACAGTCAAGTTTTTGCCCATCTCATTACAGCTTGATCCATACCTGTCTTTTTAACTTAGGATTTCTTCTTCTTCTTCTTCTTCTTCTTCTTCTTCTTCTTCTTCTTCTTCTTCTTCTTCTTCTTCTTCTTCTTCTTCTTCTCCTCCTCCTCCCCCCCTCCCCCTCCCCCTCCCCCTCCCCCTTCTTCTTCTTTCTCTTCTTCCTTTTTCTCTATCCCGTTTCCTAGGTCCCACTTTGCAAGAGCAAAGCAAGGCTCTCAAAGCAGTCAGGCTATACTAAGAATCAGCTTGGCAATTCTGGAAACATAACCCATGAAGGGTTGTGGCCTGGCCTCTAGAGGATTGGTAGAGACTGCTAAGCACCATCTCTGCACTCAGTGAATGTGGGGCTGGGAGAGATTCAACTCATATGGTGATTCTGCTCAACGGCTGCTGCTGATGGCAGGGCAAATGGTGGTACCAGTAGGTCCTGCTTAGATGTTTGAAGAAAGAGCTTCCGGATCAAATGAGACTGATCAAGGGACACGTAGACAATGTGAAACTGATCTATGCCTGATAAGATAGGTGCACACAAACTCAGAGCATTCTGGGTAGGGAGATATGGGCCAAGGAGATAGCCTTTTTGAGGGTAAGTTGAGCTTGATGGTCTTGAATGAAAATAAACAAACGGCATTTGTAACCTTCTCTTCTGAGATGAATTGGAGCTGACTCAAAAGCCCATTTCTATGCATCAGCTTGCTGCAGGAAATGGATCAGCCTATTCCCAAAACACCACTGCACTGTATAGATAGGGCTATCATGTATAATAAATACGTGGGAAAACCTAGGAAATGCATCATCTGTTCTGCACACCTAAGCACATCATGTTCAGATACTAACTCCCCTCCACGCTGTGGGTGCTGCAGGCATGGGCTGAAAACCTGTTTAGAAGGTTTATTTCTTTCCAATAAAAATGTTCATCGTGTCTCTCCATGTTTTACAATATTTGTTTTGGATCATTCTAGATAAGAAATTGAAAGAGACAGACAGGAAGGAGGAAATGATAACAGAGTTGAAGAATTGACAAAAGAATCAGTAAAACCAAGACATCACAAAATGAATATTAAATTATTGTTGGATCAACAATACTTTTAGCTGATTCAATTAAATAAAACTACAAATATTTTATTTACTGTGTTTATTTTGCTATATATCTATGAAGACAGAAGATACATTGTGAAACACAAAGCCTTCCTACGTTTAAGATCTGAGCAACTTCATAGATGTTTGAGAAAATAAAATGTAGATTCTTTCATCGAATGTTTTTTAATTATTTTTACATATATTTGTGTGTGTGTGTGTGTGTGTACATGAATGAGCATGCAAGTACCACAGCACACTTGTGGAGATCAGAAGACAATCTGTGGGAGTCAGTTCTCTCTTTCCATCATGTGTTCTGGGGATCAAAGTCAGGTAGTCAGGCTTGGCAGCGAGAGCCTTCACCTAACTTAGAGCCACTTCACTGGCTCCAGAAAGCCCCATTTTAGAGCATAAACGGGAGCAGTGCCTTCTTCAGTGACCTTCTCCTGATTTAGAATAAATTCCTCATCAGAATCCTCGAGTCCCTACACAGATCACGTTTGTCACTTCTCTGAACCCAGCTTGCCACAAATCCCCTCTGAAACGGGAATTTCTGGTTTCATTGGAGACTCAGTTATGTTGTGTGAGGTTTTTCTGGAAGCTGAGATGATATTTTGCTGAGAACAGATATGTGGTGTTTTTCTGGAAGCTGGTGGGTGAAAGGGAATGTGATGTTTTGCTGGAGTGGACATTTGAGAGGATATGTGATGTTTGGAAAGAATACAAGTATAACCCGGCAGACAGTGAATGACGGACACTTTGGCATTGGTTCACCTTGCTTTCTTCTGGTCTTTATTTGCCGTAAGTTAGTAACTCTGTAGAGAGAAGTGCCCCAAAGAACTTCTGGTGGTACTCTGCTGCTTCTTGCTGCTTCGGCTGACTCTTGCTGATCAGGGGAGCCTCACAGTTTCTTCTGGATCTAGCTGCTACTGCAGACTCATGTTTGGTGTTTTGCTAGTGGACTGGACTGCAGACAATGAAGACTGGCATTGCCCCCAAAGAACTACTTCCAAACAGGTCCACGTCCCCCTTGTCCTATTAGCCATCTTCTTCCCCTACCTTTGGTCTGTGGGCTCTAAGGAGGGTTAAGCATTTAAGGGGGAAGCATTTAAGAACCCTTATTAAAGTAGGTTTTGAAAAATGTAACCCCACACCCCTCACTCATCCTGGCCCTTGTCTGGATTCTCATCCCATCTCACAATGTCCAACTTGCCAATTCATTTATCGGGAATGATCTTCTGATGTTGTACCTATCTTCCCTTTTCTGGACTCCTTATTTCTTCTGTACATCAAGCAAATTGTAATTGTTTAGTTCATTAATTTCTTATCAGCGTTGGGAATGCTTTTGTTAATTTGGCTGTTTGCTATAGAGTCTTAGACTAGAAGGTGAGAATGATCAAGGCAAGGACTTAGTCTATCTTTTGGGTCACTATCTCCCTCTCTCTGACTAGTGTATGCCATACAGAACAGTCCTTACATTGAACATGGACTTGCTAACACATGACCTTCGGTCTACAAAGAGCAGGTTCCTATCGCCTGTATGGCTCATGATCACTTGGTGAATGAATGAATTACTGAAATTTTGAGTTGATACCACTAGGGGCAGCAGAAAGTTACGGTTATTTGTGTGCTGTTAGAATTTGCTCTTGTTTTTCACTTGATCTCTTTTTATTCTAAATTGTTCTCAGACATACTATTGAAACTCTCTAACTATAAATTTTCTTTTATAAAGACAGTCTTCTTTATTTAAAACAGACAATCTGGGTCAGTTAAATGCGAATTTTTAAAGGCAGCATTTCTTCAAGACAATTTAGTAAAACAGTAAAATTTATTTGCTTTAGGTTTTACTGAACCATAATTTAGACACATAAAATTTGCCCACTTCAATGCATAATTTCATGAGATGTGGTGTTTCCATGGCAACACAAAGGCCTTTCTTGCTCTTCTGTAGTGGGTTCCCTGGGGCCTGCTATCTCAGGCAAATACCAACTCCCTAGCTATTACACAGCTTTCTTCCACAGCTTTCCTTGTCAGCATTTGGCCTGAGATCCTGGGTGTCTCTTTGCTTTCCCTCTGCACACTGTTTCTGCGATTGACCCACATTGTCAGTTCCCAGATAATTTTTACCCCTTTTTTACCCTTTGTTGGAAGGGAACTCAGGCTTTCTCAAGCTCCTCCGAAGACAGGGGCTTCTTTGGAGGTGAGTTTGAAAGCACGAGAAGATGGTACTGCATGCTGACTGAAGAGCTAGCCTTGTTGGCGGGAGCAGTTGATAGCCAGCACTGTATTTGCTCACTAAGGAAGCTTGGGTACCAGTTGGCATAACTCGTCTGGCTTTCTCAGTTACAGCTGCGTTGAACAGACTGCTTGACTTGAAGTTGCCTGAGGGACACATTGACCAAGAATGTGAAATGTTACTATGTTATAAACAGCACCTTGCCTGTGCTTCAGGTACCATGGAGGAACTGCCTCTCCGACACTTCTTTCCTTCCCATTTCCTCTCCAACCATTTGCTTGACTCAGACTCTCTGCCACTGGATGGTTAAGCCTTGAAAAGGAAAAGGGAAAAGCTTGGATCAAGGATTCCATTTGTTTCTGAGAATTAATTAACAGTTATTTTATATATATTTCTATTTAGTTTTCACTGGGGAAGGTGCATATGCACATATGAAGGCCAGAGGAAAATCCTAGGGTCTCCACAGACAACTTGTTTTTTGAGACAGAGTCTCCCACTAGCATAGGGCTCACCCTATCAGGATAGGTTGGCTAGTCAGTGAGCCCCAGGAATCTGCTTGTCTACACTTTCCCAACCCTGGAATTACAGATTCACTCACTCACCATGTCTGTCTCTCACATGGGATGGGAGGTTTGAACAGAGACCTTTCACTTGCACAACATGTACTTTATTAACCCAGATGGCATAGTTATTTTCCTGTTGTTATGATAAAATATCCGGACAAGATCAAATGTGCTGGTTAGCTCTGTGTCAACTTGACACAAGCTAGGGTCATGTGAGAAGGGCACTCTCATTTTGAGAACCTGCTTTCATATGATATGCCTGTGGGCAAGTCTGTAGAACATTTCCTTGATTAATGATTCGTGTGGGCGGGCCCAGCACATTGAGGACACTGCTGACCTCTGGTGGCCCTAGACAGGCATAAGAAAGCAGACTGAGCAAGCCATGGAGGGCAAGCCAGTAAGCAGTATTCCTCTCTGGCCTCTGTTTCAGTTCCTGCCTCCAAGTTCCTGCTCTGAATTCCCTCAGTGATAGTGTATAACCTGTAAGTTCTAAGTGGAAACAACCCTTTCCTCCTCAAGCGGCTTTTAGCCATGTGTTTCACCGTAGCAAAGGAACCTTAACTAAGACAAGCAATGTAAGGTAGAAACTTCAGGTATTTTGGCTAACAGTTCCAGAGGGATACAGTTCATCGTGGTGAAGAAGACAGGGCAACAAGCAGAGAAGGCATGGCGGTAGGAGCTGGAAGCTGGCTGGTTCCACATTCAGGCTGCAGAGCATATAGAGGCTTGGCTATAAAATCTACCCCTAAAAGCCTACCCCTATGAACCACTTCCTTGAGAGGGGCTTCACCTCGCACAGGGTCTGCAGCTTTCTCAAACATCAGCTGGGAACCAAGTATCAGACAAGTGACTCTTCGAGACTTATGTTCAAACCACAATACTAGCTATCCCCTGCTCCAGAGAGCAATTCAAAGTAGATTTCCCTGCAGTGTCTCTTTTAATATGTATCTCCTCTGAGAAATAGTTCGGAACTTTTTAGCATATTCTAATTGCTCATTTACATACAGTGCTTGGGGGGAAACGAACGAAATGTCCCCGAGCAATAGACCTTCAGCATCAAGCCTAAGTGCCTTTAAGCCTAGCAGCATATTGATCACAGTGCGAATGCAAAATGGGTCTCACGTCCAGTAGAATAAAAGTTTATTCTGGATCCCAGCAGGAGTGAGCTCAGCCTAGAAACACTGGTTCTGCCCTCCCCATATGCCGTGTTCCAGGGTTGTATGACATCTTTTATAGTAACAGGGCAAAGAAAGCTATACTCTAGGCATTGCTTTATGGCCACAGATATGATGATGTCATTATTGGCCTTTGGAGTGGTAGAAGGTCTAAGTAGGAGTCTGGACTGTCTGCTACAAAAGAATTTGCCTAATAGTTACAAGGATTTGATTTAGGTCAAACATAGAGGTGGACAATGGGTGGCTATTTAAAAAGGCTAGAGACAAGATAGCTTAGATCTGGAGCTGCAGCATTCCACAACCACCGACCTTTGGCTGATCAGCCTTGCAGGATTTTTAACATTTTAGCACCTTCCCACGCCCCCAGCCACCAGCCTCCACCCTCAGTCTTCGGGAGTTTCAGATTTGGAAGGAATGAACTAGATCCAAAGAATGGGTTGAGGTTGCCGGGCAGTGGTGGCACACGCCTTTAATCCCAGCACTTGGGAGGCAGAGGCAGGCAGATTTCTGACTTCAAGGCCAGCCTGGTCTACAGAGTTCCAGGACAGCCAGGACTACACAGAGAAACCCTGTCTCAAGAAAACCAAAAAAAAAAAAAAAAAAAGAATGGGTTGAGGTCAGAAGTCAGAGACTTCCAGGGAGATTCAATAAGCTTAGTGCTGGGTGCCTTCTCTTTCTACTTAATTAAGGAGATTAACTTCATTTAAGGAAGAAATGATTTGTTTTTGACTCACAGTTCTATTTGCTTAACTCGGCAGACACTGGTGCAACAACTGATTCCAGTCTCACTGTAGTCAGGCAGGATGACAGGAGTTTGATCACAGGGTATCTACAGTCAGGAAGCAGAGAGAGAGATAAGTAGTGGTGCCCAGGCACCCTCTCCTTGTTCTTTTTTGTTGTTGTTTTTGTTTTTGTTTTGGTTTGTTTTGTTTTTCAGACAGGGTTTCTCTGTGTAGCCCTGGCTGTCCTGGAACTCACTCTGTAGACCAGGCTGGCCTCGAACTCAGAAATCTACCTGCCTCTGCCTCCCAAGTGCTGGGATCAAAGGTGTGCGCCACCACCACCCAGCCTCCTTGTTCTTTAGATGCAGATTACAGCTCATAAAATTGTGTCACCCACATTTCAGGCAGGTCTTTTAAACTCAGCCCAATCCAGAAAGTCCCTCACAGATATGCCCAAAAGTCTATCTATCAGTTGATTGCAGATTTTATCAGCTAACATCAACAAGTCCACCCCGGTCAATTTTTCACCCAGAGATACCACTTTAAAGTCACAACCTTCCACCTTTATTTGCATAAGTTCATAACAAAAACCACACTCAACCCAACTTCAACTCCAGGTCTTCAACAGTTCCATCTGAGTTCAAAAGTGCAGAGATCATCAGAGACTCGGGTAACTGGGAGTCCTAGGACAGCAGAAAGGAAGTTACAGCCTTGCAGCATACAACGGCAGAGTACACTTCCCGATTCCAAAAGAGGAATGAGGACAAATCAGGGGAAGATGAGACCAAAGTCAGACTGAAGCCCAGAGGGCAAACACCAAGCTCTGCAGCTCTGTGTTTGGCATCTGAGGTTTGTGATGGAGTCACCCAGGATCCAAACAGTGTGGGTAACCTCACCCATCCATCTCTGCTGCCTGCGGCACATCTAGCTTGTCCCTTGGGCTGACTCCACTTAAATCATGCAGCTATCTTGGCAGACATCTTACCATCCTGGCATCTCCAACATCCTGGGTGCTCGGCTGCAACCTAGGTTTTACCCTCCATGAAGTGGAGTGACTTCAGAACTTCTTTCCAGGAATCCAACCCTGCCTTGGCCCAGCTTCTGGATCCTTAGCAAAAGCTTCATTCTTGTGTTTTCATGCCTATAAAACCAGAACCACATGGATGATGCTGCCAAGTTCTGCTCTCAGCTCAAAATGGTCCCCTTTGACTACACTTCTGTCAGCCCCTGTCCGACTCCCAGGGTGACCCAGGGAAACACTTCTGTAGGCAGTAATTAGGCCCTTTCTTTTCATGCGTGTTCACAGGTTGGAGTCTGCAGGGAACTTTTCCCATTGTCCCAGTGCAGAGGACAAGCTTTCTCTTTAATGGGGGTGAATCACTTTAACAATTACAGTTGCTTTCCCTGCATCTTCCTTGTCTGATGAATAGGGCAATTTCCTTATTCAGCTAATAAGCACATAGTAACAGAATGTCTTTCCTATTGATGCTATGAAGAGATTCCTTTACCGTCTTAAAGATTTGGGAAGCTGAGACAGGTTATTATGTATGAAAGATTAATTTACTCCTGTGAAATGCTTCATAACTAGAAAAAGTAGACTTAAGTAAAGGCATATCACAATCGTTTTTGTTTACGAACAATTATTTTTTTTCTAAACAGCAAAGTACCTGGCTCCAGAGAACCTGACTAAAATAATGGTAAATGTTAACTGGTTTAAGTCAAGGCAGCAGCATCTTTGGTTTTACAGATGTGACTCTTAGCTATGTTTAAATGCTGGTAAAGAAACCTTACAGTTGGAGTAACGGTGCCTCTCCTGAGCTGCACGAATATTTTCCACCTCCTTTGTCGCAAATTTCCTGCCTGATAAATTATCTTCTTGAAAGAAGGACACAGTAAATAATAAATATGTACTGAAGAGTTTATTTTTAAAATTTCACGTGTTACCTATTTCTAGTAAACCTTAAATCTGCAGGAAAAGTGAGGCATTAAGCTGATCAACAAGGAAACTACAGAATAACATATTTAGGGAACAGAGCCAAGCTGGCCTTGAAGACCTCAGGCTCTGCTTCCCCGCGGGTAGGTATGGTTGGCCCACAATCACAAACAGTGGATCCTGAGTCGGGGAGCCAGACAGGACAGCCTGGAGCTTTTTCTTTTCATAAAGACCTCAGATGGCAACGAATACAGTAAGAACAGACTCTCAAGAATAGACTTCCAGGAAGCATCTTCAGTGAGACAGCTCTGTTTATTGGGGAGGTGGGGAACAAAGGCTATTTAAACCTCTGGGGAGTGCAAAGGGGCTATCCAGATCCAAACTAGGGTACTTTGGATGTCTCATTAGCATAAGGAGGAAGTCCAGGTGATGCTGGATGTGACCTTATAAGGGGAGAGAAAGTTTGACTGACTTGGCTACAGGGCTGCATGACCTCCACTGGTGGGGCAAAAGTGAGGGCACAGGGCTACACGTTCAGGGTCATGAAGACCCAGGGCAAGGAGAGGAGTAATCCTACTTCTGCCAATCTCAGGATGAGATTTCTGGGGTTTGAACACACTTCTCCCCAACTCTTGCTTTGGACCTGCTACCTGGGTCGCATGGCCCCCAGGCCCCAATCTTCTGCCTCATTTGGACCAGCATGCCAGGTTATGTTGTTTCTTTTCATAAAGATTTTGTTCTTCATATCAAATATTTTCTTCTCTCTCCTGCTCTCTTCCCCCTTGCATGCATCTCTCTCCCTTGTGCTTCTCTTTCTTCCTCTATTGTCTTCTTTACCTCATTTGATTTCCCTTAAATAATTCGGTATAGAATTATTTCCTGTCTACAGCCTGTTTTTGACCGTGTACCTCAGGGATGCAGAGAGTAACTGTAGTTCTAGCACTGGCTACAGTGTCTTGTGAAACTCACTTTCCAACGAGAAATGGCCACTTGTGAGTTAAAGAGTCTACAGAGCTGAGGAACTGGTTACAACTTAGTTGTTTTAAGGAGTCAGGTGTGCTGGCACACACTTTTAATCCCAGCATTTTGGAGGTAGAGGTAGGTGGAACTTTGTGAGTTCAAGACTAATCTGGTCAATGTAGCAAGTTGGAACCCAACCAGGGCCACATAGTGAGATTTTTTTTTTTTCCCCGAGACAGGGTTTCTCTGTGTAGCCCTGGCTGTCCTGGAACTCACTCTGTAGACCAGGCTGGCCTCGAACTCAGAAATCTGCCTGCCTCTGCCTCCCAAGTGCTGGGATTAAAGGCGTGCGCCACCACTGCCCGGCGGAGATCTTGTTTCTCAAACCAAACCAAACAAACAAACAAAAACAGATGAACAAACAAACAACCAAAAAACCTGATGCCAAGAGCCATCTAGGGGAGGCTAAAAAACTAGCAGGTGATCTTCCTGAGATGGTTCTGCCGTGGACTAAAATCTGTGACAGATTTTCTTCTTTAGGCAAGACCAAGAAGATTATATCTGAGAAAATATTCCTGCTATTAATATTTTTCCTGATATTATTAAATATGCAACAATTACCAGGTATTGACCCACCCTTTTGAGCAGGTTTCTGCAGAGATTCTATAAAATTTCTGACTTGATTAAAACAATTTTGGGAAGACAGTGTTGAGAGATGGTTTTAGTTGCTAGAAAGATGTAATAAAGTTAGAATCAAGAACAGACTATGCCCACTCTTCAGAATAGTAAGCAAAGGTTACATAGTAAGAACTACACTGAGAATGAGCACTTGCAGGTCCCTAGATGTGTTCCTCACCTTGCCAGTAAGGTACACAATAAGATTAGACACCTCATGCCTGTAGAGTCTTCTTGACAAGGTAGCTTCAAAACACCTGGTGTACACAATCCTCACCAAAACTCCACAGCCATTCTACGTATGTTTATTGGTCATTATTATTTTCTCTTGTAAGAAATGTATTCATTTCATATGCCCGTTCGTTGAGTTGTTCGACTTTGGGGTGCTTAGTGGGGTTTTCTGCAGTGTTTTACATATTCTAGATATTAACCCCTTTCCTGAAGTACAGCTGTAAGGATTTTCTCCCGTCCTGTAGGCTGTTCACTCTGTCGATAGTTTTCCTTTGTTGTGCAGTCTCATCTGCCGGTTCCTGGAGCTGTTTTGTGCACATTTAGGCTTGTATTCAGGATGTGTTATCTACACCTGTGTCCTGAACTGTTTCCCTATGACTTCCTTTAGCCATTTCAGTGATTCCAGTTTTAAATTAAGGTCTTTAACTAAGTTGAAAATGATTTTTATGTAGGCTGAGAAGTGTGGACCTAGCCTCATTCTTCTGCAGGCAGAAGACATTCAGTTTCGCCAGCATTCTTTATTGAGCCCCCCTACCGCACCCCTCAGTGCGTGTTTTCGATACTTTTGTAAAAAGTTAGGTGTCCATGCTCCCATTCACAATATCCTCAGAAGATAAAATATGTAGGAAAAAGAACTAAATAAGGAAGTGAAGGATTTCAACAATGAAACTTTAAGCCCAGAAGAAAGAGCTAGAGAAAGACACTAGAAAAATAAAATACGGGCGGTGGTGGCGCACGCCTTTAATCCCAGCACTTGGGAGGCAGAGGCAGGTGGATTTCTGAGTTTGAGGCCAGCCTGGTCTACAGAATAAGTTCCAGGACAGCCAGGGCTACACAGAGAAACCCTGTCTTGGAAAAAAAACAGAAAAAAAAAGAAAAAGAAAATACATCCCATGCTCATAGGTCAGTAGATTTAACATTGTGAAAATGACCATTTTATCAAAAGCTATTTACATTTCAATGCAATCATAATCAAAATCCACACCCCATTCTTCCTAGAAACAGGAAAAATTATCTTAAAATTCATATGAAACCACAGAACTCAAATAGCTAAAACAATCTCAGGATTGTTCAGCAGAAAGAACAATGCTGAAAGTCTAGACCTTAAGATATATTACAGAGCCATAGTAATAAAACCAGCATGGCATGTGTACTGGCTGGTTTTGTGTGTCAACTTTATACAAGTTGGAGTTATCACAGAGAAAGGAGCCTCAGTTGAGGAAATGCCTTCCTGAGATCTAGCTGTAAGGCATTTTTCTCAATTAGTGATCAAAGGAGGGAAGGCCCAGCTCATTGTGGGTGGTGCCATCCCTGGGCTGGTGGTTCTGGGTTCTATAAGAAAGCAAGCTGAGCCAGGCAGGGAAACCAAGCCAGTAAGCAGCACCCTCCATGGCCTCTGCCTCAGCTCCTGCCTCCAAGTTCCTTCCCTATGTGAGTTCCTGTCCTGACTTCCTTTGGTGATGAACAGCAATGTGGAAGTGTAAGCTGAATAAACCCTTTCCTCCTCAACTTGCTTCTTGGTCATGATGTTTTGTGCAGGAATACAAACCCTGACTAAGACAGCATGGCACTACAAAAGGACGTGCAGGCCAAAGGACCAAGGCTGAAGACCAAACACGAGTACATGTAACTTCCACCATTTGATATTCGACAAGGATGCCAAAAACATGAGCTGGAAAAAAGAAAGCATCTTCCACAAATGGTCCTGGGGAGACTGGATGTCCAGACGCAGAAGAGTGAAATTAGACCTGCATCTATCACACAAAAACTAACTCTAAATCAAATGTGAAGCCTGAAACTGCTAGGAGAAAACATAAGCAGCGCCTATATGATAAAAGTTTAGGAAAGGACTTTCTGAATAGCCCTCCATTTTCCCAAGGCCAGAAACACAGAGTCAAAAATGAAAAAAAAAAAGAAAAAAAGAAAAAAAAAAACCAACCCTCAAAAATGGGCCTAGGAACTGAACAAAGAGTTCTCAAAAGATGAAAAATAATGGTTAAGAAGTAAATGAAAATCAAAACAACGCTGAGATTTCATCTTACACCAGTCAGCATGGCAAAGATCCACAAAAAACAACTGACAACAACGGCTAGAGGGTGTGTGGGGGGATGGGGACCCTCATTGTCTGTTGGTGGAACTGCACACTGGTGCAATCACTATGGAGACTGGTGTGGAGAATTCTCAAGAAGCTAAACATCAGTCTACCATAGGACCCAGCTATCCCACTCCTTGGCATGTGCCTAAAGGTCGCAACACCTTCCTCCACAGATCCTTGTTCAGCCATGGTCACTGCTGCTCCATTCATAACAGCTGGGAAGTAGAAACAATCTAAGTGGTCTTCAGCTGACAAGTGGATGATGGGAGTGTGGTCCATACACACTCTGGAATACTAGTCATCTGTAAACAAAGGAAATGGTGAACTTTGCAGGTAAATGAAACTAGAGAGTATCATAATGAATGAGGTAACCCAGACCCAGGAAGACAAATGTCACGTGTTCCCTCTTAACTGAGGCTTCTAGCTCAAAATCTTCAGACATGAGTACAGAGCCTAGAGTGACTACACAAACCAGAAAAGGGGAAAAGGGACCATTTCCAGGGTGGGGGGGAGAAGGAGAGAGAGGGGATAGTAGGATTCAACTGATCTGATCAGGGAAGAGGAAAAGGGGGACTAACTAAAGAGAAGGGAGATGAATACAGAAGTAGATAGCAGGGCAAAATAACAGTAAAGAGACCTGAAAACATCATAAGGAATCAATTGTCTACCTTAAAAATCTATAATACATGCAAATCTTTGTATAAATACAGTTTAAATGAAAATTTCTCATCTGGGCTGACAATGCTCCCTCTAAGACTCAAAGACTACCTAACAACAACAAAACAAAACAGAAACAACAAAACAAAACAACAAAACCCACCAGGCATGAGAAGCCCCTCTTTTTAGCTGTTGTTCGGGGCTGCGCAAGAGACTCTTGAAACTTTACAGCTAATTTCTATTGCCCTTAGTTGCCCCCCAGAGGTGGAAGGTAGGTTCTCATTGTGGATGATACCATGTACTTTAGAGACAAGGCCCAGTACTTCTTGAGCTGGAACTGACCTGAAAGTCTTCTCTCTGAGGACTATCTGTCATGGTACCAGAAGAAGCCATGCAAGCTTCCCAATGAGGGAAACAACCAACAGTCCTACCCAACTATGATGCCTTTGAAGCACAAAGATGGTCATTGTGTCATGGTAACCCTGAACTGGCAGTAGTGGTACACATACCTTGGTGGTAACCAACAGTTTAATTAACTATTGAACTTAATACTAACTCAGTAAGAGGGCCATCGGTACTGGGCCTGGCCAGCTACTCAAGACCAATGAAGTCATGAGAGGAGATCCTACAACTGACACTTAACTAAACCAGTATAATCCGTAGCTACATTCTGAATATTTGTCCTTATCCCCCACAGATAAGAGTACTCCTCATCCCCGCCAAGAAAACTTCTCTTTGTAACAGATGGAGACCACTAAAGAAACCACAACCAATCAAAATGCAGAGTTGTAAAGTCAAGTCCCAAGAAACATGCTTACAAAATAACTCCCACACCTAAGGCTCAGGGACACTGCAGAAGAGGGAGTAAGAAGACTGTAAGACCTGTAGGATCAGGGACTTTGCTGTGAGACTATGTCTCCTAGGAATGTCAGAAGCAACACCCTTACTAACATGACTGCCTAAACAGAAGCTGAACAGGGACAGCAACAACAGACCTGATAAAGAGCATAGGGGAAAATCCAGGAGATTTCCACCCCACATAAAGAACTATAGGCAACTAAGGAATGCTGTAAGTGGGATAAACACTCTTCCCCAGTGCAGAGCGCACCAGCTCATTTTCCAAAATATCAGAGGGTCAGCTTTGAAAACATATACAAGTAACATTACAGAGACACAGCAGGTTGTATTTATGTATTTCAGAAATAATATATATTTCAGAATATGTTTACATGCATATTGATATACAAATATGACAACAGTTAATGAAAAAAGGCCATTAATTTGAAAGAGAGAAATGGGGGTATATAGATTAAATATCACATAGCAAAATAAATAGATTTTTAAAACTAAATGTCCATAACTATGTAGGTTTACCCCTCTCTGGGTAAAAAGAATGGAGTTATGTCATTTGCTAGTAAATAGATACAACCAGTAATAATCATATCAAGCGAATTAGATCAGTACCAGAAGGACAAATATCATATTTTTTTCATTTTTGGTTCTTAAATTTTATATAGACACGTAAAACTATACATGTATATGTGACACGGAAATAGAAGTGAGAGTGCATAGCAGAAAGTAAGGGAAAGAGAGGGTGAGGCAGGGCATATACCAGGAAGCATTCACAAAGTACACTGTGTACTTGCATGGAGATACCCTCGTGTAACCAGAACCATGTGTGATGAACACAACAACAAAAAGGGTCATGAGTATAACTTACTTTGGAAGGAATCGTCAGGATAAATAAGGTTTTCCGTATGACCCTGACTCTAGGCTTGGACTCAGGTTGGAGCATCATTCACCAGAGAAATTTCTTCTTGCAGCAGATTGTAGTTAACACAGAGACACAACAATGTCCAGAGAATGAGAGGCTTTGGAGCGTTCAGCTGTAAATGAGATCTTTTTATCAAGCCCGTCTCCTCAAAGACCCATGTGGAAGAGAAGGCAGAAAGAGTGTAAGAGCCAGAGGTGGTGGATGGGACCAAGGAAACAGCATCTGTGCACAGCAGGGCAGACGTGATGATGGTGTGACAGAAGGTTGTGAGCTGCTTGACATAGGTGCTAGGACTCGAACTCAGGTCTTCTAGAAGAGCAGCAGGTACTCTTAAGCACTGGGCCATCTCTCCAGCCCCTATTATCAAGCTTGCTCTGCAATATCCATCTTCTATAGTCACATAAATCTATTCTTACCCCAGAAGATAGCTCCTCAGATTATACCCCAACTTCTTCATGCATGCAGAATAAGCTGGGGCTTTGCTAAGATTTAACAAATTCAAACTGTATGATGCTTTCATAACTCCGTCATTCATTTTTCCTAAAGCAAAGGTTTCATCCTCTGAGATGTTTCTATTCTAGTGCTTTTCCCCAGTGAGCTTGAACCATAACTCAGTGCTATTGCATTTGCTTGGCATGTTCAAAGTCTTAGGTGAATACCCAGTAATGGGGATGGGGAGTGTGGGATTACCATTACCTGCCTGGCTTTGAGGCTGACCTGACTGGGGTGACAAGGGAATGAATGAAAAGCAGACATATGTACATACAGATTGGGATTAGCTAGGCAGTGTGCTGTAGTAGAAACATCATCAGCCTGAGAATTCAGCCTCTCTCTCTCTCTCTCTCTCTCTCTCTCTCTCTCCTCTCTCTCTCTCTCTGTGTGTGTGTGTGTGTGTGTGTGTGTGTTTTGAGATGGGGTCTCATTCTGTAGCTAAGGCTGGCACTGAACTAAGAGAATTCCTCGCCTCTGTCTCTTGAGTACTGAGCTTACAGGCATGAACAACCAAGCTTTCTCACTTGTCTTTCCGCTACACATTTTTACTAACATTTCTTTATGGAAGAATTATGGAACTGTTAGCAGAAGAAGCCATTGATATGTTAGACAATTAGGATAAAGGATGGAGGCAATCTTAGAGTTTTAGTTTGATGGAACAGACTCACCCACGTGATAAGACTAGGCATTAAGGTGTTCTGCATCTTCATAAATTCAGATTTAATTTTAGAAAAATTATGATCATGGATTATTCATCAGCCAAATAGAATGATAAATCACCTTCCTCTCCAGGCAACTGTATTACTTCATTTTCCATGATGTGAATTTTAATGTAATTCAGAGCAGCTTTATTCTCAGAGGCATTAGCAATACCCTTCTTACTAGATCCAAAACCCCCACCAGAACTCTCATCTTTATTATAAACTCCAAACCATCAATAAAAGCTAATCAGTAAGGCTGGGCCTGTGTCTCAGAAGCAGAGTACTTGTTTAACATGTAAAAGGCTCTGAGCTCCATACAACCAAGAGAGCAAAACATCAACAAAATCTCAGGAGAGGGAAAACGTGCATATGTATTTGTAACTAGTCTGTGATCATTAAAAGGAGAAAATAATGTCCTCTGCACAGGTAAGACAGAACTGGGTATTTTAAATGCATGATGTTAACACGGGAAAAACCCTTGTACCTAGAAGACAAGAGGACATGTTAGCCATTATCGACTGATAACCTTTTTCTTCAACGAGTTATCTTCTTCTAAGGGAGAAGCCGGTGCCTAGACTCAGTCAGGGGTCTTGTGAATGCTGAACAAATTGTGCCACTGAGATGCACATCCATCATGGAAGATTTGAAATGAAAATATTTAATTGTTCTTACCGGACCCACAGTTGAATGGATTTTTACTGCATCTCGAGTATTAGCCACTGAACACTACACAAAGCCCGAGATGGATTCTGTTAGCACAGCAGCTACAGAAGTGAGGCGTGGAGGAAGCCTGCGGTGTTTACAGTCCAAGGGATGAGGTACAATGGACCTCCAACTACCAACTTGTTCATTCATTTGTCGACAAATAGTCATTGAGGTCTTACCATGTGCCAGACATTGCTCTAGGCGCTTTGAATATAACAACACCTGAAACTAGTAAGAATTTTCTACCCTTGGGTTGAGCAATGTCTACCTGTGATATGGGTTACAAAGGAAAACTGCAGGTTGCCAAGGGAACCTACACAACACACACCTTATAGGTAGTCTAAAAACTTCTGACATATACTTGAAATGAGGTGGAAAACTGTTCCTTGTGTAGTGCTATGTTTAATGAAGCCTTTGTGTCTGGCTTTAGGTGAAATGTATAGTAAGCCTTTATGTCTGGCTTTGAGTGGAATGTTTCAGCAAAGCCTTTGCTATGTTTGGGTCAATTAGTAGAGGCTGGGAAATTGTTTTGAGACTGAACCTTGAAGAAATGTTCTCTCTAGAGAGTCTGCGCTTGGTGCTGCTACACAAGAGCTTGCAGCAGCATTAATCTTGGTCCTAATACACTCCTGGCAAACCTGGACTTCTTACTTTTGATTCTGGCTAGCCATGGTCAAAAGGGTCGGAGGTTTGTGTGGGTTTGTTTCCTCTCATGACCAACAAAGGGCAAGATAACTTTGGTAGCTGCACCCTTTCCCAGCCCCAATTAACCTTGTATAATGTTTGAGCAAAGTAACTGGAATGAGCTAGCTGGGTGTCAGTTTTCCCCATGAGGCTGGAACCCTCTGCTCCTTTGGAAAATGAAGTCTTAGCCTCTTGGTGAACATCTCTCTTTACTAGGGCACCTATGACCACCATCAACCAATACCCTTGTGCTTTTCTTCTGAGTGAGTCCAGGCTGTACTCCGTTAGAAAGCCTGAGACTGATGAGGGAGGATTCTACTTTTTGGGTGATGAGTCTGAACTTTGTACTTACCTCTAATGTGTATGTAACCTACAAAAAGACAAGGTACACGTGGCCACTTAGAAGTGTCTATACCTGGACTGAGGCCCATGTGAAAACATGTCAATACTGTACGTTTGTGTGTATGGCTTGGCTTGGAGAGACTTCTAGAACTTCCTGAGCAGCTGGTAAGAGCTCATTGCATAGACCTTATCAACTGCAAGTATGCATCCATAGGTCGAACTTTAAAGTAGAGGCTACACTTCTTGGGATGTTTTCAGAAAGATTGCCCGTGTATCTTGATTGGTCTGACTTTTCTCTGTGTTTGTCAGATAAGAAAACCCTTTTATATTTGCGCAAGTGGGATATATGCCTCATATTCTATATGCTTAAACATGCTGTCAAAATTCAGTGTTTGTATAGCTTAAGGTTATATAACTTTTTGTATTAAACTCATTGACTTTTGCATGTTAGGCGAGACTTTACCTCTGAGATATATAAGTATCCTTACCAGTTAATAGACTTAACAAATGGTACATCATATAGTGTGTACATACTAATTTAAGGTGACAAGCAAAATTCAAATAACCTTACATTTTTTCCCCTAATTTGGGCCTGTATTCTCTGGCCATATTCTATTGGGCCTGTAGAACAGAGAAAACTCCAACCCTGACTCATCAGAGAGTAGGAATAAGACAGGATAGAAAGGAGAGGTTAAGACATGAGAAGTAAAGGAAGCCTCTTACCCTAGCATCTGGTTTGTGGTTTTTTGCTGAACACAAGAAGGTTCAACACAACTGATAAAACCAGGATTGCCTGCAGATGTGATGTTCATTTTCCTGTAGATGTCTCACACAAGGGCATGACAATAAAATAAACTATGTATTTAGAACAAATACACTATTCTGACTTCGAGCCACTACATCTATGACTTGGACTTTAACTATATTAGCAGTCCTTTCTGCCCCCAAATCTAAGCAATATACCTCATAAAACCACTTTGTAATTTCATTAAACTCTTAAAGGTAAGTAAACTAAATCACACATTTTTACTTCATTGTTGAACTTTGGATTTTCAACTTTGTTTAATGTTTACACACACACACACACACACACACACACACACACACACTGTAAAGACACCTAAGCACAATCCCTTTTGCACAGATGTCATTTTTTTTTCTTCAGCCCCCTTTCCCCCTTTCTCGGTGCCCATCACTTTTGCCTTGGGAGACAAATGCCCATTCTTAAATCTGCACCATGTACTGTTACTCATCTCTACTTCATAAAACCCCCGCACTTTGCTTTACTCTGACTCATCCTAAACTTTTCTATGATGCAATCATGTGACTTTACCTGAGTGGAAGTTAGTATGCAGTAAGTCCCTCAGGATGCCTGTGGCAGTGCTGACTGTCTTTCCCCTCCACCACTGACAAGAGCAGGCTCACGTCTGCAAGGAACACACGGGTGTCTTTACAGATGATCTGAGGGAAATTGGAGGGTGATTATAACCGGTAATGATCTTCCTGTCTTCTAGTCTATCTGGGCCACTGCAATACAAATAACATCCACTAGGTGGCCTACAAACATTAGACACTTCTCACAGATCTGAGGGCTGAGAAGTCTAAGATCCAGCCAGGCACAGATTAGGTGACTGGTATCATCTCCTTCCTTATAACAGCTGTCTGTCTTTCTACTCCAGCATCACACAGCAGAAGGACAAGGTGTCTCCTTTGGATCTTTTCTATAAGGGCACTAACCCCATTCATCTGGGCTCTGTGCCCTGTCGCAGTCATTTTCTCAAAGCCATACTTAACAATCGTCTTGGTTAAGGTTTCAAAATAGGTGCTTAGGAGACAGCAAACACTCAGAACATAAGGCTACTATCACTTCTCACTCAGTCTGTGAAGTCAACACGTAGTGGATACATTAGTTTGAGTGCGTTGGGATGGGATCTGTGTTTCTCTTTTCTGAGGCCTGGAATGCCCTGATTCCTTTCATGGGACACAGAACACAAATGTGCCATTTTAAAAAGTCCTGTTTAATGGATGGGGCATTTGAGGATGTGCTACAGATGAAGAGACAGACTACCTTTTTTAAACACAGTGATGAATATAAAGTACTCTGAAAGGACCAGTCCGACTGTAATATTCTGATTGTTCTGTGGATGTTCTCTCTGGCTCTTAGAGGAAGATGACCACTAAGAAAACTAGAATAGAGCATTGAGCTCTACGGTGGTGACGGCTTTACTGACCACTTATGTACCAGGCGCTGTTCTGAACTCTAGACAAGTCCTGCTGTAGGCATGAGGCTTGGTTCTGAGAATATCTGAGTCTGCGGGGGGCCTGGAGTGGCATCATGTGATTCCCTGGAACAGGAGTACGTTGGCTGAACTGAACTGATTCTGGAGGTTCATACAGGGAGAATATTCACCCTGCTTGCTGCATGAGTCTGGGGATGGCAGATTAATTTCATTAATACTGTCTCATCTGACTGACCTGAGAGAAAAGCCAGAGCAGAGCACACTATCTTGGCATGCCTCATTTAGGAGCTCTCAGTATCAGAAAGGAGGATACCTCAACATTATTTCTTATAGATAGTTCTAACAATGCGGGAACTTTTGTCTCTTTAGAAGGACATAACAACTTGAAACGGAGTTCTCAGATGACGATTAATGATGAAGAAAAAATACAGGACATGGAAGAACGCACTAATTGAGAAGCAATGGGAGTATTCAAGTATAGAGTTGGACGGCATAAAACCATTCCAGACACTTAAAACTTGTATTTTTTTTAAAGGTTCTACAGTTTATTACTGGAAAAAAAAAAACAAAAACCACACCCTCAATTTAGACATGACCAAGACTCCAGGTAAAGAATGCTGAATTCCATCGAGTAGGATTGACTCATGACCATGATTTAGTATAAACCCTCAGTCTGGCCATTGTGTGAGTCCTTTCACACTCAGCTTCCTTCTCTCCAGTGCCTTCTCTCGAGCTGTACCTGATTTTGTTACCAGTGTTTTTCAGAATCCTCTGAGGAATAGGACAATTTTGCTTTTGTTTCTTGGTCAAGAATCACTTGATCCTGAAGGTCTCATGGGAAGACATGGTGAGAAGCCAAATCAGGTATAGGGGACAGAATGGCAAAGCAAAGGAGAAGAGGACCAGAAACTTAAAACTTAATTTCAAATTTCAAAATGGAGTAGAAAAGTTGAAGTAAAAACACTTAAGTGGAGCACTGACAGCCCCATCCCCTTTCTCTGCCGAATCACCATGGCGGCTGGGACCCTGTACACATACCCTGAAAACTGGAGGGCCTTCAAGGCCCTCATCGCTGCTCAGTACAGCGGGGCTCAGGTTCGCATGCTTTCCGCACCACCCCACTTCCACTTTGGCCAAACCAACCGCACCCCTGAATTTCTCTGAAAATTTCCTGCCGGCAAGGTTCCAGCATTTGAAGGTGATAACGGACTCTGTGTTTGAGAGTAATGCCATCGCCTATTATGTAAGCAACGAGGAGCTGTGGGGAAGTACACCTGAAGTACTGCAGTGGGTGAGCTTTGCTGACAGTGACATCGTCCCTCCAGCTAGCACCTGGGTGTTCCCCACCTTGGGCATTATGCACCACAACAAACAGGCCACTGAGAATGCAAAGGAGGAGGTGAAGCAAATCCTGGGGCTGCTGGACACTCACTTGAAGACACGGACTTTTCTGGTGAGTGAGCGAGTGACACTGGCTGATATCACAGTTGTCTGCACCCTGTTGTGGCTCTATAAGCAGGTCTTAGAGCCTTCTTTTCGCCAGGCCTTCCCCAATACCAACAGATGGTTCCTTACCTGCATTAACCAGCCCCAGTTCAGGGCTATCTTGGGGGAGGTGAAGCTGTGTGAGAAGATGGCCCAGTTTGATGCTAAGAAGTTTGCAGAGAACCAGCCTAAAAAGGATACCCCGAAGAAAGAAAAGGGTTCACGAGAAGAGAAGCAGAAGCCCCAGGCTGAGCGGAAAGAGGGAAAAAAAGGCAGCTGCAGCAGCTCCTGAGGAAGAGATGGATGAGTGTGAGCAGGCGCTGGCTGCTGAGTCCAAGGCCAAAGACCCTTTCGCTCACCTGCCCAAGAGTACCTTTGTGTTGGATGAGTTTAAGCCTAAGTACTCCAATGAGGACACCCTCACTGTGGCACTGCCATATTTTTGGGAGCACTTTGATAAAGATGGCTGGTCCCTGTGGTATGCTGAGTACCGCTTCCCTGAAGAGCTCACCCAGACCTTCATGAGTTGCAACCTCATCACTGGAATGTTCCAGCGATTGGACAAACTGAGGAAGAATGCCTTTGCTAGTGTTATCCTCTTTGGAACCAACAATAGCAGCTTCATTTCTGGCGTTTGGATCTTCTGAGGCCAAGAGCTTGCTTTTCCGCTGAGTCCAGATCGGCAGGTGGACTATGAGTCGTATACATGGCGGAAACTGGATCCTGGTAGCGAGGAGACCCAGACCCTGGTTCCAGAGTACTTTTCCTGGGAGGGGGCCTTCCAGCACGTGGGCAAAGCCTTCAATCAAGGCAAAATC
The DNA here is from genome assembly GCA_030674055.1 of Rhabdomys pumilio. NCBI lineage: Eukaryota > Metazoa > Chordata > Mammalia > Rodentia > Muridae > Rhabdomys > Rhabdomys pumilio. The sequence goes on from JANHMN010000003.1 coordinate 158,868,323, forward strand.
TTCAAGTGAACATGTCTTGCCAGTCGCCTAGCTGCCTGCACCTACTCTTCAAGGGAGACGGGGGTCATTAAAGGAAACGGAACATTGAAAAAAAAAAACACTTAAGTGGGAAATCTGCAAGATCAATGAAGAAAATAATCTTAAGACACTACCACAATATAAAGAAATAAAATTAGTGAATGAAAAGTTACCAAACAAGAAGGATAGATTTGGCAGAATTCATGTCCTAATTTACATACATACAAACACTAAAATTTGGGATCCACATATGAGAAAACCATGTGATTTTTGTCTGTGATAGAAAAGTCAAAGAATGAAAACCTACATACCAAGTAAACAGAAGCAGGAAGCAGGCAAGAGTAGCCATTATTATACTTGACAAAGCAGACTTCAAGCAAAATGAAGCAGAAGGATAAAGAAGACCAGTACATTTAATAAAGGGAAGAATCCATCAATAACATATAACAATGATAAATGCATATGAATCAAATATTGGTATACTTTACTACTGGACACAAAGAGACAGATATGTCTAAGTAAAATAATAATAATGAGTGGCTTAAATAGCTGATTCATCAAAAGATCAACTTTCCAGACAAAAATTGAACAAAACCTGTAGACTTAAAGTGCATGATAAATCAAACGGGTTTAACAGATAGATGTCAATAGAATACTGCACCCAAAGGCTTTAGGACAAACATTCTACTCAGCAGACCACAGAAATATCTCCAGAAGAGACTGTATTGTGGGTCACAAGGAAAGTCTCTATTTGCTGTTTGAGATAGGATCTCACAAACCTCAGAATTCCTAATCCCTTTGCTGAGCCTCCTAAGTGCTGAGGTTTGCATCTCCTTGCTTAGGTAGTTTGGGAGTTTTGAATTAAGCTTTTGACAGTTATCTCATGAGAACCCTTTCTCTTTTTTCCATCTCTCATTAACAGGCTTCCCTCCCCAGAGTATTGCTTATAGAGAACTGGGTGGCTACCACAGTAGCAGGGAAGGCACTAGAGACAGGAAACAAAGTCATTCTTAGAAAAGAACAGGAAAACATCGTTTATTTGCTATACTGCAAAAGGGCATCGGGATGGGCACTAGAGTACTGTCTGTGCAAGTCTGAAAACATTAATCAGAATTGAACTAATTTCCTATACACTATCAGAAATGGAAGAAAACTAGAACAGCAAGAGAAACTCTACAAACACATGGATATAGTGCAATATATTCTGAAATGACTGCTGAGTCATTGAAAATATAGTGGAAGAAATTATGAAACTTTCTAGAAAGGAACAAAAATGAAAACAACTAACCAGAACTTTGGGGATACGATCTAACGGGAAGTGCAGAAGCATGAGGCCCAACATCAACATGGCAGACATTTCTAACCGACTGACAACCTCCTGCTCTTACAAACAGAAAGTCAAATCCCAAACTACTCAAGAAAAATCCAAACTATGTGAAAAAATTAAAAGAAAATCAAGGCAGAAATCAATGACGTGGAAACTGAAAGAGCAATATAAAGAAACCAATGACACAAACAACGGTTCCTTGAGAAGATAAACATGATTAACAAATCCTAGACAAACTAGAAAAGACAGAGAATGCCAACTAACAAAATTCATGATGAACAGGACAGGCAGAACAATAAATACTATTGATATATAGGAGATCATCAAGGAATACTTTGAGAACCCATGTTCCCATAAATGAGAAAGTGTAGAGGAAATGGCAGCGTTTCTGCACATGTATCACCCGCCAATAACAAACCTGTGGTTATAAAGAACTTAAACAGATCTACCATAGGCAACAAGGTTGAATCTGCCAAGTAGAAAGTGTCTAGGACTGTACTGAATCTCTGCTGAGTTCTACCAGAGCTTCAAAGATGGGCTATTCCCAATGCTCCCCATAATGTCTCATAAAACAGAAGGGACATGGCACCATCAATTCATCTGTGACCCCAGTACTGTAACTCAGATACTGCTCTGGTTTGCTTTCCATTGCTGTGATAAAGTACTCATTTCAGCTTACAGCTTTAAGTCCATCATTCGAGGTCAGGCAACAACTCAAGACAGGAACCTACAGGCAGGAACTGAAGCAGAAGCCATGGAAGAATACTGCTCACTGGCTGGCTCAGGCAGCTTTCTCACACTGCCAAGGACTACCTGCCCAGGACTATGGTTAAAAAAAAAATCTCTAAAATTTATATGGAAACACAAAAGACTCTGAATAGGTATAGTAATTTCAAAAACAACAACAACAAAAAAACAATTCTGGAAATACTACAATATCTGATTTTAAACTACACCAAAGAGCCATACTAATAAAAGCAGCATGGTACTGGAACAAAACCAGACAATTGCACAGTATGATGTACTAAAGGACCTAGAAATAAGTTCATGTAACTAAAGCAACCTAATCTTGAGCAAAGACCAAACCATACTGGGAAAACAGGTTAGATACGCACATGTAAAGGAATAAAACTGGGTCTGTATCTTTCAGTCTGAAAACAAGATGAAATAGATTAAAGGCATTAATACCTAAAACTTTAAAAGTATTAGAGGAAAGCACTTCAAGATAAAGACAAAGCAAAGAATTCCCAAGAAGAACACCAATAGCTCAAGAAATAATAGCAAGAATTGACAGATGGTATTGTCTGAAATTGAAAGACCTCTACAAAGCAAAGCAAAATATCCAATGTGAAAAGACAACATACAGAGAACATCTTTGCCGTACATTTGACAGAGAATTAATATCTAGAACTTATAAAGAACTCAAAAAATTAAATGTGAAAAATCTGGGCTGTAAAAGATGGTTCAGTGGTTGAGCACTGACTGCTCTTACAAAGCACTGGGCTTGAGCCTCAGCTCATACATGATAGCTCAGGACCTCCTGTAACTCCAGTTCCAGGCTATCCAATGGCTTCTTCTGGCTCTGTGGGCACCAGGCATGCAGACAGTACACTTACATATATGCAGACAAAGCACCCATACACAAAAATGAAAACATTTAAAAATCAAACCATCGTCGGTCAGCGGACACATAAATTGCATAGGCAGTTCTCAAAAGAAAAAATGCAAATAGGTGACAAATATGAATAATGTCTGCATCTTTATCCACCAGAAAAATGCAAGTTTTCTCTTCACTGAGACTCTATCTTACCTTCTGTTACCATCAAGCAAACAAATTACAGGTAAGGCTGAGCAAAGGGTAACAGTTACACCCTGCTGGTAGAGATAGAAACGATTGCAGCTACTATGAAAATCAGCTGGAGGTTCCTCAAAACTACTAAAACTAGGACTACCATGGGATCCAGATTGCCCACTCTTGGGACCCTGGAGGCAGCAAACCTCTGAGATACATGTGCGTCCATGTTTACTGCAGCGGAGCACAACGTCAAGTTCTGGAATCAGCCTCAGCTGCATCCCACCAGATTGTATAACTTATTATAGGTAATATGAACCAGGCTTGTAGACTGGAGACTGAATCATCAATAAGAAACTCCTCCAAACACACCTATCACGAGGTGACCTCATTGGTGACTTCCATCAATTATTTTCAGAGAATCAGCACTTTTCCTTCTCCAATACTTGCTGTTCACAGTATTCTCTTATCATTTTATTCTTGTGAAGTGTCAAGTTACACCTTTCTTTTATCATTTGTTATCTGAGTGTTTGCTAGCCCATTGATGAAGCCAGCATCACCTCAGGGACAAAGAGGGACAAGTACATCAAAACGATGGACCAACAGCCTTTGAGACTTAAGTGCTAAAATTCTCATCAAAAGACTCGGAAGTAAGCATAATTATTCCTATTTGTACCAGTGAGGTACAAGATAGTCTTAATACCCAGTCCATCATTTTGTTGACTAACCAGAACTTCTGTTGTCTCTCTTGACTAAAACACTTAGTTTTGAACCTGGCTTTTTTCTTGGCTTTAGAATGAATGTCAGCTGAAAACCATCCACTCAGATCTTTTCTCTCAAAGTAAATAGCCTGGATTGGCTATGAGTCTATAGGTCTTCAACCAATTGTATTTTGAGAGAAAAGTCTTATTTTAACAGGAAGGGTGATATGTAGGAGGAGCTAAGAGGGAAAGGAGCACCAAGAGGAAGAGATGGAGTAAGGAGAGGAGAAGATGAAGTAGAGGAGAAGCTAGGTGATGAGAGAGAGAAAGAGAGGGGGGGCAGGGAGGCAGATGTTCACGTGTCTCCACCAGTCAAAGATAGTTTATATATCTAGGTTGGGTATTGGGTTACACTTCTGATTGAGCATTACCATACTTATAAAGCCTTTGATTAACATTTTAAAAAATTGTATAAAAGCCAAATGGAAAAGGGAGGGGCACGGGATAGAGGTTTTCTGGGGAGGGGAAATGGGGAAAGGGATTGGCATCTGAAATATAAATAAAATATCCAATAAAAAAAATAAAAAAAAAGACTCGGAAGTAAGACTTAGCACCACAGGAAAAGGATTGTGTAGTATTATTTATTGAGCTTTAATGAATTTTAAGAGTGGTTTAATACAGTAAAAAGTCATCATAATAAACCACATTGTTAAAATGATTTTTTTTTAAGCCATAACAAGGTAAGTATTCAGTTTTGGTTGTTTTGGATCTCGCTATTAGCGTTGGTTGACCTGAAACTTGTAATATAGACAAGGCTGGCCTTGGGCTCATAGAAATTTTTGTGCTTCTGCCTCCTGAGTATTGGGATTAAAGGCCTTGTGTGCTACAAGGCCTGGCATGACAACTCAATTTTAAATGGGGAAAGTATAAACAGATATTCCCTGAGAATGATGTGACTGAACACATGAAAGGATGCTAATCAAAACCCCAAAGAGGTACCACTTTGTTAGGATGAGTGCCAGAAGAGAAAAACAGAAGCCACTAGTGCTGATGAAGCTGTGGACAAAGTGACGATCTGGTGCATTGCAGCATAAACCAGCACCTTTAGTGTGGAGTATACTTTGCCATTTCTTAAGAAGTAAAAATATAGAATTACCTTATCACCAATAATTCCCTTTCATAGGCATACACTTCCAAAGAATTGAAAGCAGTGACTGAAACGGAGGCTTGAACTCAAATGTCCATAGCCACACTATCCACAGTGTCCAAAGGGAGAAGCATCCACTTGTATCCATCAGCAGAGAAATGAATAGACAAGAGGTGGTGTACATGTGCAAGGAACACCATTCGGCTATAAAAGAATGAAGAGTGCTATGGCACATAGATCAGTTGTGCAAACGAGGTGCCTGGTACAGTAGCCCAGTCACAGGATAAGCACTTCGTGATAGGGTGCCACTTATACAAAATGCCTACAATAGGCAACTTCATAGAGGTACGATTCCATTGGGCCTGGGGTGGGGGAGAGGAGGCACAGATGAGAGGTGACCAGTATTCTGTAATTAAGGCCTTTCTGATTCTCAATGCTTAGAATATCAGCTACAGTGGAGTTTCTGCCCTTAGACCAAATCCCAGGGATAAAGTATCTCTTCTGGACCTGTGCAGTAACTTGTATTCTCAGGATTAAACAAAACGTTAGATAAAGTTCTGGTCAGCTTCACGGCTGTTGTAGATAATGTTGTGTCGCAGAATAGACGCATCTTGTCAGAAAGATAAGGTTGCAAGCAGGAGATAAATATATGCTCATGTTAGCTGTTACCAAGAACTGTAAACAAGACATTAGTTCCTTATCCTGGACATGGGAATAACATCTTTATAAAGAAACCAAAGGGTAAACACACATGTATTAAAATGATACCCTTATTAGTTCATTTATTCACAGCCTTCCTGTGTGGCTACATGAAGACTCTAGAACTCAAAATGGCCCAGGCAAAGTTGGGAGGGTAAAATTTCAGTCATCCTGTTTCTGCTGGGCTCTTTCAGAAGGCTTCAGTTGTTCCTTACCTGCCTCTGGTTTGGGAATTTACAAACTAATAGCCTAAGCCTTCAGGGTCAGGGCAACTTATTTCTGTCCTGTCAAGGGGAAGACAGGGAGTGTGCTGAGTGGAGGGCCAACACCAATGGGTTAGAGTCCACGACCTGGAACTAGCTGAGACTCTGGTGTCCTCATAATAAAAAGCAATAGATTGTACCTAAGAATAGGAACAATAAAAAGAATGTGTTTAAAAGGGAAATTATTTTTCTAATTGTTTTCAGTCTGTCAAGTCTCTCTGTTGTTTGGCAGCAGTCTTTAAACAGTTTTAAAACATTTGCAAGTTGGCTAAAGCTTAATGTCTCCAGTCACTCCAGACTTTAAAAGCTCTCCTGGACATCACGTGAAGTATGAGGCAGCAGATATCTATGTAACATCTGCTTTAAGACTTGGGTGTCTGGAGGCCTCTCTCACTGCTTGCATCCTCCTCTTTCCTTTTAAAGTCGGCAAAGTCATTCTGAAAACTCTCTCACTGGGTACAGTGCTCTCTACCTAGCACTGTGCATTTTCTTGCAAGTGTCACAGTTTCATTCTTTGTTCTGCTTAATATTTATCAACAGTTTTGTATCAATTATAACATTTTTTGTGCTGTACTTATTTTTGTTTTGGTTTTTCTTTTCAGAGACAGGGTTTCTCTGTGTAGCCCTGGCTGTCCTGGACTCACTCTGTAGACCAGGTTGTCCTTGAACTCAGAGATCCACCTGCCTCTGCCTTCAGAGTGCTGAGATAAAAGGCGTGTGTCACAATTACAATGTTCTTATGAAGACATGTAAAAAAAAAAAAAAAAAAAGACCACAAGCAGTCATTAAGAAAATCATCTTGACTGAACGTTAAGGACATTTTCCAAATTGAATTTCTACAAGGCTCAGCAGTGGCTCGACAGTTTAGAGCAGTCATTGCTCTTGAAAAGGCCCTGGAATTGATTCCCAGCACCCACATGGTTACAACCATCTGTAACTCCAATTCCAGAGAATCCAACAATCTCTTCAGACCCCAGTAGGCATTAGGGATTCATGTGGTATACAAACATACATGCTGGAAAAAATTTATACCCATAAAATGAATAGCTAAGTCTTTAAAAGCTAAATAGTTTTTTTAAAAAAAAAAAAACACTATCAGAAAGTTCTTAGATATTTGCAGAAGATGTGAAATCAGCTTTCTCACCTCAGGCCATCTTGTTATCAGAAGACATATCAGACGGAAGAAAAAAAATGTGGTGGGAATTTTCCATGATGTCATAACCTCTGATTTCTCACTGGAGAGAATAGCATGGGTATTACTGCAATGTAGCTTCCTCGATCCTCATGTGAGGCATGGCCCACAAGTAGGTTACTGTCCTAAGGATCTGTGCTAAAGGGTGCCTGTTGAGGACCGTTCTCTGCCTGCCTGGCTTGCGCTGCTGCTCTGGTCCACAGGTCAGGGTTTAGCAAGAGAGAGAGTGGGGGGAAGAAGGGGGAGAGATGTGGAGAATAGAGACAAGCCAGAGGGTCCGTAGTCAAGTCTGGTTACTCCTTTATTCCCCTCTTTGACTCCTCTTGACTCTCTACTAACACATATTCACTCTTGTTCACTCCTCTTAACCCTATTACAAGGAAATCCTGGGTATTTATAAGCACACGCAGGAGAACACAGGTGAAGACATTTTACCACGTGCACTATGCAGCTGGGGTCACTAAACAGCAAAACAAGCTATGTGGGATAAACAAGATGTTTGTTAGAGTGTGCTCAGCTGTTGTAGGCTGCTGAAAACCAAGACTCTATCAGGGTAAATGGTTCCAGATGGCTGCAAAGATGATAGCTACTTTCTAGCTGCTTTCTCCTAAAAGTCGGCTCCCAACAGGTGCCTCTGATTTTCATTTGTATCTACTGCTTAGCTTTCACATTTCACCTTGACTACAAAGGTGTCCTAACCCAGCTCATCTCCATTAGACATCTCATTTTATCCACCTGCCTTCTAATCTTCCCTCTGCCTCCCCAAATAGACCCAAGATTATACACAACCCCAAGGAAATGGGGTTAGAATGTAACCCCATTTCTGTTGCCCTTAATAAATGACTTCAGAAAACTTAAGCAACAGTTGGGAGGAATCCAACAGGCAAGAAGGAAGAAGAGATATGAGGAAAAAGAAACACAGGGCTGCTCCAATTCCTTTGATTACATTCTAGAACTGATGTAACTTGGTATTTGTTGTGTAACTTTAGGAGAGGTGTGTGAAGTCTGTCTCTATTTCTACATTCACAGCATCTTATTAATGTTGTTCTACAACATCATGAGACAACTGAGGAGATAAAATTAGATAATTAAACTGCATGCAAAAAAATTCCCAATTATTTCCATATTTTAGCTTACCACGCTGCCCATACTAGGGTTTCTATTGCTGTGACAAAATATCATGACCAAAAAGCAAGTTGGAGAGGAAAGGGTTTATTCGGCTTATACTTCCAGATCGTAGTTCATCATAGGAGGAAGTTAGGACAGGAACTCAAGTCGGGCTGGAACCTGGAGCCAGGAGCTGATGCAGAAGGGTGCTGCTTAGCTGCTTACCGGCTTGCTTCCCATGGCTTGCTCAGCCTTCTAATAGAATCCAGAACTGCCAGCCCAGGATGCCCCCACCCACCATGGGCTGGGCCTGTCCCCATTGATCACTATTGAGAAAATGCCTTACAGCTGGATCTCATGGAGGCATTTCCTCAATGGAGGATCCTTCCTCTGGGATGACTCTAGCCTGTGTCATGATGACATACAAACCCAGCAAGTAAACTGCCTGCTTCTCTTTTCATTCACTCACTTATACTCATACCTAACACACAAATAATCAACCCACGTTTTCACCAAAGAATTGTTGAGAATCTACTTACTGTAAGACAGAGTGAATGTTTTTACCAGCATCCTGTACCTAGGGTATGAGTGAATTTTTAGCAGTCCTGCCTTATCTCTTACAGTACAGAGCCAGACAAGAAAGTCTGGAAACAGAAAAGGTAATGTGTGGGAAGAAAGGATATTGTTTGTGGAACCGTTATATTTGCTTTCACAGATAGGGAAGTGTCCAGTTTAATAAGGTGACTGTGACAATGTGCATGGGTACACAGGGATCTATATTGCCTTCTGGGTTAGGTACTGTTTAACATTAAATATTTACTAATATACCAAAGATAGAAACCAACTCGATCCAAGCAAATCAAAACAAAACTAAAAGTGAAAAAATTGTTTCAAATTGACCATGGAGTTTATAGAAATTGACATTCTCAGACTAAGTAAAAATAATAATAATTAATAATAATAATAATAATAATAATAATGATAATAATAATAATAATCTGTTTTCCTGCTAGAGAACTAACAAAATAGAAGAACCACTATCTGAATGACAAAGGGACATTAACAGTTTGAACATCAGCTAACCAATTGTGCTAATGTCCCAATGGCTTGAGAGGACTTTGTATCTTGGAAAACTAACCCTGCAGACAAAAGATACTAGTATTAATTGTGAACATCTATTTTGTTTTAGATTTGTTTTTTATAGCAAGGCTTGGAAGCTCCTTATTTATCTCTGTGATGTGATACCAACTTATTTTAGGTCGAGAAGACTTCTGCAGGAAATTACATGGCTAAGCAGCAGTGCTACCTCACACAGAACATCAACAGAAAAGGACTAGCAAATGTGTAACAATTGTCTCAGCCATTCGATAGCGAGTAGAAAATGATGCAAGAAATATTAGTAACCTAAATGTATCAGAATTTTGGTCTGTGTATAATTTAGAACCAAGTTTTAGCAAAAAGAAAACTATTAACAACAATATCTTGGGACAAGTCAGGACCCCAGAGCTTTGTCAATGCCTTCTAGCAGGGTCTAATGAAGAATATAATTAGCATGTCATCTCCATGTTTGTACACAGTTTAGTGAAATTCTCTACATCAATTAAAGCATGATTCTAACTAATTCAATGTATTTCTGGTATGCTGGAGAACAAACTGTGGCTACCTTTTAGCAAAGGTATCTTAGGGTCTGTAGCACTGTCACCAGAGCAGCCTGTACAGTCAAGGCTGAAGAAATGTTTATCAACACATGGATCACTCCAGACCCACTCTTATACCCTCCAGCTGTGGTACTGTGGTGAAAAGCATGTAGACACTAAATCAACAGCTGGAAAATGTAGAAAGAGGAATGATACACCCAGAGGGCAGTAAGATAGCTGAGCCATATCTTTCCTGGCAAAGGCATAAAGTCAGTTGTTTAATGTAGCTGTGAGATAATAGATATCTATGAAAAAAATGCCCATCTGTCGGTTTACTTGTCTAGGGGAGAAGTAGAATAAGAAACTTTTAAATTCTGCCTAATAGAAATAACTGATAACAGTGTGGAATTAAAAACCCACACACAATTTTTGTTAACTGTCTCATTTAACTCTCTGTCTCCCATCACAGGGACTATCAGGTGTATTTATATGTATATTCACCACTTTAATAGATGAAAGGAAGAAGCACAAGAGTTTAGCTTGCTTAAGATCTCATTGGAAGTAATAAAAGTTTTGAGTTTGAAAATTAGCCTACCATCATAGTCTGTGTTGTTATGTATTACAGCCTCTTAATAAGCATAGCACCCAACTTGAGATCCACTTCATGGGAAAGAGCCCACCTCTGACACCATTACTGATTCTCTGTTATCCTTGCAGACATAACCCTAGCATAACTGTCCTCTGAGAAGCTTCATCCAACAGCTGATGGAAACAGACACCTGTAGTGGGATATCGTCCCACTGCATTTGTATAAAGCTCAGCGATGGACTGTATGAGAGGTAGGCGGAGTGAGGAGTTGGAAGAAGGAAGAGGAGAGGAAGAGGTGGAGCTAGGAGGAGGAGAGATGTAGGAGTCATGGAGGACTACACATGTATCGAGAGCAGTCTTGGGTGACAACTTATATCTAGGTTAGTTAATTGGGTAACACTTCCAATTGTGTGGGCATCTTGTTAATTGAGCATTACCAAATATATAAAGCCATTAAATAATCTTTAAGCATTAGAGTCTCATTTCTACCAGGTACTGCGTAGATGGCAATATGGTCTGGGCTCGGGCTCCACCCAGCCTTGTAGAGACACTGTGGTAGATTGGCGGTGCCATCTCCCAGGCTGGTATCTCATGGGTGCAGGGGCCAGTGTTCTGGCCCACCTGAGCCAGTAGCCTGAGCTGAACAGCAGCGTGCTCCCACCAGCGCTCAGGCCTCAGGCCTTGCCTAGTTGGAAAGATGGCAGCCTGTAACGACAAGCCAGATGGGGTGCCGCAGTTATATTACATTGAACAGACACCTATAGCCAAAAATTAGGGAGTCTTGTGGAAGAGTTGGGGGAAGAATTGAAGGAGTCAGAGGGGTCAGGGACACCACAGGAAGACCTACAGAGTCAACTAACCTGGGACCATTGCTTAGTTGACCCACCACAGAGACTGAACCACAAACCAAAGAGCATGAAGTGACTGGACCTAGGCCCTCTACACATATGAAGCAGATGTGTAGCATGGTCTCCATGTGGGTCCCCTAATAACTGGAGCTGGGGGTGGTCTCTGACTGGAATTCTGTTGCCTACTTGTGGATCCCTTTCCCTTAGATGGGCTACCTTGTGTGACCTCAGAGGAAGAGGGTGTCCCTTAGTTCTGGTGTGACTTGACTTGCCAGGGCAAGTTGGTTTGGGGAAGGGGAGGGGAGGATAGGGGAAGGGGTACGGGAGAATAGGACTTGGAGGAGAGGAGGGAGGGGACTGTGATTGGATTGTAAAGCAGAATAAATTAATTAATGAAAGAAAAGCAGAGCTAATGGCTATCACTAAGATACAGTATGTGGTACTATTTAAGGTTCTAATTTTAATGGTTATTTTAGAAGTCCTATGGATAGTATATAAAATAATACAGCCTACTCCTTAATATAGTGGGTTGAAAAAGTTCACCTTCAGGAATAATGTAAAACAGTAAGTTAAGCTTTCCTCCCACTCCACAATGGAACAGCTAATTTTCACTTATGGCTATCATTATACAACTGCTAGAAGTCCAAGTCTTCTAGGCTTAGACTCTCAGAGCTGACCAATCAACTTTTATTTGTTTTCCCCATTTCTTTTAGTTACAAATCCTTTCCCCATCCCCCCTTTTGTTTCTGTCAATTATAAATTCAAGCCAGTTAAATTCAATGTGTCAATTACACACTCCAAGACTCCACTCTGGTCTCTCCACCTCTTCAGGGAATCTTGCCTCCAATGTTACTGAAGAAACTGACCATGAGGTGTGGGCCCCACGAGCTCCCTACTGCCACAACGGCTGCACCTTTGGACACATTTACCCATCTCTCCCAGCTTCACAGAGGAGATGAGTTTTCTCCTGGCACAAATGAGCTCTGATCTGGGGTCCATTTTCCTCCACCTTTTCAGTTACCTTGGCGCACTGCTTTCCACTCTGACTCTTGTTATGGCAGAATGTCAGCATATTACTGTGGCTTCCATGGCCTCTTACGAAGGAGAATGACTCACTTATTATCTCTACAAAGGTCAGCCATGCTTTGTACCAAGTGTACTCTACCTGATTATAGATCAGATGAGTAGTTCTCTCCAGGGACAGCCAATTTACACACTGGCCAGAGACATAAGTCCTGGCTTGACATGAAAGCATAGCAGAGTCTCTCATCCTACCAAATCTCACTACTCTAAGAATTAACAGCCTACTATATGAGACATGGGTGGATTTTTATTATTAAATTAAATTTTACAATTATCTCTGTGACCTAGCTTGTGAAAAAGTCATTTACTTCAATGTTCTGTGGAAATAAATACATACTGTATAATTGCTGGAGAGCTCAGTGCAGGAATAACAACATCAAACTTTACTACTAATAAAACACAAACTTATAGTTGCCCACTTACATGGGTTCAAGTATCTCTGTCAAAAACCCCACAGTGTAGGTTCTAAGATTCCAAAGTTTTCAGATAAGAAAACAAATGTTTAGAGAGTTTAGATAACTTATCAATGTTCTACCTTGGTGAGTCACAGAGTTTGGACTCTGGATCCCAGCTTGTGGATTCTTTGTCCTCTCTAGAAGTTATCTAGTCCTTCCCTTTTCAAAAAGGCCATGGCTCACTTTAATCCTTGTCAGATTAACAAAACATCAAAAAGATAGGGCTTGGCTTCACCTAAATTTATAAACAGAGTATATTTGACAGGTATTCAGGAGGAAAATGATATTCAGTTAGGAACAAATTTAGTGTATAAGATATTTGTGAATATCCTAGGTTTTGTATGTAGTCATAAGCAGGGTCACTAATGACTGCTTAATTAGAAAAGGAGAATGATGCCTTTGGAAGGCTTGGTGGCTACCGAGGATGCAAGAGTTGAGCATGCAAAGTAAGTGATCATTTCTTTACAAGGTGATCATTACTGAACAGATGTGTTAGACAAACTTGTTTTACCTAGTGCAAACACTTGATGAGTGGGTATCAAGCAACACCTGACAGAGGATAACTATCCTGAATATACAAAGAACTCAAAAAAACTAAGCAAGAAAACAATTTAATCCAAAAAAAATGACTAAGATACTCTATGGCTCCTGTGGGGAGCATTGTCAGCCCGAGTGGCATATTGAAGATATTTATGTGTGTGTATGCACACATATTCTATACAAATTATATATAATTTTAGGTAAATGGGAAATAATATGACTCCTGGAGACTTTATGAAACATCCTTAATGGTATTTGTTCTTTCTTGTCTGTCTCCTCTTGTACTGACTTCCCTCTTGTTTCCCTATAGAAGCCCTGTTTCCAGATTTTCTGTTTCCCCTTTCAAATTTCCTGTATCCTGTTACCCACAACTCCCCAGAGTCAGGCATGGGAAATCTCCATTTGATTTGTTTGTCAGTGTAGTGACCTCCATAGACTACTGCTGTTACCCTTGCTTGGTTCTCATTGAAGTAATGACCCTATTGTTGAAGACACGACACACTTTAGATACAAGACTCAGAAGACTGCTTCTGTCAGGCTTCCACAGTCCAGTAAGTACTATTTAAGATGCCAACAGAATGATGCAATAAATAATTGTATCCAGCCTATGTGATGCCTATGAAACAACACGTACCAGCTTGGCAAGCTATCCTATTGGTGCAAGAGTGGTACTGATATCTTAGTGATAACCCTAGCTGTCTAACTGGGCTTAAGGCCCACTCAACAAGGAGAGAAATATGCCTGGTAATAGAAACCTAGCCAAGTACCCTACCTGGGCTAGTGGAGAGGTCATGGAACTTAGAGGGAAACCCACTACCATTACTTTACTAGACCTAGCCAATTCCTAATAATTCCTAACTACACTTTTTTTTGCTTTTATAAGTTTTTATTGAGATATGTCTTTTTTTTATTGGATATTTTATTTACATTTCAGATGCCATCTCCTTTCTCCATTTCCCCTCCCTAGAAAACCCTTATCCCGTGCCCCCTTTCCCATTTTGCTTTTATACAATTTTTTTAAAATGTTAATCAAAGGCTTTATAAGTATGGTAATGCTCAATCAGAAGTGTAGCCCAATACCCAACCTAGATATATAAACTATCTTTGACTGGTGGAGACACGTGAACTTCTGTCTCCATGCCCCTTCTCTCTTTCTCTCTTCTTCTCTCTCTTTCTCTCTCTCATCACCTAGCTTCTCCTCTACTTACTCCATCTTTTCCTCTCCATTCTCCTTCCCCCTTAGCTCCTCCTACATATCACTCTTCCTGTTAAAATAAAACTTTTCTCTCAAAATACAATTAGAGCATAATTATTCCTATTTGTACCACTGAGGTACAAGATAGTCTTAATACCCAGTCCATCCTTTTGTTGACTAACCAGAACCTCTGTCATCTCTCTTGACTAAAACACTTATCTAACTGCACTCTTAAAGCTTACACCCATAGATACAGTGTAGCTTTCACTCCTACATCAAAGAAGCTTTGCTTTGTAGCAAACAGAGACCATTACAGGAAACAAACTACGGCTGGTCTGGTCATAATGCTGAGATCAACTGACCTAGGGGAGTCCCAAAAAATTTATCTACCAAACAACTTCTGTACCTAAAGCTCAGGGAGCACTGCAGAAGAGGTGAGCAGAAAGACTTAAAAGGCAGATGATCAGGAAGTCTGCAGTGATACTCTGTCTCCTAGCAATGGCAGAAGGCTACACCTATGACACCTCAAGGATATGGCTGCCTAAATAAGACCTGAACAATGACAACACCAATAAACATGCTAACACAGAAAATCTCCTAGAGTCTCATCCCTAGACAAAGAACACCAGGCGACTAATGACTGTAGAGAGAGTACAGTCTCTCCTTGCTTTGAGTCCCCTAATTGCTTATCTGATACAACATGATCAGCTTGAAATCATCCATGTACAAGCAACACTAAGTGAACTCAGCAGGTTGTATTTATATATTTATGTGTGTGTGTGCGTGTATCAATAATAGTCAAAGAAAAAGAGGCGGTCTTATAGGAGACATGGGAGGAGTTGGGGGGAGAAAAGGGGGAAGTGATATCATTATATTTTAATTAAAAAGAGGGGGAGGACAAGAAAATGAATAGTCCTCAAAAGAAGAAATACAAATGGCCAATGAATATTTTCAAGTCTTCTAACCTTCGTGGGCTTCTGTTCACAAATGTTATACATATAGTCATGCTAATTCACACATACCCATTCTAAAAAAAAAAAAAAAATCTTAAAAACTCAGATTTGCATATCTAACTACATAGGAGAATATGGGTTCTTCCTCCGTACAGTGATGAGCTCATACTTAATAATGGAGTGCATCTGTTAGGCTATGATTCAGTGTACCCAGATTATAAGGATGGCTGTTTCTACTCTCTCAAAGGCCTTCGGGCATACACAAGCATACAATTTTGAGGTGTTGTGTCAGCTCTAGTCTGCATTAAAATCATACTAAAGCCCAGGATTTACATTTCTGAAGGAATAAGCCCCTTTCCAAATTCATGTCTCTGAGGTGTCCTGCTTATTCTCAAACTCTTAACAAGGGGGTCGTGGGGAGGACGTGTGCTTCAGGAGGTATCTTATCGGCAAAGGCTATAGATGTCTTTTCTGGAGGGGTCCTGAGACTGATCGTTCAGGGGTCACATTTTGAAAACACACAGTAAGGGACAAGACAAAAACCAACTCCTAAAGGTTTTTATTTTGGTAGAACTCGGACTGCCTACTTAAAAAAAAGATTGTTGTGGACTCCTTTACCACACCATAAAACCTAAACAGGTCAGGAATCTTTGACGTCTGTTCCTGAGACGCCAAACTGCCTGACAGTCGCCCACGCGCCGGGTCAGCTGACGCCGGCTCCACCTGCGCCCGGTGTCGCACGCTCCTCGGGGTTTTCCGTCTCTCCACCCGTCCACACCGAAGCTCCAAGACGGACGGCCACACTCGCTCCGCGGCAGCACCGGAGACCACGCTCGTATTCAGAGGTCCGCAGCCGGAAGCGCGCTCTGCTCCCGCCCCCCGCCGGCGGATCCGGAAGTGGGGGTCGGCAGCCGCGCGCCGCCCTCCGCGGGGCCCCCGGGCACGATGCTTCGCGGCGCGCGCAGCCACTTTTCGGCCTCGGTTGCGTCCGCCGCGGTCCTGGCTGCGGCGCTGCTCTCGTCGTTCGCGCGCTGCTCTCTCCCGGGGCGCGGCGACCCGGTGGCTTCTGTGCTCAGCCCCTACTTTGGCACCAAAACACGCTACGAAGATGTCAACCCCTGGTTGCTGGTCGACCCGGTGGCGCCGCGGCGGGACCCGGAGCTGCTGGCGGGGACCTGCACCCCGGTGCAGCTGGTCGCCCTCATCCGTCACGGCACCCGCTACCCTACGACCAAGCAGATCCGAAAGCTGAGGCAGCTTCAGGAACTGCTGCAGACCCGCGGGACTGGGGATGGTGGGAGCCGAGTGGCTGCTGCGCTGGCCGAGTGGCCGCTGTGGTACGATGACTGGATGGACGGGCAGCTGGTGGAAAAGGGGCGGCAGGACATGCGACAACTGGCCCTGCGTCTGGCCGCCCTCTTCCCAGACCTTTTCAGCCGGGAGAACTACGACCGCCTGCGGCTGGTCACCAGCTCCAAGCACCGCTGCGTGGACAGCAGCGCCGCCTTCCTCCAAGGGTTGTGGCAGCATTACCACCCAGGACTGCCACCTCCCGAGGTCTCAGGTGACAGCGCGCCCCGCCTTCCCCCGACTCCAGACCTCCTAACTCAGCCTCTGCTTCTGTCCCTTTTTGTCACCTCCCTTTCCCGCTTGCGTTCTCGGGGATGTGGACTTGGCTGTCTCTGTTGTTTTAGTGACATGCTTGTTCATTCACTCATCAGATGCGAATTCCTAGCATTTTCTGCCTGGAGGTGCTGTAGGGGACGCTGGAGATCCAGCAGGAAGGAAGTGAGGGGAAAGTATCGCTCCCATTTTTTACATTACCCATTCTCAAATCGCGCTATCCCTCCGAGTGCCAACCTAGCTTCTTTTCCCTTCCTGACAAGTAGTTTAACAACTGCGCACACTCTTTCAAATAATATAGAACTTTCTTCCTCCCGAACAGCTTATGAGAATTGGAGTTTTATTGTTTTGTTTTTTAGAGACAGGGTTTTTCAGCCCTGGTGTCCTGGACTCACTTTGTAGACTATGCTGGCTTCAAACTCACAGAGGCCCACCTGCCTCTGCTTCCCGAGTTCTGGGATCACTGGTGGATGCCACCACGACGTTGGCTTTTTTTTTTTTTTTTTTAACATCAGTGTCTTTTCCTGTGTTTCGACATTTACAAGGTGTTTTAGGAAGCTGCTCCTCAAAGCCTCTATACCTGACTTAAGGTTAGGGTGCCTTGTTTCAGTCTTGTGTTTACTGTAGTTGCCCTTGTAACTGTGGTCCTTGCTCACATGCATCACCTTACCTACTTACTCCATCATTATGCTGTTTCGGAATTTGGGGGCACAAGTAGTAGAATCCTTATTTCACAGGTGAAGAAGCCAAGAGTGTGTCCCCTTCACCACCCGTACATAGCTGTGAACTAGTCAGGCCCAGTATCCAGGTTTGTGGTTTTGTAGAGTGGTGAGTTTTCCTTCCGATGTCTTAGGGGTTGTAGCAAACGTCAATGCTTTTTGTATGCTGGGCATACTTCACACTGAACGCCACAGTTCCATGAAATTGCTAATTGTGTCCCCTGCCAATCTCTCGAATGAAGAAATAAAGCAAAAAGGACCAGATAATTTGTGGATTTTCATACAGCTAGACATGGATCTAGGGAATCTGATGCAGAGCTTGCTCTCAACCGCTCCGCATCCGTCTTTCCTGTACGTCACCTGTACATAACCTGAAGAAAACTGCATGTAACATTTCCGTACCAAGAGGTGAATAAGTGTTAACAACTGCTTGTCAGTTTGAACGGCAGAGAACTGAAACGAGGACATTAGCTGTCAAGGACTCAAGCAACTGAGAAAAATTCAGTTTCCCATTTCTTCCCTACTACTTAAATACCTCTTCTAGAGATTTCCCTATGGTTGTGTGTGTCGTTTGAATAACTCAGCTGGCTGATGTATGTGTGCTT
Source organism: Rhabdomys pumilio (assembly GCA_030674055.1). Taxonomy (NCBI): domain Eukaryota; kingdom Metazoa; phylum Chordata; class Mammalia; order Rodentia; family Muridae; genus Rhabdomys; species Rhabdomys pumilio. The sequence continues at coordinate 158,886,815 of JANHMN010000003.1, forward strand.
ATTTGTTGAGTGTGCTTTTTAATTATGGCTACTTTTTTTTTTCATTAGACTGAGCGAACATCTTCCTAAATCCATTCAAATGAACTTGAGTGTCAAAACTGGAACATTTAAAATAACCCAACAAGGCTGCTGACATGGCCCAGTAGGTTAAGGGGCTTGCAGCCAAGCCTGACACCATGAGTTCTATCCCTGGGTGTATGTTGTGAAAGGGAGAACTAAGTCCTGTTAGTTGCACACTAAGTGAATACCAGTACATTTTTTAAAAGCACAATGTGTACTGTGTAAATATATATTGGATCTCCTAGACTAAATTAATTTCCGTCTCAGATTGTATTGTGAAGATTGGCTTTGTCTCAAGAGTCAAAGCCAGAGATCAGAACAGCTCAGGGTAAAGCTATCCCTCTTTGTTTCAGTTATGGATTAAATTAACTCTTCTGTCATCTGAGATAGTTGGCTTGCCTATTGTGTACATGGGCTTTTGAGAAAGGCCACAGAATCAGATTTTAGGTTTTTATAGAAACAGAACAATGTGATTTGGTAATGGCAGGTTCTTTGGGGCCATATAAGAAGATGACAGAATTCTCTTATTTGGGATGTTTCTATAAGAACTATAATCCAGTTGGCTAGTAGAGTAGACAGAATTACCATTTGGGGGAATATATTTACATTTATTTGTATTTTGCACATATATTCAGCATAATATGGTCTGGCTTGTTTTTCCATGTTCAGACATAGCAACAGTAGTGTTCTTTTCCTCCTGGGAGAATGAGGATGGTGATGCTTTGATATAATTGGGAAAAGGCCCCAACAGTAGAAGCATGATAGATAGTAAATGCTTTTCCAATCAGTATTTGTTGCCAACTTGTGGAGATAATGTAACTTAGTAAATGCTAAACGGGAAGCCATCTGAGAGCTTCAGGCAGAAGATGAGCCTACCAGAGGCACGCCTGGCTTCTGAAATGAAACAACAGCCCCAAAGCATTAATGTTGTTTTGCTGGGTTTTATAGTTTATGTCAAAACAGAATATTTTGTAAAGTAAAGCAGCTTGGAAAAGTTAGCTGAGAAAATGAAGCACTCCGCTTGGAGTTTTGCTCAGCAGGGAGAGTCAGAGCTGTTGAATTCTCCACCTGAAATCATCCGGAAAGTGCTGGTTTTAGTTTGCTTTCTCGGGTGGCCTGAGCTGGACGGAATGCTTTCCTGGTTACTCTTTTTTTGTTTGTTTGTTTTACGTAAGTACACTGTCATTGTCTTAAGACATACCAGTAGAGAGCATCAGATTCCATTGCAGATGGTTGTGAGCCACCATGTGGTTTCTGGGAATTGAACTCAGGACCTCTGGAAAAGCAGTCAGTGCTCTTAACCACTGAGCCATCTCTCCAGCACCGCTCCTCTTCCCCCACCCTGCCCCCCCATGTTACTCTTGTTTCAAGAAAATATTTACTTTATGGATTTCCTCATATAGCATGACTTTAAGTCATTTATTTTCACTCTACTTTTTAAAAGTCTCTTCTAGCGTATCTGCTCATGCATTAAATTGTTATAAATGAGGAGCTGTGCTGGGGATGTAGCTTAGTGTGTAGAGACTTAGCCTAGCCTCCAAAGGCCTGAGTTTGATCCCCAACTCAAAATAAATAAATAAATAAATAAATAAATAAATAAATAAATAAGGCACAGGGCAAACATTATTCTCTTTGGGGCTGGGGAGATAACTGTGAGGTTAAGAGAGACTGTTGCTCTTGCGGAAGACTCCAGTTCGATTCCCAGTACTTCTATCAGACGGCTCAGATCCAACTCCAGCTCCCCAGAGGCTGACTTCCCCTCCTGGCCTCCACTGGCCACTGTACATGCTCTTGATCAATGTTTGTTTTGGTTGTTTTTTCTCCCAGACACAGTTTAATCATTTGTTAAATGTTCCTTTTGTACACTTTAAATTTTCAGTAATTTGAAATTGTCATTTATGCTAATGATTTACATGTGTGCTCTTTTCTCTTCAGATATGGAGTGTGACCTTCCAAGAGTTAATGATAAACTAATGAGGTTCTTTGATCATTGTGAGAAGTTTTTAACTGATGTGGAAAGAAATGCCACAGCTCTTTATCATGTAGAAGCTTTCAAAACTGGACCAGAAATGCAGAAGGTTTTAAAGAAAGTTGCAGCTACTTTACAAGTGCCAGTGAACAACTTAAATGCAGGTAATGTATCTATTGTATTTCTTTTAAATTTTGGTTTAAGCAGTTCAGAGGTATTAAATGTAAAACAAAAAACAAATTATTCTTCTTAAAGGTCCATAGTTAAATTTATGTTAACTAAATAGTATGTCTTGGGTCAGGAAAATGATATACCAAGCACTTATTTTTATTTTCATCTTCTTTAAATCTTTTATAAATCATTATGCAAGGTTTTTTTTTTTTTTTTTTTTTTTTTTTTTTTTTTTTCCAAGACAGGGTTTCTCTGTATAGCCCTGGCTGTCCTGGAACTCACTCTGTAGACCAGGCTGGCCTCGAACTCAGAAATCCGCCTGCCTCTGCCTCCCAAGTACTGGGATTAAAGGCGTGAGCCACCACCACCAGCCATGCAAGGTTTTTAAATGTAGATTTTTTTTTTTTTTATGAGAGCCTCGTTTCTAAGTATTACTTAAAAAATTTAAAAGTTGCCTTTTTTGGATTATCTGTTAGTAAAATAATACAAGTAAAAAACTGTATAAATCCTTTAGTTTTGGGAAACTTGAAGACTGCATGTTAATGTGGGAGAATGGTATGTTTTAGTAAGTGAAAAGTCAAGTGGGGTTTGCAGCTTTTATTTGTAGAGATTCTGAGGACATGAGGAGTCTCTCTTAAACTGCTGTAGTGGAGTGCTTGCCTGGAGTTTGTCATCTGTAGGGGACGCTTTGGAGAGTGGAAACAGATGGCCGTAAGAGGAAACACAGCACATAGTCACCTAGCAATGGAAAATTAAGAAAATGAATTTTTTTCTTATTTTCTAGAACTTTACAATTTATTGTGAATATTGGTAAATACTACTAGGTAGAGAAGTGATAGTATGTCTCACATTGTGGATTAGTTTCCAAAAGATTAGAAGAACATATTAGTGGGAGAGAAAGGTTGAACTCTCCCATGCCTGGCTTGGTGACGTGTCATTCGTTTTCTGGTTATAAGATATACTACCTACTAGTCTGAGAACAAGGACTGAGACTCGAAATGAGCCATGTCATGACATCAGACATGGACAGTATCAGCGCGCCACACTGGTTTATTAGGTGTTGGGAAACCTTTCCAATGGCTTTTATGTCTATTCCTAGTGAAATACATTTTTTTTAAAGATTTATTTATTTATTTATTTATTTAATGTATATGAGTGCACTGTTGCTGTCTTCAGACACACCAGAAGAAGGCATCAGATCCCATTACAAATGGTTGTGAGCCACCTTGTAATTGCTGTGGACTGAACTCATGACCTCTGGAAGAGCAGTCAGTGCTGTTAACCACTGAGCCATCTCTCCAGCCCCTTTTAAAAGATGTGTGTGTGTGTGTGTGTGTGTGTGTGTGTGTGTGTGTGTGTGTGTGAGCGTGCATGCGTGCATATATGTATATAACCACATGTGTTGCCTGCTGTCTATGGAGACCCGAGAAGGAGGTCAGATTCTCTGGAACTGGTTATAAAGCATTGTGTGCTGCTATGTGGGTGCTAGGAGCAGAACTTGAGTCCTCTATAAGAGCAGCCAGGGTTTTTAATGGCTGATCCATCTTTCTAACTCCAAAGTGTATTTTTTTTTGTTGTTAAATGTATTACCTCAAAAATTCTTTAAACTGAACTGATACAGAATGCGTGTATTATCAATTAATTAATGTTGGTCCCATTTCGTTTGGGAAAGAAAAAACAAACAGTAAAATGAGCTAGAAGTCAAAGTAATGGTAGCAGCCCCTACAGTTTGCACCTCATCTCTCCTCTCTGTCTTTAAGTGTTACCTGCTTGTTTATCAGAGAATACAGTGTTTGGCTTGTGTTGACCAAGGCCTCCTTTGAAGCCCAAGCACTCAATCACCTACCCCTTTTTTAGTACCCATTTGTGTCTGAAGCAGTGTAAAAATGCCTGTGTTCTTACTCTGAAATCACTGAGATTTCTTGGGCAGCTCAGTTTGAAAAGCAGATGTTGTTACTAAGCCGCCATCCGTTCCCTCCTTGCTGGGTTGAGGTGGTCCTTTTCTGTGCTCTGCTTGGAGTCTGCATCTTCCTCCCACTCCTTCATTCTTCGTTTCCTTCTCCATCTTCCATCGCCCTCTTGCACAGTTTTTCTGTTTCTGGTTATGTACTTAATAGTTATCAATGAACTGTTATGTAGTTTTAAAAACTGATAGTAAATATACTTTGTCATTATTAATGTTCAAGTTGAGGACTAAACAAGACCTTGGCTTTTTTTTTTCCACCCCTGGAAAGTATCAATATCAAGTTCTATTTAATAAGTCATTGGGTTAACCTTTTGTTGGGTTTGCTAGGCAGCATGTACTTAGCAACCAGCTTGTTCTAAAAACTAAAACAATTTCCATTTCCAGAGTGCTTCAAAGTCTCATTGGACTTAATGTCTCCTTCACGGTCTCCTAGTGGTGCAGCTGTCCACTGGCATTGTGCAGGCCAGGCTTTGATCCTCCGTAGTCTCTTCTCTAGAAACTTGGTTTTGTTTTTTTTTTTTTTGTTTGTTTTGTTTTGTTTTGTTTTTTTTCAGCTGTGCATGTAACTATGCATGTAACATTCTATGGGTATATAGCCTTAAAAAAAAAAGTGAAACTAATAACCTACACATTTTATCTGTTTTCTTCCTCAGACTTAATTCAGGTAGCTTTTTTCACCTGTTCATTTGACCTGGCAATTAAAGGTGTCCATTCTCCCTGGTGTGATGTGTTTGACGTAGATGATGCAAGGGTAAGTATTTTGTTTGTACCTTTTCCTCATGGTTTTTAGTCATTGTATGAATTTTTTCTTGTTGTTACTTAAAGCAGCTTTCTAGAATTCGTCCCTAAGTACTTTTCATGAGAAACAGAGTTCTGCTCTTTGACTGAGATGCTGCCTGGCTCCACCTGCTGGTGGCCATGGTCCACTTCAGTTTTCATTTCCCTTGTTTTCACCTGACGATGGACTTTAAGAAACATAGAAAGACCTCTGATCATCTTAAGGGACTAAATTTGCCTGATTCATGAGAGCTTGGATCTAGAAAGGGTGGAATAGGAGAGTGTTTTGGATTGTTCAGGATATAGACTTCTGGGTCTTAGTTACCCTTACACACATGTAAAATGTTTCATATGGGAACCAAGAATTGCTTCCAAATTCTAAAGAAATATATTCCTTGCCAAGTAGAGCAGGACGTCAAGCTTTATTTTGTTTCGTAGAGGCTTAGATGACCATCAGCATGTTAAAGGTCATGCCATGGTTCTTGTACAGTGTAGGAGGGGCTCACAGGAGAGTTGTGGGGAGTGAAGGATGCTCAGTGCATGGCTGCTGTAGGGTGCTGGGTGCAAGAGTACACGGTGTCGTTTCTTTCCCCTCTGTGTTAGTCAGTGCTGGGTGATGGACTTCTCAGCCCCCAGTAACCTCTTGTATTGGGCTCCAAACTCTTTACTTAGAAACTTCTCAGCTTTCCTGCCTTTAATGTGCCCTATTTTGGATGAACATAGGATTTGTCTCTGGAATTTTTTATTTCACTTGCAGGAGGTATTTTTGTGGAAATAAAACCTAGGACCGTGATTTGCGGGGCCCTCCCTTCATACAATTAAAAGCCTGTTCCTGGGAGGATTGTCGAGGCCAGTATAAAGCTGGGTTACCTCAGAATGGTTTCCCACAGACCTGAGTCTACCGCACCTTCCCAGTCCCCTTTCATGTTTTGGGTTTTAGTTAGCTACAAGATAACAGGTTTGGCTATGACATTATGAACTGACGGTGCTCCTCCTTCCTTCTGCCCTCTGCTGTTCTTCCTCCCCACTGCTCTCCGCCCAATCCAGCCAGTTTTCTGTTTTCTGTATCTGAGAGAAAGCATGAGATGTTTGTCTTCTTTTCCTTGTTTCCCACTTTCATTTCCTGGCCTGTGCTCCTGTTAGATGTCTTTCTTCTACCTTATTCTACCTTTGGCTGGGCACTTTTGAAATGAAAAGAGTACCATTGATAATTTTACCAGTATAAGTACAAAGACATCTGGTCACTGTTCACATATGTTATAACATCTTCTCTCCTCCCTCCTCACACTTCATGGGTCCGGGGAATGATCAGGAGATCATTTTCAATATTATATAAATAATAATTTTTGACAAAAGAGAAATATCATTTAACTTATTTGCCCAGGTTGCCATAGTTGTTGAAATGTTTAGGATGTGATTCAGTTGGCTGCCTGCTGGCTGCCTCCTTCCTGTTCTGAGTGACTTTGTCCATATGGTCCCTGGTAATGATTGACCACGCCCACTTCGAGTGTACATCCCTTTCCTTGAGGCGGTCATAACCAGCCTCTGTGGACCCTGCCTGTCCCCCACTTGTGCATCCCTCGGCCACTCTTGTTTACTTCCTTGTCTTGCAAACGTTTTATTCTTGCTTTCTGTACATCTTCTCCCTTTTAGCAGGTGATTTGGTGTACCACAAAGCCTGACCCCACATCTGTCGAATGCCTCAGGGTGCCCCTGGAACTTTGTGATGTTAAAGATGCTTCTTTTTCTTTTCAGAATTACCTATCTCTTTACTGCTGAGTCCTCTCTCTTAGTTGTTCTGAAAACTTTCAAACCACTAAAAGTGTTTTAAGAATGATACAGTGAGCACTTGTGCATCTAAACAAGATCATTCTCCTCCATGACCATAGAGAGATAACCATTTGTATCATGTTCTCAGATATCACAGTATATATAATAACCATACATAGGACGAACGGCCCAACACACAATTTTTATAGACATCTTAGTAAAGCCCTCTATAGCTGCTGTTCTTAAATCCAGAGTCTCTTCAAGGATCTCTGATCCATTTGGTGGTGTGTTCAGACTCCTTCCGTCTGGAAAGCACGCCAGCTTTCTTTCATCTGCTGTGCACTGGCATCCAGTAGGAAACTAGGCTTTTTTTCCTGCAGAATGTATTGGATATACCTGTATTTTTACTTAACATAAGTTCGGGTTAAGCATTTTTGACAAGAATTCTACTTAAAATCCCTTGAATTCTCCTCCTAAATGTATCCCATCACAAAGAATTATGCTAGTTTGTCACATCCTTGATATGTTTGATCACTTGAGACTGTTGCCTGCTCGGTGTCTGTATTGTGGGCTATCAAAGAACTCTGTGTAATCAAAGAACTCATGTAAGTAACCATGAGTTAACAATTTGAAATATATGTTTAAATAAATTAAGGGTTTTCCTTTATATATATAAAGGAAATTAGTTAAATATATATTGTGGCTAGATGAATGGTCCAGTGATTAAGAGCACTTACAGTGCTTGCAGAGGACTCAGAGTCACCCACACTGTGGCTCGCAGCGTTTTTTTAACTGGAGGGGATCGAATGCTTTGTCCGGTCTCCAAAGGCTCCTGCTTGTATGTGGTGCACAAAAAAAGCCATTCAAGCACACACACATACTTCTCTTTTTTTTTTTTTTTTACACATACTTCTCTTAATTAAAACAAAACAGTGGTTTTTTTTTTTTTAAGTTTTTTTTCTTCAGTGATTTTATTAAAAGTAATTTTATCTTTTACCACTTAGCACTTTATGCAGTAGGTTTACATAGTGAAGTATTTACAGATGAAATAAAATTGTGTCGGGGATTAACCTGAGAATAATCTATTGGTAACTAGGACATAGTTGAAACATGATTGACTAATTGATTATTGTTGAAATTGAATGATGGGTACACATGAGATTATTATACTGCTATAGCTTATTTTTTTATGTTTGAAAGTTAAAAACAATGGCTTGGTGAGATGGCTCAGCTAGCAAAGGTACTTGGTGCCCAACCTGACAACCTGAGCTTGGTTAAGTTGTTCTCTGACCTCTGCTCCTGACATGCACCTTCCCATACAAAGGCATGCATCTGTGTGTGCACACGTACACACACTAACATACACTAAATGTATAGTGCATTTGAAATGAAGAGACACCTACACAATGTAAATGTCGGGGGATTTCTGGTTATCTAGGTCTTTGTGGATTGCTGGTCCCCTTCTGCTGTTATTTAGCAGACAGTTGTTTCACTGGATGTTTTATGTCCTGTTTTTGCTTAGAACTGAAAATGCAAGATGATAAGCATGTGGTTGGCAGTCAGGCAGGTCCTTGTAGAGACTAGAGCCGGCTGCTCTCTGTCTCTTTGCCTGGTTTACAGCTCTGCACCATCGTCTGTTGTAAATGTTCCCACGTTCCCTATTCTGTGGTCAAGTTTTGTGTTTTAAGATGTTCACATAAAAGTCACTCCCATTATCCAGATCTGCCATCTGGTAAACCTGTCCACAACATTTAAAACCTCAACTTCTCTTTAGATCTTTCACTCTAGTTATTGGTTTACAAAGATATTCCCAAGTCAGTTATGAAACTTACACTTCGCTGTAAAACCCTGTTGAACCTGCACCTTCAAGCTGTTTACATGACATAAGTGTGCACAAGGTGATTTGTAATGGTCACTTGCCACTGTTTTGTTCCTAATGCTGTTGTGTTATTTCTGAGTAGATTAATATATTTTTACCCAGTTCCTTTTATGTTGAAATCTTCTTTCTCTCTTTTGCTGACTTTGAGGTGTTTTGTTTGGGGTCTAGCACACTGGTCTAACTGTTCTCCTAAACTTTGACTAGCACCAAGATTGTCTGGGAGCTCTTGTCTTAAAATTCTTAAAAAGTCACACTGACTGTAAATATAAGTCAAAAGAAATGGGTCAGAGCCGATGGCCTTTGTTTCCTATTAGCCCTGACCAGAAGATTTGGTGCCACAGTTGTTGCTGGACTGTGGACGGTCCTTAAATTCCTGGGGCAGCAGTTGTAGGCAGTGACTTAAACTTGTGCTGCTTGCTCTCTAATGGAATTAGTGTAACTTTTCTGAGACTATTAATCAGGACTTTGTTACATTTCTGGAACTGTATTAGGAATCACTTCTGGAATGTTTTTGTTTAGGTTCTGGAATACTTAAATGATCTGAAACAGTACTGGAAACGAAGTTATGGCTATACCATTAACAGCCGGTCCAGCTGCAACCTGTTTCAGGATATTTTTCTACACCTGGACAAAGCAGTTGAGCAGAAACAAAGGTAAAAGCCTCTTTAAAAACGTGGAGTACATTTGGAGCTTGCTGTTTGCAAGCTTCTGGAAAATACCATAGAATGCATAATTTAAAAAATACATTTTTATTAAAGCTTGATATGGTAATTGATATTACCCAATCAATATATTAGTTTTGCTGAAGTCATATTATCCTCACCATTCCGTTTGTAACGGTCACTCTGCAGCTGCATGAGCACGGTGAGTATGCACTGGTCTTTATCCACTTCACAGTGGCACATGGCTTCTTTCTAGTTTCTGTTGTAAAATGGCTTCTGCTCTGAACATGCAAAATGTTTTTATTTTAAAGGGGAATCTCTCATTTGGATAAAAGGACACCTTCGTTAACATTATGAAATTGTGTCGACAGTATGGGCATGAGGGTAGAGTGTGTGCCAGGTATGAGGTCTCCAGCACCGGAACCAAGCAAACAGAAAGAAAAGCTTGACGGATGCTTATTTACAGACGTTGACCAAACGGGGCAGTGAAAGCTGGGGAGCATCTGTCACACTGTCGTTGAAGTGGTGACTTTCGTTCATACAGCACGAGTTTGTAAAGCGTTTTTGGGTTTAACAGGGGTTAGAAGAGAAAAAAAACTAATAAGACAAAACCCCCAGTTAAATTAATTTGGTTTCTGCTACCAGAAACATTTTTTAAATTATATATGTTTATTTATTTATTGTGTGGATGCCAAGGGACAGCTTGCAGGACTTGATTTTTCTCTTCTACCATATGGGTTCTAACTATGAAACTTGGGGCTTGGCAGCAAGTCCTGTTATCAGCTAAACCATCTCCTGGTCCAGCCAGAAGCTTCTGGGTGTGAGGGGATTTCAAATAAAGATAATAGGAGTTAACCTTTTCCTGCTTGATCTTCTGAACGGCTTCCAGCTCTTACACTTTACCAGATAACAGACCTTTCCTGTTTGATCGTTGTTCATTTGCTTAGTGTCGAGTCTAAGGGATGATAAATTTATAATTGTGTCAGGAGGCTCTTAAATAACGTTATCAGTAATGTTTTAAAATAAATGAGAATTTTTATATACTGAAAAATCAGGATAGTATGAGGAAATTCCAAATGACCCCGGTCCCAGAACTGAAAGACTCAGCTATTGGTTGAGTAGAATTCTTTTTTTTCTTTTCCTTTTTTTCTTTCTGCTTTGAGACAAAGTCTCTTTATTATGTAGCTCTGGCTATACTAGAACTATGTCGAGCAGGCTGGCCTTGAACTCACAGTTCCTGCCCCTGAGTGCTGGGATTAAAGGCACACCATCACACTTGGCTGTGGTTGAGTGGAAGTCTTCTCAAAATCTCACAAGTTTTCTTGTAGGAATTGAGAAGTTAGTTTTAAACTTACACAGGAATATAAAGGATCTATAGACATGAAAATAATTTTGAAAAAGAACAAAAGGCTTTGTCCTATTTCTGTGAGAACTTACAGGAAGCTTGCTGTAATGGTGTGCACCAGGAATCCTAGCACTTTGGCGACTGGGACAGAATTATGAGTTTGAGGGACATCCTGGGTTACATAACAAAACCCTTCCTCAAAAACAAGCAGATAGCCTCAGACATAATATAGTCCTAGTCAAATAGATAGAGGGATAGAGTAACATTATGAAATAAACTCATGTATATTGGCTATCCAGATCCATGGGGTTCCCTCTTTGGTATTTATTTAACAACGAATCTAAATTCACATGGGTCCTGAATATAGAGACTCTTACTTGTCAATATTCTCTGAACAATGCTGAATAATAACCTTTCTATAGCTATTAGAAATAATCTGAGGATTGTGGAAAAATGCATGGCAGGATAAATGTAAGTCATATATAAATACCACATCATTTTATATGTGAGTTTCCATGGGGAGTCACAGAACCAATTCCCTATGAATACTGAAGAACAACTATGTATGTTAAATTGGTTTTCAACAAAAAGTGCCAAGGCAATATGATGAAGAGGATGTCCTTTGTAACAGAAGCTGCCGGGACACTTGGATATCCATGGTAAAAACGAGATTCTTAGACCTTTCATGCTACAAATAGTAAGGAAGTACAGATCTTATGTACAACTTAAAACTGTAAATCTTCTGAAAGAGAAAATAATAGCAGTGACCCAATTGTAAGAGATTAAACTCATTTATAACCTTGGATTGAGTGAGGCTTTCTTAAATGTAATACCCAAAACATGATCCATTAATAAAAATTCATTAAATAGATTTATCAAATTTTAAACTATTCTTCTCAAAGGGTACTATTTGGGAAATAAAAAATATTTGCAAAACATATACATATAGTAATTTGAATCCAGAATATACAGAGAATTACATCTTACTTAATAAGAAAGTGCACCCCCCCCCCTTTAAGGTATAAAAGAGGTTACAGGTATAGTGATGGAATATGTACTTAAAAAGCCTATAACTCTATTGGTTAAATACCTATATTCTTCCTTCTTCCCTCCCCAAAAAAGAGACGTACAAAAGATTTACACAGATTTCATTAAAGAAGACATGGATGGCATATGAGAAAATGCTCACCGTAATCTTCTGTCATCCATCATGGATGTCAATGTCTCAGTGAAATACCACTTAACACCTTAAGCTGGGGAAAATAAAAGGATCAACCTCATTCATGGCTGACAGAGGTGTAGGTTTGTAGAGCCTCTTTGGAGAACATTGGCAGTTACTGACATTAAACATCTCCGTGACTAAGCAAATCCATCGAATGTGTCTACTCGGTAGTGATGTATGTCTTTTGATGACTTCTTATGCCTTGGGTATTTCAGGGTTTGTAAGTAATGGGTTTTTTTTTTTAGGTTGTGTAATTCTTTCTTTTAACATTAGATGGTAGCATTGAAACTATTGTGCCATGACATCCTTGTACGGGAGTGCAATAAATGTGTGCTGTTTTGTCAATTCACGAGTTAAAATAGGACAACTTGGTCTCTTTAAAGTTTTGAAGAATTTATTCAGATTTTAGGTTGTTTTTTAAAGTCAGGGCTATGGGGTGTAACTCAGGGGCTATGAGCTTTTTAGTGCTTGAGAAATGATGGAATAAATCATGGGAGAGTTTATATAAACAGGGTGGCTGTTCCCTGAGTTTAGATTCATGTTTAGCTTCTTTATAGGTAGACAAGTTTTCATTGCTGTCCTGTGTGGGTGTCCTGTGTGGGTTTAAGACATTTTCAATATACTGCTGTCTTCAGTAACTAACTCAGTACCTTGGATATAGTTGGTGCTGCACATGTGTATGATGTAGTATGTGGTGTCGACATGTGTATGATGTCGTATGTGGTGTCGACATGTGTATGATGTAGTATGTGGTGCCGACATGTGTATGATGTCGTATGTGGTGTCGACATGTGTATGATGTTGTGTGTGGTGCCGATGTGGGTTATTTCCTGTGCTGCTGCTGCTCCTGCACTGTTTGCCTAGTGCCTCCCAGACAGCTCAGCACAAGGCCACTGTCATTCTGGACCCCATCCTCCTCACTTTCTCTGTCTAGGCCTTGCCTCCTGTCTGTGTGTGTGTGTGTGTGTGTGTGCGATACGTGTGTCTCACAGCATATGTATGGAATTCAGAGGATAACTTGAGGGAGTCAGTTCTCTCCTACCATGTAGATCACAGGGGTCAAACTCAGGTTGTGAGACTTGGAGGTGTTTGAGCCATCTCTTCAGTTGTCTTAAATTTCTGGTTTATGTTTTTTATACTCTTAACATTTTCTTTATCCTTATGGCTACTACCTCAATTTAGGCTAATATCTATTTTCTAAAATTTTAGTTAGTTTGCATGTATATGTGTGTAATAGCTATATGAGTGTGTGTGTGTGTGTGTGTGTGTGTGTGTGTGTATGTGTGTGTGCCTGTGCTTGCACAGATGTGTGCACATGTGTGCAGGTCGGACACTAGTGTTGACCATCTTCCTCTACTATTCTCCATCCTGCTTTCTAAGACAGGATTTGTCTGAACCTCGTCCACAAGTTGGCTGCACAGGTTGTCAGTGAGTTCCAGGGACCATCCCTCTTATGTCTACACCCCAGCTCTGGAGTTACAGACACATGCCACCGTGCATAGCTTCTTGTGTGGGTGCTGGGGATGTAAGCAGCATTCACTGACTGATGCATCTCCTCAGCTCCCGTCTACATCTTAGAAACCGCCTTCAAGGCTTCTCCCGAGTTTGGTCTTACTAACTTACTAACTCCACCCCAATATAGGTTTTTTGTTTGTTTGTTTGTTTGTTTGTTTGTTTGTTTTCCCAGAGCTGAGGACCGAACCCAGGGCCTTGCACTCTTGCACTTGCTAGGCAAGCACTCTACCACTGAGCTAAATCCCCAACCCCTTTTTCTTTTTTATTTTTCTTTCTTTTTTATTTTTTTCTTTTCTTTTCTTTTCTTTTTTTTTTTTTTTTTTTTTTTTTTTTTTTTTTTTTTTTTTTTTTTTGTAGTCTTCTTCCTAAGGAATGGTTCTGATCATTTGACTGGATAGCTGGTGTTTGCTTAATCTCCTTACTGTATTAACCATTTATTACATTTGCATAATAATTTCCTTGTTGCATGTGTTTCTAATCTGTGTATGTTTTTAATAATCCCAATTACATCATAGTGATTCTTGCCATACTTACTTTGCACTGGTTCTGTAGTTGTTATTTTAGAAGTTCCTTAACTGGGGGACTGGAGAGATGGCTCAGCGGTTAAGAGCACTGACTGCTCTTCCAGAGGTCCTGAGTTCAATTCCCAGCAACCACATGGTGCCTCACAACCATCTGTAATGGGATCTGATGTCCTCTTCTGCTGTGTCTGAAGACAGCCACAGTATACTTACTTATATAAATAAAATAAACAAGAAAGACATTCCATAACCTTTAAATGCCTTGCTCAATAGAATTGGCTGTCTTATTGAGATGCATGTTCTCTTGTCATGTAATGATTCTGGCAAAATCTGAATAAATGTCTGAGAACTTCTGAGGGATGCTGTTACCAGTTAAGACAGTGGCTCTCACCCTTCCTAATGCTGTGACCCTTGTTTTATAGTGTATTAAAGATTTTTTTTATTGTTTCATTTATTTACATTCCAAATGTTGTCCCCCTTCCCAGTCCCCCCTCCAAGAGTTCTTCACCCCAACCCCTCTCCCATTTGCCTCTGAGGGGGGGACCCCATCACCCTAACTATCCCCCTTACCCACCCACTGAACCCTTTAATACTGTTCCCTGTGTTGTGGTGACCCCCAACCAAAATATTATTTTCTTGCTACTTTATAACTGTAATTTTGCTACTGTTTTAAATTGTAATGTAAATCTCTGTTTTCTGATGCTCTTAAGTGACCCCTGTGAAAGGGTCTCAGGTTGAGAACCACTGAATCACAAGGAAAGACTCAGTTCATTTCAGTTCAGCAAGTCCTCATGGCACAGCAGTGACCTGAGCATAATGTTAGATGTTGGCAATTGTAAAGAACCACTCCGGCCCACATTTGGGGGCCAAACTGTAACGGCCCGCTCTGTTCCACAGGTCAGGGTCTAACAAGAGAGAGAGTTGGGGGAAGAAGGGGAAGAGACACAAAGAATAGAGACAAGCCAGAGGATCTGTAGTAAAGTCTGGTTACTCCTTTATTGCCCCCTTTGACTCATATTCTCTCTTGATTCTATTTGACTCCTATTGACTGTATTGACTCTTATTGACTCTATTGACTCTCATTGACTCTTATTCACTCCTCTTAACCCTATTACAAGGAAATCCTGGGTATTTATAAGCACACGCAGGAGAACACAGGTGAAAACATTTTACCACGTGCACTATGCAGCTGGGGTCACTAAACAGCAAAACAAGCTACGTGGGATAAACAAGATATTTGTTAGAGTGTGCTCAGCTGTTGTAGGCTGCTGAAAACCAAGTCTCTCATCAGGGTATATGGCTCCAGATGGCTGCAAAGATGATAGCTGCTTTCTAGCCGCTTTCTAGCTGCTTTCTGCTAAAAGTCAGCTCCCAACAGGCAATGCTATCAAAAGTGACCAAGAAGAAAGTTTTGATTGTTTACACGCCAGGAAAGATAATACTTAAAGTGATTGAGACAAAAGTCTATGGATGATTAGAATAATGTGAATAATTAGAAGAGTGAATAACTCCAAGGTCAGGTTAACTAGAAAAGGCTAACTGGCGTTGAGTAAAGTTAGTGTAGTATGGTAGGATCTCTCCTGACTTTAGAACCATATTCAGTGTTTCTCAACTTCCCACACTCCTAAGATGAGTATCCCCTGGCAAGTGAAGCATACCCACAGAACACCGTTAAGAACTAGAAGTCTTCCTGTTACATTTGAGTACTAAGGGTGTTCGTTTGCAGGCAGTAGAAATTATGCAAAGATACATACATTCAAATTGTCTGCAAGAACTCATGCTCCAGATGAGAGAACATTCATATAAGAGCATCTATATGTAAAAACCAAAGTGCTCAGGGAGGTGAATTGGAATGATGAGGTCACATGCAAATCTTTATGGGAAGAGATGTCTTTGTGGATAATCAAAGACCAAAGAAGTGCTCTCACTAAAACATGTCAGTTCCTCGTGTTGTTTTCCAGCTGTATTGAATTACAGTTAACATACAATCATCTCTGCATAGTTAACTTACACAGCTTGCTGAATTTCACTGTGCACACTAAGTCATTAGCGCTTAGTCTCTTTTTAAGATTTATTTTTTTACTCGTGTGTGTGTGTGTGTGTGTGTTCCTGAACATGGCAGAAGAGGGTCTCGGATCCCTTGGAGCTGGAATTATATGCATTTGTGAGCTATTCAGCATGGGTATGGGGAACAGACCCCAGATCCTCTGGAAGAGCAAGAAACTGAACTGTAGAGCCATCTCTCTGGCCCTCTGTCTTTTGCTGATATCTCCTAAGCTGGTTTGTCGGGCCAGGAGACCTCTCTTCCTGTGCATTTGAACCTTTACCAGTTTGGCTTGTCAGCCTTGGAAGTGTATTTTGCTGATGCCTTCCTCCTGGATTTGGATGTGTGGTTCCATGTGCGACCTAGTGGCTGACATTTTACAGCAGTCCCTCTGGACTCCAGAGCTCCCTGCCCTGCAGTTTCTCTTCTATGATCTGCACCATGATTTCCAGCCAGTGTTCCTTCCCTGGCCCTCACTTACCTCAGGGCTGCCATGGTCTCTGCTCCATCTCCACCACGGTCTGCACGTGCTAAACAGTCAGCCTGGGAGGAGCTGGGTTCAACCCATTTGCCTTCTTTCTTACTCTGTTGTGTGACTAAAAACTACTGTTTCATATAATTCTTCTAGCTTCCTGATGCTAGTCGGGAGGATACCAGAGCTTTAGCCCCATTCTTCTATCTCGCGAGCTTAACTTCTGCAGGTTTTTATTTCAAAAGCACATTTATGTCATTTTAGTTCCAGGCTTTAGTTGCCAAATGCATACTTATCCAGAGACTTACTGCAGTCAAATGTAGAAGACAACTTGTAAACAGAAGTTATTTTTCATAATTTTCTTCTCAAAGCTTCTCATAGCTCTGGCAGTTCCAACCATTTGTTTGTGCTCTTACGTAAGTGTGTAAGTTGTGAGATTTGTCTAAAGCTCCATCTGATATTCCTGGATCGTGTTTGAAAACATAGTTTGTGTAACACCAGTTGCGTGTGAAACAAATTAAGAGCTTAGAAAGATCTAGCTGAATGTGTTTGAGGGAAAACATGCAATTATTAGTTTTTCTTAGTGAGCATTTTGAATTACTTAAGGCACTTTACCTACTTTAAACATACACAGTCTCATTTCTTGGTGTAATTTTAGACTTCAGATTAATGTGGCTTAGGTTGAAGACAATAAAATCTTCTCCTTTATTATATAATAAAACAAGGATGTAATTTACAAAACCACATTCTTCCTGGTTGACATGAGGTGATTCACTTGACTGCACCGGACTTCTTATTCTTCAGGTCTGATTTAGGAGCTAAGGAGATGGCTCAGTGCATAAAGTGTTCACTGTGTGAGCCATGAAGATCTGAATTTGAGTCCCCAGCACCCATGTAAAACCAGGGCCTGCCAGCACACACTAGGAGGCAGAGAGAGGTGGAACCCTAGGGCTCACTGGCCAGCTGGTTAGCCCAGCTACTCAGTTGCAGATTCAGGAGAGATCCCATGTCAAAAATAAGGTAGAGCGTGAGACTCCACCTGTAGCTGAGGAGCTGGGGCTCAGGATGGGGTGAGTCTTCAGTGGTGTGACCATTACCTCTTAACTAATCTGATAATCACATGTCCATGAACACGCAAGCAACCTTAGTACATTTCCCTGTACATGTACATCGTCTCTCTTTAGTGTGTTTATCCCACTGCCCTGTCTGTCCTGTCCCCTTTCCTCTTATGTCATTGATGTGTATGTGTGTGAGAGCATGTGTGTGTGTGTGTGTGTGTGTGTGTGTGTGTGTGTGTGTGTGTGTGTGTGTATTGAGAGAGGGAGGGAGGGAGAGCTTCCCTCAGTCAGACACAGGCACATTTACTCCCGTTTGCATCACTAGTATTTGGACTTCATAATAACTTGGCTCTGAAGTGCTGACTCAGCAAAGGTTGACCGTGAAATCCAGGCACATTCCTTGGGATACAGTCAAGGTAGAAACTGGGCATTTAGTGCTTCCATGACGTGCGTGGGCCTGTGTGAAGGTGAACTGGAGCAAACTGATTCCCAGGAGCTGGCTCAGACCTTGATGAAGCTGTTCGGTTTTAGTGCTTGGAGCAGTGGCAACATGTTCCTAGAAATGAACTCTAATTGCTTCTAACTACTGATTTCTCCTTTCTCTCTCTTCCTGGTTGGCCGTGGAGTGAACAGCTCTACTCAGCCAGGTTCCTCCTGCTGCAAAGTGTTCTGTCCAGTTGCCTCGTCAGGAGCGTAAACGTGACTAAACCCTCCCTGAATATGAGCCAGAATAAATACCCCTTTAAGAAAGTCAGAGCCTTTATCAAAATTGTGAGCATATTTTAATGAGTTCTGATAAAGATTACATCATATACTCTTTTATATTTGGTTTTAAAGTATGTGGAACAGGGGTTATAACATAAGCTGATCAAAAACTTTTAAAATAGTAAAACTCAGCGGGTCACAAAACCAAAACAAACAAAAAGACAAAAGCAAGAAGAGAAATTGTTGGGAAGAAGAAAGGTGTAGAGGAGTAGGAGACTAGGGAGTGACAGTGGCCAGCACACAGTGTGTGCACGAGAAACCCCACGACTCACAGAGCCGCCCATAAGTGAAGGTCCTTCCCCCCCACAACACACACACTGTTTTGTTGTTCCGATGTAATTGAGAAGAGAAACATGATATTTTTCCATTGAATGCTTATATTATTTAAATCCATTTCCCCAAACAGAAATTTGAGCAAGTCTTATGAAAGTGTAAGCATGAACAGATGTTTAAGGATTATATTAACGCTTCAGAGGAGACGTTCCCCTTTTGACATACATGTTTCTATAGATGTCATTGAACAAAGGTATATCTGATATTTTACCAGTAGTTTTGAACAACAAAGTAGAAATCGGTTTACATACTGCTGCGTCATCTTGTTTATAAGTGAAGAAGAGCATTCTTAGTTATAAATGGACCCTTGACTTTGACCTTAATGATTTAAAAAACCTCAATTATTGTCTAAGGTAATTTGAGTCATCTCAGAACTGATTCAGATGCTTTTCATATGCTCTCGGAGTCTTCAGAAGAAAGCTGTTCTCTAGGAAAGCCTTGACCAGTCGAGGTTGCCTTGTTATATAGTTATTTATCTACTTATTTTACTTAAATGCCCAATGATAACTAAGTTGAATTCAGGCTATAGGAAACAAGATAATGAAGAAAAGCATATGTTCTGAGAGTTAAGCAGTTCGTGCTCTGAGCTGTTATTAATGGAAGTACCATGTGACACAGTCTGTCATGATCGCAGACTCCTAGCAACTAGCAACTCAAGTACCCAAGCAGCTAACTTGGAAGGAATTAGATGCAGCCAGACTGCACAGAGAACCCTCCCCGACCGTAATTTAATGTTCTTCCAGTTACAGTTCACCTTCTTGCCCACACAACCTCAACATAGCCATCTATTGAAGCCTTTCGGTGTTGTATTTAAAATGAAAAAAAAAATCAAGAATGAAGTGTGTGTGTGTGTGTGTGTGTGTGTGTGTGTGTGTGTGTGTGTGTGTTGGGTATACATGGCACTGCCTGCCTGCGTCCTCAGAACAAGGGAAATAGAGGCAGAACCATCAAACATTAGACAGTAGCTTGGGTAAGTAGTGAGTTTCGGGAGAGAGTGGCTATGCAGCGAGGAGAGATTGGGGAATATGGGGAGTGCTAGGATGCTTGCCCATGCAAACAAAGCCCGGCTTTAACCACGAGCACAAGGAGAAACAAGAAATTTTAGCAGTTTTCATTTTTTTCTTACTGTATACCACTTCTGACTTCCTTACTATATACCACATCTTGGGTAGTGGCTGGTCCTTACCTTTGATACATCCTTGGAAGAGCTTATGCCATGCAAGAACTTAGGCCATTGTCTTACTCCCTGTGGTTTCATATGGACATGCTTTTGAAATCGGTGAATTCCGCTTCCTAGACTAGAACCTTGTGACATACGTAGCACTGACACACCGCAGTCTTGCTGAATTCTCAGGTGAAATACTGTTCTGTCCCCAGGTGAAAGCTGGCTTGAGATTATTTTAAATCAGCAGTGGTTTGAAGTAAATGAGTGTCTGACATCCTAGAAGGCTTGTTCTACTCTGCAAGAATTTTCTTACACATGAGGAAGTTACAGGGTTTTTCCAGATCACTTATTCTAGATGATCCTTGTTTTGGCTGGGATTATAGCTATTAAGCTTAGCCACAGGCTACCTGGACTTTTACTGTTTCGGGGTATTTGGTGAGTTTTAAAATGTGCTGCTCAGTCACGTGACTGTACTACTTGATATGGTACTTGTCTTCAGTAGAGTGTTCTGCACTTGTATTTTAGAAAGAGAACCAACCTCAACAGCCTCTTGGACTCTTATACCACTAATGTATATGACCTCTGACCCCTACTGCTAGAGCTAACCCAGCATGTGACTATTTGCTGTCACACATTGTTTTGCTGCTCTGTGCCTCATGCTGGTTTAGGGCTATGGTTCAGTCCAGCAACTGCAGAGGAAGTGGCTTATCTTCCTTTGGCATAACTTGCTTATGTCCTCAGTGATTGGCTGTGGGGGGCCCGCCTCCCACTGTGCTCACTTCAGCACATGCTCACATTTATGAGGGCTTTGGCCAACATGAGCTTGCATCCAGAGCCAGAATAGCAAGCCACACATTTATTTTGAATAGTTTTCAGGTATAGTCTACCTGAAGGAAACTAATCTTTTAAAATGTTTGACCTTAATGGCCTATGTGGTAGTACATGCGTTTCTTTAATCCTAGCATTTGGAAGGGAGGGGTTGGGGACAGGGGTGTAGGCAGATGAGTTTGAGGCTGGACTGGTCTACATAGTGAAGTTCAGACCAGCGAGAGCTACACAGTGAGACCCTGTTTCAAAAAATGAAAAAGACTAAATCAGATTTAGGGCAATAATTTTCTAGAGGTAGGCTGTTTTCCTTGAACTCCCCTTGTAAGTTTAGTGGATGGTATTTTTCTATGAGTTTAGCTGGTTGTGCTGACAACAGCCATCAAAGTGGCTGTATCCTCTTCATGTCTACAAGTGTGCTCCTCCATTCCCAGCATAAGCCAGGGCAGGCAGCAGTGTGTGCCTGGTGCTCTCCAGACGCTGCCCCTGAGCAGGTCCCTCCTGAAAGGGGAGAACTCCTCAGCAGTCGAGGGCTACTATCTGTAGGAGCCAGGAAGCATTTCCTTGTTGTTATCTCACCTGCTTTTCTCCTCACCCCACCCCACAGGAGAAGAAAAATGAACTTGGTGCCTAGCCCTTTGGCATGAAGTGATACTTCTGCCACACCTAGCAGATTAGCCAGTGGATCTTTGAAAAGCCTGTTCCTTATTGCTTCTTGCAAATTTTAATGTGGCTGTTGCTTTTTAGGATCTTTTGTTTTAATGTAAACAGTATCACCGTGTTCTCTTTTTCTCAGTTACAAGAACATCTGTTTCCAGCTGGATGCTTTGAGCTGCAGTAAGAGCAGAAAACACACACACACACACACATACACACACACAGAGAGAGAGAGAGAGAGAGAGAGAGAGAGAGAGAGAGAGAGAGGAAATCGTGCTCATTCTTTTTTTTTTTTTTGACATTATTTCATAACCTACAGGTACCTTTGAATTAGCAAAGTCATATTCTAACTGCTGTTGAGGATTCTCATTTAGTCTTTACTTTTAGCTGTAATCATAATTATATGACTTGTTATTTGTCTTGTCTGGCAAATGTAAAGAAATGTAAGGTTCTGGTTTTTTGTGTGCTTCCCCTCACCCCCACTGTATATTGTGAACCTTGACAGTAGAAGCTGTTCTGTGTTAGGGTGTGAAGTGGTGGCATTTATAAAATCAACACTTTTTATTTCTGTTGTAAACTGTCTCATTTAAAATTTTTGTTTTTATGTGTAGGTTTTGCTTGTATATGTATGTACACCACATGTGTGCAGCACCCATTGAGGCCAGAAGAGGGCGTTAGGGTCACTGGAATTGTGGTTACAGATGGTTATGAGCCATCATGTGGGTGCTGGGAACAGAATCCAGATACTCTGGAAAAGCAGCCAGTGCTGTAAACAGCTGCTCCATCTCTCCAGTCACCAACTGTCTAGAATACTTTAGGGATAATCTCTTATATACTATGGGGAAGCATCACCTGTCAATAAAATCTGATGGCCAGTGAGCTGAGACATCTGGCAGAGAGATGGGGGAACTCTGGGAAAGTCAAGGGAGGGGTTCCCCATCCAGTCTCAGAGGAAGTCAACTGTATGAAACTGAGGAAAGGTAACTAGCCATGCGGCAGACATAGAATAATATAAACAGGTTAGTATAGGTTACAGGCTAGTTGGTGAACAGACCTAGCTTATGGCCTAGGCATTTATTCATAAATAAATAGCCTTCGAGTTATTTGGGATCTGGGATGTGGGTAGAAAAGCCCATGATTACAAATAATTTTAAAATATAAGTTATTCTGAAATTTGGTCAAATGCCAAAAGATAGTCATTTATTTGTAGTTTACATGGCTTCCTTTATGAGTCTAACATACTAACATTTTTATTGCTCATAAAATTCCCAATAAACTTTTTTAAATCTTTTGATCTTTTTTAAAAATTAATTTTAATTTTTACTTATGTGTAGGTATGCACACATGCAGGCAGGAGCCCACAGAGGCCAGAAGAAGGCATCAGATCCCCTGGAGCCAGAGTTGCAAGCAGTTGCCCGAGGAGGGTGTTGGGAACCAAACTTGGGCCCTATGCAAGAATAGCATGTGCTCTTCTACTGAGCCATTTCTCTAGCCCCACAATAAACATTTTAAAACACCGTTTTTAATTTCTGAAAAAATGCTGATTTTATAATATTATTGGTAGCAAGGAAGACAAGAAAAAAAAATGAGACCTGCTGTTGTTTGTTTGTTTGGTTGGTTGGTTGGTTGGGTGTTTTTTTTTTTTTTTTTTTGAGTTTAAACAGTCTTCAGATTTAAATTTTGGGCCCAGGCTGGGGTTGTAGCAAGCAAAGTGGTAGAACACATGTGTTCTTAGGTTCAAATTCTATTCAGATGGGTCACGTCTGAGATTTACTGTCTTCTGTAGTTAGATGTGTTTGACAGGACTTTGAACTCCTCATTTGTACTCAGCTCTTTGGTTTCCTCCCAACATGCATGTGCATGTGTGTTTATTGGATCAATCCTCACAAATGCCTGTTACTTCAGCCCTGTGGGAACAGGGACAGAATTACTGGGGCATGCTGGGTTCTGGCCCCCCCACACACACACACAAAATGGGTTTGGGGAGAATCCTCCTGTCTTAAAGGAAAATACAGAGGCTAACACTCAGCACCTTCTCCTGGCCTCCGTGTATGTGCAGAGGTACACACACACACACACACACACACACAGAGTAAGTATTTGGAAAAAGAAACTTGGAAAGATAAAAGACAGCACTTGAAGTACACTCGTTCATTTAGGAGAACTCCGTGGATAAGTCGTCTCAGGGAAAGCTTGCCCAGCGCCTCACAGAAAGTGCTCAAGTGAGCAGTCAGTGGCCATTTGTCAGCACAGTGGTCATGTGTGTTCTGTTTTGGGTGGATTTGCAGAACTCTGGATCTTGATTCCTAGAACTTAGCACTCAGTGTGAGGTAGCTCAGCTCCCCACAGAATTCCAGCCATATGCTTGAGTTACCTACAAAAAGAACTCTTAAAGCAGGAGCCGTCCAGATGGCTCAGTGGGTAGAGATGTCTGCGGGGCCGGCTGACCACTGAATTCGGTCTGCTGAAACACTTGCTAAAAGGAGACAGGCCTGACGCCTGACACTTGACTCTGACCTCCACACACGCGATGTGGAGCCTACCCTAACTTACACACTAGATGTAATTTTTTAAAATAAATAAGTTGAGATTACATTTTTGAAATGAGAAAATTAATTACTATTAATTATATGTTTTATATTTATAATTTTCCCCTTTAATTTCTCTTTGAAGGTCTCAGCCCGTCTCTTCTCCAGTCATCCTCCAGTTTGGTCATGCGGAGACCCTCCTACCCCTGCTCTCCCTCATGGGCTACTTCAAGGACAAGGAGCCCCTGACAGCATACAATTTTGAGGATCAAGTCCATCGCAAGTTCCGAAGTGGTCGCATCGTACCTTACGCCTCCAACTTAATATTTGTGCTTTACCATTGCGAAAACGCACAGACCCCTGAAGAAAAGTTCCAGATACAGATGCTGCTGAATGAGGAGGTGTTACCCTTGGCTCACTCGCAGCAAACTGTTGCTTTGTATGAGGATCTGAAGAATCACTACCGGGACATTCTTCAGAGCTGTCAAAGTAGTAAGGAATGTAACCTGCCCAAGGTGAACATCACGTCCGATGAACTCTGAGGAACTTCAGCAGCGCTCTACTGAGACGTGGTTGTGTTTGCAATAGGTAGTCACTCTAGAGGCAGCAGCAGGAGGATCTTTGTGAGTTCAAGGCCAGCCAAGGCTACATAGAGAAACAAAGCTTGGTCCTCTGTCTTTTCACAGAAAATAACAGTTTCTTTTAGGATCTGGACATACGGGTTAGACATGACTCTCCCTGGAGCAGCTCTCTTCAGAACGAAAACTAATTCACGAAGCAGCTGTCCCTCCCAGTGTTTGCAGAGCTGAAATTTTCCTAATGACCTAAGAAGATACTGATGTAGAATTGTTTTAGAAAATAACACTTCAAAAATGTTGGATACCAAAGCACAGTGGCAGCTGGGTGAGCTGCAGTGATTGACAGAGACGGGAACCTGCGGTCATGTTGGGTTCCCTCCTCCTTCATTCAGGGCACAGATGACATCACTTAGTCATAAATGCGGTAGAGTGGAGCCAGACACAGAAGGAAGTCTAATACAAATATCCAGCCAGACAGGAAACTGACATGCTAGCAAGAACCAGACTGAAGCAAAACTGAAAGTGGGGGATATTTTGTTGATGTTATTTATAAAAATATTTGAACACTGTCAATGATCACCTTTAACCTCCAAGTAGGTCTTGCAGAATCACCTTCATTTTGTCAGACCTCTTTGAGGGGAGCAGTGATAGGAGGCCCAGCCTGGCAGACAGATACTGCTGTTCCTTGACTACTGATGGTTCTTTTTCATTCTATCATGGCTTCCCTTTTTATATCTTGATATTACATAAAGTGTATCTTTTGGTGGTTTGGATTTTTTTTTTTAATAAAGACTTTACCTGCCTAATTTAATTGTAGAGATTTGAACTCCAATCAAAGAAATTTTGAGTTCTCTCAAATACCATAAAAGTGTTTGCTACAATAAATAAAATTCCTGTGACTTTACAACCAAGTCATCTCTGCTCTTATTGATAGGGAAGGGTTGGAATTCTAAGTGTTTGACTTGACTAATCAACCTGAGGCAATCTCCCCCTGTTTCTTCAAGTGAATGGGCGATTTTAATGCATCTCATTCTGATTTGAATTCACTTTAAAGATGATGCCTTTAAAAGAGAGGATTTGGTTTGGGTTGAAAATGTATGGTTAATCTGATCAAACCATGTCAGTTAAATCTCAGTATAATCTGCTGCATTCATTTTACAGTTTACTTTTGAGGAAAGGAATCTTACGAAAATAAATCTGTAGTCAGGCTATGCCTGTGTCTATGAGGACATTTTCAGCCAAATTCTCATGGGCTAAAAAATAAGATTCATTTTAGGCCTTAAAGAAAAGCTAAAATGTTTACCATTTTCATACCAGTCAAAATGCTTCAAGTTATTTTAATGTTTAATCAGATAAATTTTTTGGTCAGTAAAACTGCACTAATTTAGGGATATAGTTAAGAGATTTTTTTAATGCTGTCTTTTGAGAGTAAACCCTCCTTTTTCCTATTGTGTAAAATATGAGGAGAGAGATAGGCCAGCAGAATGGCTCAGTGGATGAAGTACCTGCCTGAGCACTTTAGTCAGATCTGGACTCACATGGTTAGAGAGACTCCCTCAAGCTGTCTGTCCTCTGACCTCCCCGTGTACACACGCATGCACATACATGCTCAAGTAGTAAGATTTAAACATAGCTAGAGGCATGTTCAAAATTACATTAATCACTGGATTGCATGGCATTGGCAATCCTTTTGAATGGAATTTTCTAAGGTTAAAAAAAGTAGTACTGATGAATAATTAAAGCAATAAGCCAACACTAGGGCCTTTAAATATGGCACTCACGTTGTGAAAAGGTGGTGCACAGCATTTCCAGAAACTAATCCTAGAACAGCAAGTATTCAGAGCTAGGCACTGGTGATCACTGTGAACATGGACGAGACATGCCTCTGGCAGGTATGAGAGGCACTTCCAAGATTAGCATGAGAGACAAACCCTCCAGAGTGGGTGGTGGCCCTTTCCAGCATCCAGATATAAGGAGATTTGGAGAGAGTCTTTTGCTGGTGAGTTTGGCTATTTCTGCCATTGCTGCTGCTGTCACCATCCTTCAGTGACACCAGACACGAGCGTCTTTGGGCTTCCAACATGGGTTGACAACTAACAGTTTCCCAGGACTCATTCATGCCTTCAGCACCATACTGGGACTGCTGAAGCATCAGGCTTCTTAGCCTCAACAGATACAGGTTTTCACTTCGTCGTAGCCACTGCTGGAACTACCTAGTTTGTATTGGTTATAAGCTATTCTGTATTACCACAAGTGCACACACTCAGTTCTGTTCACTAGAAGACCCTGTCCAATACAGACATGATAGATACTCATTTACCCTTCTTCCAGGATATGAATTCTACAAAGAAGATAATGCTTTGAATGAAACTGGTCCCCACAGACTCACATAATTGAATGCTTGGTTACCAGTTAGAGTTATTGTGTCACTGGGGGTGGGGTTTAAGGTTTCAAAAGCCTACACCCAGCCTAAGCTCTGTCTCCAGCTTTGGATAAGATGTGAGCTCTCAGCTATTGCTCCAGCACCATGCCTGCCTGCTGCCATGATGGTCATAGACTTACCTAAAACTGTAAGCAAACACCTGATAATTTTTTTTCATAAGCTCCTTTGGTCATGGTGTCTCCACACCTCTAAATAGTGTAGATACAAAAATTAATGAGCTCCCTTTCAATCCTGTGATACCTAAGTGAACATTGTAACATAAGCTGTCAATCCCGACAAGAGGAGCAGTTTGCAGAACCTGTATGCTTCTCTAATCCAGCTTTCCTTACTCACTGCCTGGAGTATTCGCCATGCTGTGCCTAACTGAAAATTATCGGGAGTTAGTTGAAAATGTTTTTATAAAAAGGAGTACATGGTGTATTGCTCTTGAGTGAATGACTTAGCTGATGTGTGGAGTTTTTGGTCCCCCATCTTTGGAACAAATTAGAATTTTTATTTTTTTTTTTTTACATTTGTTTTGTGGGTGTACCTCTGTGGTGATTTAAATGAAAATGACCCCCTGTAAGTTCATAGGGAATGCTACTATTGAGAGGAGTGGTACTTTTGGCAGGTGTGGCCCTGTTGGAATAGGTGGTCTTGTTCGAAAAAGTAAGTCCGGGTGGACTTAAAGACTTCCGATGCTCAAGCACCAAGACAGCTTGTGTGTCCATCATACATATGAAAATCAAAGGACACTTTGTGCAGTCACTTGGCTACACTCAAGTCTGGGGATAGAGCCCAGGTGGTCGGGTTTGGAGGTAGCCACCTTCACCTATTGGTCCATCTGCTCACCCTAAATTGGGATTTTTAATTCACTAATACCTACTGAGTACAGTCTGTGTTTGAACACTGCATTTAACCTATGGCCATGTAAAGATAAATCAACCTTATTGTTTTATCCAAAGGTGTTACCTGAAAAGCAAGTATATTGGTTTTTATGCTGTATAAGTCTTATGCTGGCTAATTAACTTTGGATTCGTTGAACACTTTGTATAATATCAGAGATTATGAATGTGTGATAGTAATCGTCAGATTTCATCGTTAACTAGGACTATAGTTAATGTCGACCATCTAAAGACACGTGACAAATATTTGAGGTTAGAAGGTAAGCAGCCGTTCTAATCAACAGCCGCATGTGTGCATTGTGATACGCTTTGTTTTTGATTCCGTGGTCATCTTGAAGTTGCCCACACTCACTTGAAACTACCCGTATATAAAATCCTCATCTTAACTATGGCACTAAAAGCAAAAGTGAGCATATGAATGAAAGAAAGCTTCATCCTCTCCAGGCATAACCAACTCACAATTCCAATGTACCCATCATAACTACAGAACCGGTCCACATCCTTAAAGTCTGGGAGATAAACAGCTGAGTCAGAATATTAAATTGGTGGTATTTCAGGTGGCTCACTAATGACACTTGGAACTTGGCTGCCTCTGCCAAAACTAAGCCGAAGATAAGCGGTCATTCATTTGCTATTTGTGGCTGTGACCCTGAATTTGTGTCACAGATCACTTGTCTCTTTATTCTGATTCAGGTTTTTTTTTCTTCTGAACATCCGGTATCCCTTTTCACTTGCAAGTATCCTCACTCACACCATTCAACTCATAAATTCAACCATTTATGTTTCAGCAGTTGTTTTGTGTGGCAGGCCTGCCACAAGAAGAGATCCTGCCTGTTTGTACTTGACCAACTTTCCTACT
Source organism: Rhabdomys pumilio (assembly GCA_030674055.1). Lineage (NCBI taxonomy): Eukaryota > Metazoa > Chordata > Mammalia > Rodentia > Muridae > Rhabdomys > Rhabdomys pumilio. The sequence continues at coordinate 158,915,283 of JANHMN010000003.1, forward strand.
CCCTGCATCTTCCCTCGTGGCCACCATGCTGCCATTGAGGCAAATGCCAGGTCCTTATCAGGCCACGCTCCAAGATCATTGCCTCTTCCTAACTGTGATGAGGAAGCGTGAGTTTGAAGTTTCGGATGATCACAGAGCTGGGAAGATTGTCATGTCCCTCACAGGCAGGTTAGAAAGCAGAGGGATCAGTCTCCGATTTGATGTGAAGATGAGAAATGGCAGAACACCCTGCTTCCATCCCGGCTGCTTGGTGTCATTGTCCTGGCAACCTCAGCTGGCATCACGGACCATGAAGAAGCAGGAAGGAAACACCCAGGAGAGGAAATAATGGGATGACGCCAATGACGATGATAATGATTACTATTACTGAAACTGTGACTTTTAAGACACAAAGATTATTGTTTATAAAAGTGAATGAGAAATGTTTGTCAATTACAATAATAGCCTTTCTTTGTTGGGTAATCCTTGTGCAGTTGAGAAACTTGTTTGAATATTTTATTATGTTATATGTAAAACAGCTTCTGTGGGAAATGAGAAGAGGGTAGAAGTTTTCTATTTTCTCAGATTTCATCCTACCAAGATTAGTTCTGGTTGTCCTTTCCCTTCCTTTCTTCTCTCATCTTTTTTTTTTTAATAGTTTATTGAGTGCCGGGCAGTTGTGGCTCACGCCTTTAATCCCAGCACTTGGGAGGCAGAGGCAGGCAGATTTCTGAGTTCGAGGCCAGCCTGGTCTACAGAGTGAGTTCCAGGACAGCCAGGGCTATACAAAGAATCCTTGTCTTGAAAAACCAAAAAGAAAAAAAAAAGTTTATTGAGTACACTGTAAGAAAGCTGCAGGCTGACCAATCACGAGCATGCTGCCCATAGCCAATACTCATTGTCTTGTCTGAATGTTAACAGTGTAGAAATTGAGGGTGGAGAGATGGCTCGGTCTGAACAGCATTTGCAGCACAGTCTCGAGGACCTGAGTTTGGACCTGTGGCAACCATGTAAAAGGCCAGGAACAATAGCACATGTCTGTAATCCCAGTGCTGTGGAGACAGAGATGGGTTAGTCCCCAGAGCTCAAGGACCACCTAGACTCACTGAAACTCTGAGCTCCAAAACATAATTTGGAAATCAATTGGGGAAGACACTATCAACCTCTGATTTCTACACACCCAAATAAGCATTTGCTGCACACATGAAGACACCCAAATATACACTAGGTGCACACATGAAGCCGTACATACACCAAATGTAGATGCTTTGAGAAACTTTCAACAAATATTCTGAAAAAAAAAAAAAAAACCAATCAGGGCTTTTTGCTTGTTCATTCATTTGTTTGGTTGGTTTGGTTTGAGTTTTGGTTCTTTGTTGTTTGAAATAAAGTCTTTCTGTGTATCCATGGCTAGCCTAATACTCATTATGTATAGAGAAGTTTTAATCCAGCAACATGGGTGCTCTGGCAAGGGATCACATCCAAAGACCTTCTAGGTCTATATGATATGGCTGGAATACAGACACACCTTAGTACACACCTTTAATCCCTAACAATAAAGGTAAGGTTAGTCTGTAGAAGAAAGCAACCATGTTTGAAAGTGCCATCTAATCAGACAAAGTGACAAATCAGAGAACGATTTGACATAATGAGTCAGAGATGGGATTCATCCAACTCACAGCACAGGAGAGAGAGGTTAAGAGCAGAGCAGAGCAGGCAGGGAGGGAGGCAGGAGGAGAGAGGTGGTGTGTGTGTGTGTGTGTGTGTGTGTGTGTGTGTGTGTGTGTGTGTATGGCATTTTTACAAAGGCACATTGCATAGAGAACAAGCTAGATACAATTGAAAACAGAACAAGCCAGAGAATGAGAAGGAGCCAGAAGATTAGCATATTGCTGATGTTAGTACAAGACCAAGCAGAGCAATTCAGGGAGAAGCAGAGAGCGAAGCCAGATTGAGTCAGTCAGCTTGGAAAATCAGATTGTACGGAAGCTAGAAGCTTCCAAGCCTAGACCTATGGGTAGTTAGAACAAAAAAAGACATGCTCTAGGCTCAGCCCAAGCCATGTATTTGCACAGCTTGAGTATGGCTCTCATCTCATCACTTTAACTGAGGAAATAAAACAGACATTTACAATTATGTAGTTAGCTTGACCTCAGATTCTTAGCAATCCTCCTGTCTCAACCTCTCAGTGTTAGGATGATAGGCATGTGCCACCATGTCCAGTTCAACAGTGTAGTCTTCATGCAGGCAGGCAAAATCAAGATGTCTTAGACTTTCCACTCAGCCTCTTTCTGCCCAAGAAATGTTTATGCAATTCCAGAATATAAGTATATATGTATACAAATCAAACATTTGTTGATAAGAAACAGTTCTTTCGTAAACATATAATTCTACATTTTATTTTTTAAAAAAACTAGTTTACATACTAGTAAGATAAGTGTGCTTATTTTTTTAAGAACAGCAGTACTTTTTATAAAAAGATATATGTATTTATTATGTATATAGTATTCTGCCGGCATGTATGCCTACACATCAGAAAAGGGCATCAAATTTCATTATAGATGGTTGTGAACCACTTGTGGTTGCTGGGAATTGAACTTGGGACCACTGGAAGAGCAGCCAGGTGCTCTTAACCACTGAGCTATCTCTCTAGCCCAAGTGTGCCTATTCTTACATAATTAAAATCATGGCTGAATACTTGATACTGCAGAATGTAAAACATCTTCAACATTCCTCAGTGTTTATCAGTGTTTTGAATAATCAGTACGGAGAACTCTGCTTTGCATAAATACATAGCACAAAATGGTAATTTTTAAGGCAACTTCAGAAATTGTTAGAAATTCTGTCCTAAACCCAAGCCAACCTTCACAGCCATCTCTTGTGAAATGTAAGTCAGCAACTCAGAAACAGCAATTCTTAAAATCAAACTTTCTAATACAAAACAATCCAAAGATATATGAATTTGATACCTCATATAGTATGGGCAGTAGAAAAATATTCCAAGACTTTGTTTTCCATTAACCCACTATATTAGTGTGCTGTAAAAACGTTATATGCTCAGTAAAAACGGCAGTTCATACTGGACATCTGTCTCATATCTGAGCTGAGGTGCTTCGGGCTGTGTCCGTTGGTGCTGGATGGCATCACACGATGCACAGTGCTGGTGTGTGTTCAGAACCAGGGCTGAGAAAGGCAAGTGTACTGGAGTCATCCAAGATTTGTTGCACATTTGGTTTTTTTTAATTAATTTTGCTTGTACTTTCTGAAACCTTTTACTGTCGCTGATTTTTTTGGCAACTCTCTCCCCACATTTAATTATATGACTTCCACATGGTATAGCAGCCCACAGTATCAGAAACTGTGGACTGTCTGAGCATACACTGGTGAAATCCGTCACTAGACACAGGCAGCTAGGAAAGGCCTGTTTGATTTTGAATGTTCTTCTAATCCTTGGGCTTTGTCCACTGGCTTCCTTTCCTTGAAAGGATCCTTCTTTCTCTCACCTTCCTTAGAAGGCAGAACAGAGAGAGCAGTTGGGATACTTCCGGAAGCCGTTGATAATGGGAGTGGATGATGAGGGAGGCTGCTCCCTGATTGGTCTATTTTAGGTATAGAATTTCAATGTCCTTATTCTAACCAAACACTGTAGGCCAAGGGAAATCCTGAATCTCAGAACCATGAGACAGAGTTAAAGGACTCCATCAGGACAGGGCATTGAAAAGGCGAGATAGAGAAACAGTTGTCTTTCTCCTGTTCTTGTTGAGCCAAACACAGGACACTCCCAGATGTGCGCATAGACCTCGAGTAGATGGGTTTGACACCATCTAATCATGTTGCAAGGCTTCAGGTATTTCTAGTAGAGAATGAAGTCGTTGGGACCACACTCAGGAGCTTTTCAAACCTGCTTTTAATTTTGCTTCAGACATCTGCTGGAGGTGAGGAAATCAGTAAAACCTTTTCAAGTTCAAACTGCTGTTGGCCTCTATGGCGGGAATGTTTCCTGGAGTGTATACACCTCAATAGGGCCTCACCCCAGATAGAACTGAAGGAATGGTTCCACTGTGCCTAGCTTTGTGAGCCACTGGGTTTATCAGACTTATTTAAAGGAACACAGATGACCCTAAAACACCTGCACCACCAGAAGTCCCAACCAAGCATGGGTGTAAACCTCTCAGAAACCACAATGATAGAGGCCCCTATGGCTAACTTTTTACTTCCTAGCCACCTGAAACTCTGTGCAGCTGCGTATAGTTACTTGGGAGAGCAGGTGCTGCTTAGGAGGTAGGACGTGGCTGGACTCCCAGGTAAGTCTCTGATGCCCCTCCCCCTTTCTCCTATGAACGACTGAGCTCAGGCCCAGTCTTGCTGTCGTACTCAAAGCTGCTGATTCAGATGCTAACAACCATGTTATGCTCAGAGGACAGCATTCCACAGCAGACTCACTCTTAAAAGAAAAAAGAAAAAGTGCTAAAAGCGTGTCTAGCAGACCTACAAGTTGCTTCACAAACCTCTTTCCACCAATTAAGACCTCTGATTACTATGTATGTATGTCATAAGCACTTTCCTAGATAGATACCTGTGTTCACTGGCATTTGCTCAAACACATGTACAAAAGCCAATCCTAAGGGAATCATCTCATATAATGTAATAGCATACTCTATAATTCTATCCAGCGATAGATGTGGTGTTAGATTATAAGTAGATTCTGTATATTATAGACTAGCACTGGGTGGGGGCCATACCTACACCTGATAAGCATTGGAGCGCAGAAAGATAAATTTTCTACTTCGTCCTGGTACTAAGGTTAGGCTATGAGGCCAATTTGGCCAGTGAGAAAACGGTGGAAGTTAGTGGTGCTATTTTATATTTCTTATAACACTTTAAGCTCCATTTAAATTTGCTACAGCTCCCTTGGGGCTAGCAGTGGAATTAGGACACGTTTATTTGGGGCTTTGTAGTCTGTTTCCATGATGCAGACTAATTGTGAACTACCGTACTCTCTCGCTGCATCCCTGCAAGAGAAATGTGTTCCAGATGCTGCTGCTGTTGCCCCCTGGGGCCACTGGTTGTAATGGCTGAGACCAGGAAGTTGTAAGAAATGGAAGCTGAAGACAGCTTACGATGGGAGCCTCATGTACAACCTCTTCAGTCTCTCCTGTCTCCCAGGCCAGCTGACTGCACCACATACCTAGTCTAGACAGACTTTTTTTCTTAGTTCATCCAGGGGTGGGGCAGACCCACTGATTATTTTCTCTTGACTACACGTATTTATTTGTTGGAGTACAGGGTGTATACCGCTGTGTACGTGTGAAAGTCAGAGGACAACTTGTGGGGAAGTGGTTCTCTCCATCCTCCCTATGGGTCTCTGGGATGGAACTCACTGTTGGCCTTGGCAGCAAGTGCCTTTACCCACCGAACCATCTTGCTGGTCCAAGTTCATTGATTCGTGTATTAAACTATAACCTAGAATTATTTCTGAAGTTTTCCAGATCGAGGCACAGCTCACACCTTGTTAGTTTTATAACAAAACCTGTTAGAGCAATAACTGTGACTCTGGCATGAGATTACACACCGGAGATAAAATATGCTGGGTGCTCATATATTTTATGTGTGTGCTGTGCAACTGTTAACTAGGCTTTAGCCCTTTTTTATGTGTCCTCAATCTTAGGAGAATTCTCAGAGAAAGAAGATATCTATATTTGATCTCCATCTCAGTCCTCACTCAGTGACACAGCTGTCGTCTATGTAGGCCAGACCTCACTGCCCCACTACTAGAACCTGTTGATTCTATAAAGCAGGTGGCTTGAGCACACTGGTGGCAGCTGGCAAATGCTTTAACCAGAGAGCCAGGATGCAGAGTTTTAAGAAGGATGAAAACGTCGGGGCACTGCCACCAACTTGCCATATGCTGCCTATACCGCCTCGTGGCAACAATCTCCATCCTACCCCATCCCCATGTAATGGAGCATGCCCTTCTGTCCATGACAGTAGCTGTGTGTGTTACAGTCACCACCATACCACCACCCCACTGTCTGACACGAGCAGAGTCTTGTTACAGACGATGCAGAAATGACTTCCCAGTTGGAAGACTCGAATACAAAGCTCCTTTTCTGAGCAATAACTCTACTACTTAATATGTGGCCCCACCCACGGCTTTGTGTTGATTAAGGAAATGTCTAAGGTCGGTGAGGTCCAGAAGGCAAAGTAAAAAGTGAGACAATTCCCCCAGCTAGTGCTGACTCAATCAGGCTGCAGACACCGGCATAAGCAGAGAGCTACTCCAGACTGTCTGAAGGTGATCCATTATAGTGTTATAATGCATTAAAAAACTAAGTGTACATCCCAGGTGGAGATTTGGGACGCTAATGTGACAAGCAATGTATGACATTGTATGAAGAACATGCCCAGGCTGGCCTAAGATTTAGATTCTCTTGCCTCCATCTCTCTAGTGCTGGGACTGCAGGCAAGCCTCACCACCTCTGACCTTATTTTGCCTCCCCCTTTTAAAGTGGATTGTTTGGTACTATTAAGACACAAGTGTTCTTTATATATCCTTTATCAGATATATATTTTAAAAATATTTTCTCCCAGTTTGTTGTTTCTTTTAATCAACGTTTTATCTTCATGGGATTTATTCATGTTGTTCCATGAGTTTTCATTAATTCTCATATTCCATGATATGAATACAACTTATCTTGATGATAGTTTAAAGCTTTTGGCTACCAGAATAGTGCTATTTTTTTGGTGAACTTTTGTGTGCATTTTCTATGTATACAGTTCTATTCAGAGTGGAATTTGAGGCTACAGAGAAAATATATGTTCATCTTTGCTATACAAAACCCCCAAATCTGACACGCTCCAAAATCTCTCTTTTTGAGTGCTGCTAGAACATTACAAATGGAAATATCACATCAGACCATATGTAATGGAACACAGTAAAAACACAGATTTAAAAAAAAAAAATTGCCTTTGGCTTTTGTGTATGTGAAACAAGTTTTGTATTTAGGCTTGGATCGCCACAAAACTTCATTATGTATATGCAAAATATTCCAAAATATGAAAGAAAAAAAATCCAGAATCAACAATTCTCTGGTCTAAGCATTTTGAGTAAGGAAAAATAGGAAGAGAATCTCTGTATTGCTAAACAGTTTTCCAAAAACAGTTGGGCACTTCCTGAACCTCCCCGGAGCTAACATACACCGTCCTCTGGTATTCGTAAGCTAACACTTTCTAAATCTCTTTTACCTTTGCTGCCCTGTTTCCTTCCTGGTGCTTTCCTTTTGCACCTACATTTCGGCCATTTCTCCCTCATGCTCCTTCATGGCGTGGTCTATCCTACGCCCCTCTCATGGTAGAATCCTTTCTTGTCCTCCCCAGTGTTTCTTGCCCTGGAATCCTAAAAGTCTGGCCTCTGTTCCCTTGCCCAGCCATTGGGTGTTGGCAACTTTATTTCCCCATCAGAGTCAACTGGGGTCAGGCTTCCTTTAGCCTCTGTGTGGGACACTGTAAACAGGTTTCTTGGGTAACACAATTAGCTTGAGAACACAAGCCTTCACGTACTGCCACCAACAATTTGTGAAAGTGCCATCTAGCTGCTGTTCTGCCACCATTTGGTGGCCCTGTCCAACATGGCAAGGATAGACCTGACTGGGTGTGGTGATGGAGGGAAGGAAAAACAGACATATGAACACACAGACAGAAAGCTGGGTTCAGGTGGGAGTTGAACAGAGAGGTAGGGTTATCACATATAGCTGAGCAAGGGGGGCAGGGTGAGAACAGAGGAAGGGCCAAGGTTAGTGCATACAGCTGAGTGAAGGGGACAGGACTAGCTAATCTTTGTAAAGGGCAGGCTCTGTTGGAGAGCAGGGCTCAGGCTGTAATGATCCAGGAAGAGAAAGCCAGGAGGGACATTTTCTGTACATACCTGCTCACACAACACACACACACACACACACACACACACACACACACACACACACGCCCTAGAAGGAAAGGCATTGCCATTTTCCCATGGGTCTGAGCCTCTAGGGTCCTTCACTCACACGTGCACACACTCTTGCTCACACACACATACACACCAGAAGGGAAGAAGGCTTTGCCATTTCTGCATGGGTCTGAGGCTCTAAGGTCTTTGACAAGGCTGTACCTATGTCAACAATACACATCCACTCAGAACTTCACACACTCAGGACTTCCTTCCTCTGCATTTGGACTGCCTCCTCTCAGCCATTCTTGCTGAGGTCTCTCAAAGACAGTTGAATTTGCAGTCTTCGATGACTCATGAAACTGATGCCCTTTCCCAACAGGCACTATCTGATGTCTTTTGTGGTGTGCCGGCTGCTTGGTTTCAGTTTAATTATTTGCCTTTGTGTATTGACTTGTCCCTATTATAACTTTCAGACTTTATCCTTGAGATTATGGATTATGGAATTGCCTTTAGCCTAGAATGGGGGAGCAGGCTTCAAAGTTCCAACTCTGGAAACTTCTCAGTTTCTCGTTCTTGAAATATTTTCCAACCATCTCTTACGTTTCCCTCTTGTGTGACTCTTGGACATATGTTGGATCCTTTCAATTTGTGGACCTTCCCCCCTCCCTCATGTGTATATATGTTTGTGTATGTGTACTCATGCATGTGGAGGCCCAAGGTTGACAATGAGGGTCTTCTACAGCTCTCTTTTCCTTATTCACTGAGGCAGGTTCTCTCAAATGAGCCCAGAGTCATAGCTATTGCTAATGTGACTAGCCAGCTCACTCTGAGGATCCCTGTGTCTGCCTTCAACCATCGGAATTGATGGTGTACTGCCACAGCCTTGCAGCATTTATGGGTTCTGGGACTCCAGACGCCAGTCCTCACTCTTGTGTGGAGAACATGTTGACCAAGCCAGCTCCCCCATCTCAAGTCAGACCTCTGGGCTTCTTTGCTGCTTTTCTGTGCTTTTCAACCCTTTGTCTGGTGCTTTCTAAGTAATTGTCTTACTGCAGTTTTATCTAGCATTTGTCCAACTGAGTACCGCCCCAGTCCTTATTTATGTTTAACTTTCATTTTTGAGGTAGGATATTGCTATGTTTCCCAGGCTGGTCTCAGACTCCTAAATGTAAGCAACCCTCCTCCTTCATGTTCCCCAGACCTGGGTTGCAGGTGTGACTGCATGTCTGACTTACTGTATATCTTAAGCGAAAAATTCCACTTATGCATTTTCACTTTATGTCCTTCCAAATTAGAGGAAACAATATTGAATTTTTATGAAGCCAAGTTGACCCATTGGAAAAAAAATGTCTTGATGCCTTTTAATCCTAAATGTATTTACTCTATAACCTATGACTGTGCCATATTTGCTTGGCTAATTTGGAGAGTAGAAGACTTTGAACCTCTGTTTCTGCTTTCTGGCAGAGAATCAAGATATCTACTCCTTGGCATGTCATATCCACCCATTCTGGACAGCTTTGGAGATTTCTCTAATCTTCATTCATGGCAAAGCTGGCTTATATGCCATATTCTGAAATTCCACACATAAGGACAGATAAGATTCTGAGTGTACAACCCCTCTGATATGGAAATTGAGTCTTACACAAAGAACAAAGGGTAGACATTGGGAAAGAAGTATTTAGCATGGCATGATGACCTCAGAAAGCAGCAATAATTAAATAAGCCTGTGCCTGCCCTTCACTCAGAAGAGGTGACCTCCTGGAGTGGTTCTTACAGCATAAAAACAATGCCTGCATGATCAAGCAAGAAGAGCTTGGCTTGGTTTTTTGTTGTTGTTTGTTTTTTTTTTGTTTTGTTTTTTGTTTTGTTGTTGTTTTGTTTTTCAAGACAGGGCTTCTTCTCTGTGTAGTCCTGCCTGTTCTGGAACTCACTCTGTAGACCAGGCTGACCTCAAACTCAGAAATCTGCCTGCCTCTGCCTCCCAAGTGCTGGGATTAAAGGCATGGGCCACCACTGCCCCAGCAACATGAGATTTTTAAGACAGTGATGAGTTGTGGGTTTTTTTCAGCTAACTTAAAAAATCAGGCTTCTGCTATGACATGCTAAGAACCAGTGCATAGAGTTGCTTAAAACACCAGTCATGAACAAAAGGGAGAATATTGGTCCCATGTGTTCCCTGCAGCAAAAAAACGATGCATGACTTTAGGAACACACACACACACACACACACACACACACACACACACACACCCTTGAATTGCAAAATCTGTTTGTGTTTTCCTCTGTGAATTCGAGCCTTTGTGTTTGAACACAACTCCAATAAAAGCATGCCTGTCATTATAATAGGATTTAAGTTTAAGTTTTAAAGATTGTTGGGTGTAGCTGAGTAGGAATTTAAAGGAACAACTCAAGGTTGGGCCCTTGTCTGACTCAGAAACCCTCTGTGCCCCAGGCCTGTGACCCCCAGTTGGGTTCTATGTTGGCACAACTGGCAACCCTGGTTGGTTTGGAAACAAATGTCTGGTGGGCCTCCTTTTGTATGCACCTAGGCCTCCACCTGGCTCCTGGCAGAGTGGATTGTTCTGAACCTGGATAATCCTATGCTGACTGCATTCCTGCTTCTCATAAGAGGCAGCTTATCATGTCCCACAGCAGAGCACAGGTGCTGGCTACCTGACTCCCAAGCGATTTGTGCAAACTACTTGTTTTTTTCCCTCTAGTCGATATCAGCTGCTAATTCTCTCTCTCTCTCTCCCTCTCTCCCTCTCTCTCTCTCTCTCTCTCTCTCTCTCTCTCTCTCTCTCCATCCATCCCTCCCTCCTCCTTCCTTCCTTTATTTTTTTAAACTTGGGCCAAATGACAGCTGAATGTCAGAAACTTGGGCTTTAGAAAGCTGAACTTTCTAAAGGTGGGGTAGTGACCTTGGTCAGCAGAATCACTGCTTTCTGACCCAGTTATGAGGAATGGGCAACAGAGGTCGGTTCCCTCCTGCTGGGTGCCTGTGCACACATCACCGTCCACACCCTTCAGTTCCCACCTCCCTTTGAGGAAAACAGGGCCAGGTTCAAAGCCAGGAACCAAAGAACAGAGAGCTTGAACTCTGGCAGAGGAAGGGACTGATTTGAGGGGCTCACTACCAATCATAGTCTTGGATTCTGGGAATACATCTTAACAACTGAGTAGGCTTTCCCTATGTGCAAGGGCTTATCACGTAACAGGCTTAAGGAGATGTGCCGTGTGAATTGGATGAGTTAAATTTCTGCTCCCACCCAAGGTGGCTGTTCTTGCTTCTGTCTTTAGGACTAACAGTCCTGAGACTTGATTGCATTCTCCTCCAGAGAATGCCTGGGCCGCCTGAGTACCAAGTGAGTCATACCTGTTGCCTGGAATAAGTTGGTTCATCACTGTATTCTTAGTGCTCCTTAGTCCTCCCTTCCCTTCCTAGTCCTCCCTTCCCTTCCTAGTCCTCCCTTCCCTTCCTAGTCCTCCCCTTCCCTTCCTAATCCTCCCCTTCCTAGTCCTCCCCTTCCCTTCCTAGTCCTCCCCTTCCCTTCCTAGTCCTCCCCTTCCCTTCCTAGTCCTCCCCTTCCCTTCCTAGTCCTCCCCTTCCCTTCCTAGTCCTCTCCTTCCCTTCCTAGTCCCTACACACCTTTGTTCTCTCTCCCTTTTTTTCTCTTAAAATTATCAAACAAGCAGGTGTGGCTTTAAAAGGCCAAAGCTGATGATCCAGCTCCAGGCCTGCATTTATCCACGTGAGAAGAGGTCTTCTACAAGGCCAGTCCAGATCCTCAGGTCCGAAGAAAGCTGGGGGCCACAGTCTCCCAGCAGGCATTGCCTGGCCTCTCTGCTGCTCCTGTCTCCCTCAACAGTGTTAAGTTAGAAGGGGTCCAAATCAACCGGAAGAGGAAGACAGGAGTATTTGAAGTCACAAGTTCTTGCCATCCATTTGTCTGTCTCTTCATCTTTGTTTCTTCTTAATAGGACTTTAATTATTCAAGGAAATCTATCAATGGAAAAACTGTGGTCAAAAGCTAAAATGTTGTTGGTGTACATATTAACTTTGATCATCTATGTAGCACTGACAGGCAGAGAAGAGAACAAGAGAGGCCAACACATTTGGTGCCTCCTGTGTGCTAGACCATACATAAGCTGACCCGTTCTTATACAGTCCCATCAGTCCTCACCATAGTCTGTGAGGTAGACACACTCCTGTCGTCTGCATTTATAGCTGAGGAAAAAGAGGACTGAGTGAGAAGGACCTGGTCCAAAATCAAGAAGGGTTGGGTGTAGGAGACAGACCACAGCCACTTGACTGGAGCTTCTTTCTAAGCATTGCTTGTCCCTCCAGTCAGCACTTGTGTCAGCCTGCCTGTTTTTGGGATGGAAAGATATTCCTCTGTCTTAGAGAGCAAAACCACACCGCAGGGTTGATGTTTGGGATTCTACTGTTAGACTTCTGTTTGACCCCAAGCTTTGCATGGAGTCAAATGACACAGCAAACTGCAACAGTCATTTCTCTGATGTGACAGATACATTGGGTACGTTGCTGCGTGACTTTGCATTCCACACTTCACCTCAGGAGAGGGGCCATTGGGTTTAACCATTGTTTGTACCAATAGAAATACCAGATAAATCTGGCACCGTTTTTCAATCGTTCCCTAAACCATTTATTGATCAGCACAAATGGCCACCTCTTGTGGCATTTATGTTTCCTTTTGGAAAGGGTGTTGGCTTAATAATTGTTTTTATCTTCAAGGCTTCAGAAGGAAAGCCAAAGGACATAAGTCAAAGGCCAACCAGAGGGAATGGGGTGTTCTTTTCCTTAGCAAACAGATGCTTTACTGCCTAAAAAATGAGTCTCGGTCCAGAACGATAAGCAGTTCAGCCAAGGGACAAGAGTCCTGTATCTCCTTTTAATTATCCAATTAGGTATGTCCATCATAAATGAGAGACCACGAGAGAAGCTCTGCATTCGCTAGAATTGCAGTTAACTTTGAGATGATCTTTTTAACTTTCTGGAATAAAGTCAAGAAAAGAGTAATGTCCTTATGGACCAAGCATGTGTATCTTTAGCAGCTGAAGTGACTGTAATTCCACGTGAAGCTGGCGTTTAACAATGGCCTGTTCAGAGTTTACCTGGCAACAGCTCAGGCGTCTTCATTTCTTCATCCTTGCCTTTGGGTTATTTATGAATTTGAACTAAAGCTGACTCATCTTCAGATGCTTCGTTCAAGACAATGATGCAATAATACAAGTTGCAACTGTGTCAAAGGTCACAGGAAAAAAAAAAGAGCAACCAAAATGTAATTTGTAAAGTAGTTCCCAAATTCAATAATGGAAGGATTACAGTTTCTGAGAACAAGGCCAGTTTCTAATACCTGCTCTCTAATGAAGCTCTTCATAGACAGAGAACCACTGTCTCCAAGTCAGTATACCTACCCCTGATTTAGCACCCGATGCCAAGAACTCATTCCTCACTGAACTCCCCCGTATCAGGCACCGGAAACCTAAGAGATGGCTCCTGTTTCAGGATGCCCATGGCCTTCCAGAGACACAAACACCTTGGAAGATGACTAGTATACTGTGCAAACGCTGCTGTAATGGTGGCATTTGGAGAACTTTCTTCTTGGGGTGGTCAGTGTATGCTTCACAAGGCATCTGGTGGGCTGAGCTACGAAGGTCAAGTGTCAGTTACCGGGAGAGAATAGCCTGTGGTGCTGAGCTTCAGCAGAGTAAAGAGCTGTATTTTATGAACAAAACCAAGTATAAAAAGTATAAACACAGTTGCTTTTGTAGTTGGACAGCTCTGACTCCTGGTTCTACTGCATACCAGTTACATATCCTTGACATCATTGCCATCTCTGAGCCTATTTCCATATTTATAAAAATATCATGAATAGGGGCTGGACAGATGGGTCAGCAGTTAAGAGCACTGACTGCTCTTCCAGAGGTCCTGAGTTCAATTCCCAGCAACACATGGTGGCTCACAACCATCTGTAATGGGATCTGATGCCCTCTGCTGATGTGTCTGAAGACAGTGACAATATACTTAAATACATAAATAAATAAATCTTTAAAAAAACATAATGTGTATTTTGTATAGCTTTCTATGAGAAACAAAAGACCTATAACAAGTAAGAGTCAGGGTTAGGAACAAAACACAAGACACCAATTTAAATTTTATTTTTATGAAACGATCTTTAAGTATACATGTGACCTAAATACAGGGTAGCTGTACCAAATAATTATCTCATATTTATCTGAAATTCAAAACTAACTGGTACCCTATAGTACTTGTCTAGTAATAAATAGCAATAAGTGAACTCTGTCTTAAATTGATATGATCAGTATTCCCAGATTAGGGAGTACTGACTTTAAGTAAAAAAGAGTTCTGAACAAAAGAACAGACTTTGCACAACATATATAAAAGGGACATATATAAATGGTATCTATTAGTGTTAGAATTTCAAAAGTTTCTCCAAGAACAAGGAGCATGTTATCTTAAAATGAATTTTCTTCAAGTTGGTTGTTAGCACCACCAACAAAAACAGGTCACATTTGTAAGAACAAGGTCATGGCAGCATGGTCCAGGGGATGGCACTAACTTAGAAATTTTCATCAGACTGAAAGAGTACAGTTGTTGGCACAGCCAGCTCTCAGTTCCTTGGCTGATGGTAGATACTGCAGGTTCAATCAGCTACAAATCCAGCAGCACCCCTAGTCAGTGCCCGAAACTATGGAGAGAAGTTCAGAGAAGGATAGGTCACCTCACATCCAGAGAACAAGAATAACATGTGCTTGTTAATATTGTGTCATTTCCAGAACCATGTTCCGTGAAGGTAGGTTGGTTACACCACAGCATCTCCAGAACCTGGCAAACAGGAGGGTCCATTTGTCATTTGTAAATGAATGAATCAGAGTGGGCTGGGCTCATCATGAAAGGTTTGATGAAACTCAACCTGAAATAGGCCTGAAAGGAAGATCTGGCTGAGCAGGAAATCATGGTCTTCTTCTTTATCACCAATGCATCGCCATTTATTGTGAACCAGGCACGGAGCACAGTGCTTTATGGTAATTCTACTCAGACTTTCCAGTAGCCCTTAAAAGTGTAGCTCTATCCAGCCTCGAGCCCATTTTTTTTAATTCTGTAAGTCAGCTTAAGTAGCATCTCTGGGAGAGTTTCCTTAGTCAGCCTACCAGAGAGCTATCCTGCTGCTACTCTATTCTACCCCAGCCAGTGTCTTGTCTCAGCATTTCTGAAAGCTCCATGTGAATTTATTAACTATTTCTGCTCCACCTGCCTACAGTCCAGGGGTGCAGGAGCTATTGTGTTGTTACTCTTGTGTTTCCAACACCCACCAGTCAGCTCTTTGCCTGGTGGGTGTTGAAAACACAAGTTTACTCAGTAAAGACCCAATCAGTATTTATCAACCATGCACTTAATTTTCTGTCTGTACAGAACACTGCAGCTTTAAAAAAGAAAAGCATCACATACACACACACACACACCACAGAAGCACACACATACACACACAAGCACACACACATACATACACAAACATACACTCATAAACACACATACACACAAA
>JANHMN010000003.1:158930787-158990772 GCA_030674055.1 Rhabdomys pumilio
ACACACACAGACATGTAAAAACACACATACACAGATACACACATATATACAAAGGCACACACACACACATGTACCCACAAACATATACAAACACACACATACACACATATACATACCTACACATACATACAAACACATACAAACACACATATACACACAAACATACAAGCAGACATATAAACACAGACACACACAAATACAAATACCATCATAAGAGACACAACCATGAAGGCCTCACTCTACAAACACCAGATACAAATATCTGGAATATTTCTGTGAAATGCATGGAATTTTGCTTCTTCTTATTTCTCTTTTAAAAGTTTGTGTTTGAGTGTGATACACCACTGAAGGTGAAAATATCAGTGAGTGCATGTCCCTATAAAGTCTTTTGTGGAACTCTGGAGGATAACTGTCATGGTTTGCATGTAGAATGGCCTGAAGTGGTCTGTGCTGAAGGCTTGCTTGCTCCTCAGCTGGTGGTTCTCTTAGGAGGTGTGAGGGCACAGACCTCATCAATGGACTGGTTCGTTGATGAATTAATAGCTGAATGAGCCACCAGGAGGTGGGTCAGGCCATAGAGGCATGTCTACAGAGGATATTTCTTGTCCCTGGCTGCTTCCTGACTGTAGTGAGAGGAAGAATCCCCTCAGTCACATGCTCCTGCTGCCATGGTAACCCCCCTAATCACAAGTTCATTACAATGGTGCTCGTCCACCATGGAACGACACCTCTAGAAGGACTAACTAGCGTAAGCTATTTTCTTCTACAAATTGATTTGTTCAGGCATTTTGTAACAATGGCAGAAGTGATCAACACAGAGACAATTTTTTTTCCTGCCTGCAATCTTCCAACTAAAGCCTTACAGGAGTTCATCTATGAAATACATTGGCCACACCCTTTTGCCTCTATGTAAATAAATTGCACCATTTTGGAAATAAGAACACACCAGCATCAGGAGCAACGTATTTGAGTTTAAGTTTATTTCTATTGTCCTTAAACATATGCCCTCAAGTTGCCTCATTCAAAGTAAGAGGTAGGAATTATAATAACACTTATAAGTGAGATATCACTTATCTATCAGAGGGCAAACTTCAAAAGTTTAACAACATGTTTTATTGACCAGGTTATTGGAAAATAGCTTCTGTGACACACTGCTGATAGAAAATGCAAAACAAGCCAGGAATGGAATTTACTAACTACTGGCAATATTATATATGTGCATACTCTTTATCCCAGCGTTTGCACTTCTAGAAATCTACTCCCAAAGTACACTGCCAAACATACAAAACACGGGTAGCTTGACATCAAAGGAATGTGCTACAGTCAAGACTTTTAATTTCAGTATCATTTGTAATAATGAAGAGGAAAAGTGAGAATGCTTGTCGGTACGGAGTCAGTTGAACAAACTATGCCATGTTCATACAGTGATTTGTGTCCATTAAAAAATAAGGAAGCTCTCTGTGCTCTGGGGGGAAGTAAGCGCTACAATACTTAAAACATGTAGAGTGGTGTTTATAATGTGCTACTACTTGTATAAAAATGATCTACATAAATAGATCTAAACCACATTTGGTGTTTTGAAATAAAGGAAGAACAAAAAAACCTGCAACAATGACCAGCATGACATAATACTAAGGCTGGAATACTGGCGTGCATACCTTGGTGGTAACCAGCAGTTCTCCGATTGAGCTTAAGGCCCACTCAACAAGAAGGAACCTGGTACTGAAGACCTAGGCTACTCTCCAGGGCTAACGAGTCATGGATCTTGGAGGTGAACCTACAACTGCCACTTTAGTGACGCTGCATGCTCCATAACTACATTTTAAATGTTTGTCCATATACCCACATTCTAAATATTTGTCCTTATAACCACAGATAAGCAGAGTCCTCGCCTCTAGTCAAAGAAACTTCTGTTTGCAGCAGATGGAGACCATTACAGAAGTACAGCTGTTCAAAAGCTGTGGGGCCCAGTCCCAACGGATACGTCTACAAAACAGCTCCTGCACCTCAGGCCCGGAAATCATGTTGGAAAAGACTGCAGAAAGATTGTTAAAGCCCAAGGAAGAAGGAGTTCATTGTGAGGCTGTGTCTCCCAGAGATGTCAGAAACTACACCTATGACGTTTCACCAACGTGGACGTCAAAACATGAACTGAACAGGTGTGACACTTGGTAGGCAAGCTCACGCGGATGGACAGAAGGTAATGGAACCTCAACCCCTAATCACAGAGCTACAGGCAGCTAAGGGATGCTGCGAGTAGGAGAAGTGGTCTTCTCCAGGGTGGGGGACACCAAGTGATCATCTCTCAAAACACGTGAACAAGTAACATGTGACTGGGGCGGGGGGGGGGGGGGGGTACATTTAGGAACACACACACACAGGTATAATAACAATTAAAGAAAAAGAGATCAAAAAATTAAAAGAGAGTAGGGTATAAATGGGTGTGTCCAGAAGGAAGAAAGGGAAGGGGGATGGTGTAAGGATATTATTTATAATCTAAAAAAATACTTTAAAAACGTCTGAACATCTGGGAGACCTTTTTTTTTTCAAATATCCACTTTTATCTGTAGATATAGTGAGTAATTACTTATGCCAGTAATATATGAAGAGTTCCCAAAATGTGGAGACTGAAGAGATGAGTCAGCAGACAAGATCTCATACCACTCTTGCAGAGGACCCATATTTGGTTACCAGCACCCATATTGGAGGCTCACACACGCTAGATGACTGGAGAGCATTTCTAGGTTTTATGCTGCTGTTACTATTTCCTGTCTTTTCACTGTTTTGTGAGGTGGGTTTTTTGTTTGCTTGTTTGTTTTTGTTTTGTTTTTTGGTAGAAGTGGCATTGGGGTTTGAACCTAGAACCTTATGCAGTCTAGGCAAGTGAGTTACCACCGAGCTATCCTTTTTAAAACTTTCTATTTTGAGACAAGGCCTCTGCAAGTTACCCAGGTTAGCCATGAGCTCACCAAAGCAAGCCTTGAACTTTCAGTCTCCCTGCTGCAGCCTCCAGAGTAGCTGTAGCTGTGATTACAGGCCTGTGCCTCAGGGTTCATTTTGCCTGACTTCCGCCCTCAAGGATGCTGGGCTCAAACTCAGCGGAAATATTTCTTCTAGGTACTTAGAAACTCTTCCTACTTTCTAATTTGCTTCTGCTAGATAACACTGACTGCCACTCTCTGTTGGGTTGATGATCAAGGTACAAGGGTAACATTATAAAGTTCTTCAGATCAATTACAGTAAAATAATAATCAGATGGCCTTAACCTTGTATGAGAATTTCTTAGGACACCTGGCTAAAAGCATGTCTGATGAAATCGGTGAAGAAATTACAGGCTGGTACCAGGCATGTTGAAACTCCAATAGGAATCGACTACCACTAATTAGGTGGCACCTGCTTGGAACTCAGAAGACAGAGAATACAGAAATTCCGGAATCTGCAAAGTCTCTGTAATCATCCCATGTTTAACATAAGAGTTCAAAAGTTAAATGATCACAAAATTTAAGTGCCTCTGGTTTAGAACCTCTTAAGTTAGTTCCCCACAGATGTCCTATCTCTTAGGACATCAAGATACAGGGGATGGGGTACCATCTTGGTGGGACACCAAGGATACAAGAATTGAAACTATTGTTCAAGTTACTTGTTCTCTTTTCTTTCAGAGAGGAAGAATGACCCTTGTCATTCTTATTTGAGGGATCAAATAACTCAAATCAGTGTTTTCAGACTCTACTACTTATAGAGATCTGGAAACATAAAAACCACTGTCTGTGTTGAACTGGACCCTGAACATTGACTTTGGCCAACTCTTCCTCAGCTGGAAGATGTGTCCATTGGAGAGAGGATATAGACCTAAGTCTGCTCAAGTCATTTACTTTGTGTATCTGTGCATGCATATTCATGCATATGTGCATTGTACATGTGTGTGTGTGCATACACGTGTGTATGCATATGGAGACCAAAGGTTGACATTGGGTGCCTTTCTTAATCACTGTCAAATTGTGTGTATGTGTGTGTGTGGTTTTGTGTGTGTATCTGTGTGTGTGTGTGTGTGTGTGTGTGTGTGTGTGTGTGTGTGTGTTTGAAATAGGTTCTTACTATGTTTCCCAGGCTGACCTCCTGACAATCCTCCTGCCTCAGCCTCCTGACAAATCAGGGTACGGTATATATCACCGTACCCAGACAGTATTTTGTAATCTGAAACTATTATATACTCTGACTCCATTTATATGAAAGCTCAGAGTAGACAAGTTCATACACAAAGATTCAGGAAGTTTAGTAGTTGCTAGGGTATCACAGGAGTGGGGTAAGAAATGATTAAGGTTCCTTTCTGGCTAGAAAATATTTAGAAATGTTATGATGGATCTGTGACTCTGGACGTATACTAAAGCCACTGACCAAACTGTGTACTTTAGAAGATGAACTTTATAGTAGAAAAATAAAGCTCAATAAAGTTGACACAAAGACAATTAAGCATGATAGTTTCATAGTGATTTTATTGGCTTTCCGGGAATGTGGCTCTTGCAACTATCTCACTTAATCAGAGCCCTAATAATTAGCAATAATCAACAAATTAAAGTAGGTGCGGTGTGCTGTCATTTCGGCTCGGTGAGAGCTTGGGCCGGTCTAGAAAACACTGACAATGGTGCTTATCACCATTGGCTAATGTGAAGGGGGAAAGATGGGAATACAAAACCGGGCTGCCAAGGAAACAAATCAAAATGTAAAAGCTGTCAGTGAGGGTGGGCTGGTGAATGTCAAAAGAAAGTCCTTAAGTCCCTGTCCCAGATAGGGTCTGGTTCTGAGGACACTGTATCAGGATTTCCTTATCTGGTGTGAAATGGTTCACTGTTCAAGAGCACCCAGCTACCAGGTGATCAAGGGCTGGGTTAGTCTGTTCTCTCCCCGAAAGCCATGCGTCCTGGTGCAAGGTGCATCTACCCACAGAAAATACAATTTTCTAATCTGTAAAAAGTGCTGTGTTACCTTCTGGTAATCGCTGATATGGAAAAAATAATGATAATGGGGCAAGAGACAGTATGACTGTCACCAAAGGAGGAGGTAGTCACCAGAGGTGGGGTTGTTACAGAAGTCTGCCTAAGAGATGGCCACGAAAAGCAAGACTCATTTGAATGTATAATTCACCACAGAACAGGGTCTGGTTGACCTTGGAAAGGTTGGGAGAGGCGAGGCAAGTCAGCGGAGGAGGCTGGAAAGGTAGATGGAAGCGTGACTGTGTGGCCCAATTCGTTCACGTAGCGAATATCCACAGAGCCAGGCTCTGAGAGGAACACCTGAAGTGGAAACTTAAGGGGTCTTTGGAAAAAGTCAGTTGTGATGGGTGGTGTTTTGCTGGGGCAAACACGTGAAGGAGTGTTTTCCTGAAGCAGACACAGGTGCAAGGACTTCATGCTAAAGCAAGCATGTGAAAGGACACGTGATGAAGGATCCTTCGCTAATGACATGCATATATTGGCTGGCCTTATGTCGTGCAGTTGAGCTCCATTTGTTGGGACTCCATAGAGAGAAACTTGCCAAAGAACTGGTGATGCGTTACAGTTTCTTGCCACTTCTATAGACTCCGGCTGATTGACAGAGTGATGTCGCCTGAGGCAAGTGATGTGCTGAGGCAAGACAGGAGCTGAGGCAAGACCCGTGAAGGACACGTGATGTTTGGAGGGGGTGTAATATAAATAGGACTCTCTAAGTTTGCTAGTGGAGTTAGCTATATAGCTCACCGGTCTCACATCTTTGCTGATCTTTGTTTCACTGAGAGAGGCACAGCTGAGAACGTCTTTTGGTGTTCCTCCTGGTCCCTCCTGCAACTTGTGCCAAGGCTGAGGCCTGGCTGTCTCTGTTAGGTAGTGCCACCACTGCTGATTTGTGTTTGCTTTCCGGACCCTACCGAACTAGACTATTATTGATATATCCGTGAAGTGTTTATGAGTGGATCGAGCTGCCACTGCTGGCCTATAAACTGAACTGCCGATTCCCAGATGACATAGATGGAAGTTGCTCCAAAGAACCATCTCTAAACAGGCCTACTTCCCCCATATCCTTTCTTTTCCACTGCCTCTGGCAGGTGTTGGGCTAGAAGGGAGGACAAAGGGTTTAAGAACCATCATTAAAAGGAGAGTTTGATATAGCTGTCTCTTAAGAGGCTCTGCTAGAGCCTGACAGAGACGGATGTTCACAGTCAACCATTGGACTGAGTGTGGGGTCCCTGATGGAGGAGTTGGAGAAGGAAATGAAGGAGCTGAGGGG
Organism: Rhabdomys pumilio; assembly: GCA_030674055.1. NCBI lineage: Eukaryota > Metazoa > Chordata > Mammalia > Rodentia > Muridae > Rhabdomys > Rhabdomys pumilio. The sequence goes on from JANHMN010000003.1 coordinate 158,937,049, forward strand.
GTTTGCAGCCCCATAGAGGGAGCAACAGTGTTAACCGACCAGACTCCCTGGAGCTCCCCGGGGACTTGACCACCAACCAAAGAGTACACATGGAAGGACCCACTGCTCTGGCCACATATGTGGGAGGAGAGGTCCTTGAGCCTGAGGGTGTTCAATGCCCCAGTGTAGTGGAATGCCAAGGTGGAAAGATGGGGGTGGGGAGGGAGCAACCTCACAGACGTAGGAGGAGGGGGAATGGGATGGGGGGGGTTCAAAAGGGGAGACCTAGAAAAGGGAAAACAATTGAAATGTAAATAAAGAAAATATCCAATAATAAAATAAATTAAAAAAACAAAATCTATGTTAAAAAAAAAAGAGGAGAGTTTGAAAAAATTAAAGTTACAAATACTTCTATTAGACATAGTATTAGACATAGCTCTTCCACACAAAAACAAAAACATCTACTGAGATATAGGACATCTCACAACCAAGCCACAGTGAGACATGCATAGGGGCACATGGAAAGTTTTCCAGATGGCCTAGAGGAGAGCCTGGCTGGGGAGCTTCAGAGGAAAGAAAGAAACAAGACCAAATGCTTTCCTTTACAGGTAAGGCAGATGGGCACAGCTTGCTTGGCCGTTGCAGGGATACAGAGCCAGCAAAACAGGCTCTCTGGAGCAGATTTGCTTTGTGGCTGTCTGCTTGTCCTCAGGCTATATTCTCAGACAAACTAGATATGAAAAGACTGGATAAATCACATGCATCCATTCCGTGTTTGGTTTGGACTTTAATTTTGTGCGCAGAAACCATGGCGTCAGAGCCATTCCCCTCATTATTATCATAGAAGAAAAGGTCTTTTCATCTGCTTCCTGTTGCTGTGATAAGCACCAGGACCACAAACTATTTAGGGAGGAAAAAGTTTATGTCAGCTTATAATTGATGTCCACCATAAAAGGAAGTCAGGAGGTCAGGAGGGGACCCAGGAGGCAGTAGGGGTGCTGCTTCCTGGCTTGCTCCCCATGACTTGCCCAGTCTGCTTTCTTACACAGCCCAGGATGATCTATCTGCCTAGGGACGACACCAGCAAAAATGCTCTAGGCCCTCTCACCTCTTAAACGTGCCTATGGGCTTGCCTGTAGGCAGTCTGATGGAGACAGTTTCTCATTTGAGGTTCCTTTTTCTAAATAAGTATAGGTTGTGTCAAGTTGGCAAATATCCAACCAGGACAAAGTGACAACTGATTTCACACACAAGCTAAACAGGAATCAAAGTAAACTTTTTGCAGCTTAGTTATTAGTGAGGAGGAGGGAGTATGGAACTGCCAGGTAGTTGAATTTGAGGGTCTTTCTCTTTCTTAATCTATGAGTGTGAAATACTAATACCTGAAACTACATGAAGTTTTTATGAAAAGGATACTTTGTTTCTTAGGCATGTTCTCCTGTGGTATGTAGCCCAGGCTGTCCTGGTGTACTCTATGTGACCCTGTCTGTCTTTGAACATGTAGTAGTCCTTTGGTCTCGGTTTTGTGTGTGCTGGGATGGTGGGTATGCACCACTGTGGTATAAACTCTAGAACAGTTGGGGTCTGCAAGATCCTGGTCCAGCTTGGAGTGGGGGCGGGCAGCTTCCCCAAGGAAGGCCTTCTCTAAAAATTTTACTGTTACAGCTTTTTTGGTGATACTCCATGAAACAGCTCTCTTAGAGAATATTCCGTAAAATAACTGGTGTGCATACACTTTATTTGGGGTGACCAAATGAACCTGGGAGAGCTGGAAGGAGATTTAAGGGTGAATGTAAAAATCACCGGCTAGAGCTTAAGGTACTGTGAATGCCTCATTTGTATGGTGAGGCATTCCAGGAGTCCCAGGTACTTGCTGGGTGGATTCTTATCAGGAAAGCAAAAGTTGGACCTATAGGTTTCCCAAGGACTTATGTGACCTTCCTCAGATAGAGGGTATGGGGGGGGGCGGGTCAGACTCCCCAGATAGGTCAGAGAGGGCCCTGTGGGACAAAGGGAGTCCTCCATTTTTCATAGAGCGCAGAGGAACAATCCAGACATAGTAGACTTTGGCCTTAAGTAGCAAGGTTTTTCAACACACCACGATGTCCAGCTGAAAAAAATGCTTTATAACATGGGGATTCTGGATAGTTTTAAGTCAGCTTGACACAAGCTAGAGTTATCTGAAAGGAAGGATCTTTAATTGAGAAAATACCTTCATAAGATCTGGCTGTAGAGAATTTTCTAAATTAGTGATTGATGGGTGAGGGCCTAGCCCACTTTGGGTGGGGCTATCCCTGGGCTGGTGGTCTTGACTTCTATAAGAAAACAAGCTGAGAAAGCCATGAGAAGCAAGCCAGCAAGCAGCTGGCCTCCAACTTCTCCATGGCCTCTGCATCAGCTCCTGCCTTCAGGTTCCTGCCCTGCTAGAATTCCTGTCCTGATTTCCTTAGGTCATGAAAGTGATGTGGAAGTGTAAGTCAAATAAACCCTTTCCTCCCCAACTTGCTTTTTGGTCATGGTGTTTCATCACAGCAATAGAAACTCCAAAACAATGGGAGGATATAAAATTAGTGGCTTCAAGATTCAAATCAACTAGATACTTATAGGAGACAATTCAAAATCAAAAAATACATTCTAATGAATAGGTGGTCAGCTGAGCAATCTGAGAGCCCATTTGAGAAGCAAGCTTCTATGGCTGAGTCTCTAAGTGGTAGAGTGTTTGCCTAGCATGTGCGTGGACCTGGGTTTAGTCCCCAGCACTGACAACAGAACAAAGAACCAAGATGTCAGCCAGCATCTTGTTATCTTTCAACCCAGCTAGGAGCACCAGCCCATGCTGCTATAAGCCACACAGTGTATTATTTAGTGTGAGAACACTGTGCAGGGTAGAGAAGGCCACTAGTCAGAATGAACATCTGACACTCTATAAAATACTGGAGACTCTGGTATTACTTGGTTCCTCTGACACAGGAAATGGAAGGACTGAAATGAATTGCTAGGACCCTGTGAGGATCATTAGACAAGCAGTCAGCTAGTGCCCTTGTTCCCTGCATACACCCAGAACCAAAGAAACCAAACGGTTTCCTCTAGTAAGTTCAGACTTAAGTAAAGATAAGCTGTTTTAACCCAGTTTCTCTTTTGTAAGAATATCATCTCTGTTGTGATTAGGTTACCTTACTCAGGATGATATTTTCTAGTTCCGTCTATTTGCCTAAGAATTTAAGTCATTGCTTTTAATAGCTGAGTAGTATTGTGTAAAGGCATCACATTTTCTGTATCCATTCCTCTGTTGAAGGATATCTGGGTTCTTTCCAGCTTCTGGCTATTATAAATAAGGCTGCTATGAACATAGTGGAGCATATGTCCTTGTTATATGTTGGAACATCTTCTGGGTATATGCCCAGGAGTGGTATAGCTGGTCCTCAGGTAATACTATGTCCAATTTTCTGAGAAACCACCAGACTGATTTCCAGAGTGGTTGCACCAGCTTGCAATCCCACCAAAAATGAAGGAGTGTTCCTCTTTCTCTGCATCCTCCCCAAGCATCTGCTATCACCTGAGTTTTTGATCTTAGCCATTCTGACTGGTGTGAGGTGGAATCTCCTGGTATGTTCTCACTGATAAGTGGATATTAGCCCAAATGCTCGCAATACCCAAGATACAACTCACAGATCACATGAAGCTCATGAAGAAGAAAGACCAAAGTGTGGGTGCTTCAGTCCTTCTTAAAAGGAGTGACAAAATAATCATGGGAGCAAATATGGAGACAAAGTGTGGGACACCAATTGAAAGAGGGGCCATCTGGAGACTGCTCCACCTGGGTATCCATCCCATATCCAGTCACCAAATGTAGACACTGATGTGGATGCCAGGAAGAGCATGCTGATAGGAGCCTGATCTAGCTGTCTCCTTAGAGGTCTGCCAGAGCCTGACATATTCAGAGGCAGATGCTCACAGCTAACCATTGAACTGATCATGGGGTTCCCAAAGGAGAAGTCAGAGAGAAGACTGAAGGAGCTGAAGGAGTTTTCTGCCCCATGGGGAGAACAACAAAATACCTACCAACCAGAGCTCCCAGGGTCTAAAGCACCAGCCTGGGAGCACATAGGGAGGGACCCAAGGCTCCATCTGTTTATGTAGGGGAAGATGGCCTTGCTGGACATAGGTGGGAGAGGAACCCCTTGGTCCTGTGAAGGCTGGATGCCCCAGTGTGGGGGAATTCAAGGGCAGGGAGGTGGGAGTGGGTGGGTGGGTGGAGGTACATCCTCATAGAAGCAGGAGAAGGGGTGATGGGATAGGGAGTTTCTGGGTGAGGGGGAAATGGAGAAAGAGGGTAACATCTGAAATGTAAATAAAATATCCAATACAAAATTAATTTAATTTAAAAAAAATATCATCTCTGAATTTATGGTTTTTTCTTTCCTGTTTTCTTATTATAGTAAAATATGAGTAACATATAATTTACCATTGATGGGGCTCAGAAATTGGGTCAGTGGATAAAGTGCTTGCTACATGTATATGACAACCAAGTTTCTAATTATTAGCACCCTTATAAAATATCAGGCATGACCCCGAGCATAGATCATTTGGTAGGGTGGCTGGAGACAGGATGATACCTGTGTTCACTAGCCAGCCAGTCTAGCTGAAAGTATGAGCTCTGGGTTCAGTAAGAGACCCTGTCTCAAAATATAAGGTGGAGAGTGAATGAGAAAGACATTCCAACCATGACCTTTGGCTTCTGCTGGCACACACAGGGGCACACTACTGAACACATGTGCACACAGAAACATGCATATACATATACACAGATACATTGATTTGCCATTGAAACCATTTCTTGAATTTCATGTGTGTGTTTGTGTGTGTGTGTGTGTGTGTGTGTGTGTGTGTGTGTGTGTGTGCGCGCACGCGCGCACTGTGATGCCCATGTGGCAGTCACAGAGAAACCCTGAGTTCTGATCCTTACCTTCTACCTTGTTTGAGACAGGAACAATCACCTTGTTATTTTCCCACTGTGTGCATCAGGCATCTGCCTGCCATTTGCCCGTGAGATCACTGGAATCACACAAGTTTCATTTATATCCAGCTGTTACATGGGTTCTTGTGCTTTAAACCGAGATCTCTGTTGCTTGCACACCAAGCATTTTTGCCCATGGAGCCATCTCCCTAGGCCTCAAACCATTTTAAAATGTACAGTTTGGTGGCATCCATTAAATAGGTAAGGTGCAAGCCATGCCAGGACTTCGAAAACTTTCGTTAGCTTCAATAGAAATTCCGATCATTAAGCAGTAATCCTTTATTTTTGCTGAAAAATTTCTAATCGTTCTGTCCTTGTTCATTTTCATAGTCTAAATATTTCATATTTTCATGTAACAGAAACCAACATAGATTATTCGTTTTGTGTCTACATCACTTCTGTATTTTCAAGGTTCATCCTTGTGGTAGCCATTCATGGATGAGTGACCTTCTGCTGTGTGAATCACCTCATTATGCTTGTCCACTTATCTGCTAATGGACATTGGGTTAGTCTCACCTTTGACTTGAATATTGCTGCAGTGAACATTGCTGTACAAGCAGATGCCAGAGTCCCTGTGTTCAGCTTGAATAAACTCCTACAGCTAAACTGCTGAGCCAGATGGTAGTTATGACTAACTTTGTGAGGAATGCCCAACTACAGTAGCACCATTTCACCTTCCCATCAGCCTTGTATGACTTCCAATTTCCCTGCATACCCACCAACCATTGTACAGAAATGTCCTCTGAGATAAACTACCACCATCTTTGGGAGTTCAATTGGACCTGCTTGGAAAAGGTCATTTCAGCTCTGCTTATTGACTTTTGAACTTCTCTCATAAAAAGACGGGACAGAGAGGGTCATGGGACCCTCCTCTGAGTATCCAGCCACCTCTCTCAAAGTCTTGTGTACAATTTTGCCCTAATTGATTGTGGCCTCGGGGATCTTGGGGAAAGACTAGAGCATATAGATGGAGAAAGACTAGAAGAGAGGGTGTTCTTTCTATGTAGAAAAGACATCATCCCTGCCGGATATTTACTGGGGGAGCCTCCATGCTCCTCAAAGTAAACCCTCACCCATGCTATTATAAGTAAGCCCATTGCTTATTGTAATAAGCCTGATAAACTTACTGGTATGCTAAATTGAACTTTGGTGGCATATACCTTGGTTTGTTATTGGGACCTTTGGTGGTCCCAATAGGCTTGACCCAGGAAGTAGCACTGTTTGGAGGTGTGGCCTTGTTGGAGTAGGTCTGGCCTTGTTGGAGGTAGTATGTCACTGTGTGCATGGGCTTTAAGCATCTCGTCCTAGCTGCCTGGAAGCCAGTCTTCTAGTGGCCTTCAGATGAAGGTGTAGAATTCTCAGCTCCTCCTGCCATACCTGCCTAAATGCTGCCATGTTCCTACCTTGATAATGGACTGAACCTATAAGTCAGCCTCAGTTAAATGTTGCCTTTAGAAGAGTTGCCTTGGTCATGGTATCTGTTCACAGAAGTAAAACCCTAGCTGAGACAGGACCTTTGAGAAATGGGAAGACCTTGTTTATGCTCCTCCAGGAAGTGACATCAACACTTGTTATTGCCCACCTTTTAAATTACAGCTCTCCTGGGGAGGAACAATGGTATCTCATTAAAATCTTGATCTTGATTACAATTACCCACTCCCTAATACTGTTGAGCTTCATGTATATACATACATACATACATATATATATATATACACGTGTGTGTGTGTGAAGATATATATATATATATATATATATATACACATATATATATATATATTCATTCTTTGGAGAAATGTCTATATAACATCTCCTCCCACTTTTAAGTTGAGTTGATTTTGGTGAGTGTAGAAGTTCTTTATATGTGTAAATATTAACAAATTATCATCAGATATAGGACTTGCAAATATTTTCTGTCAGTTTGTGGATTATCTCTTCACTCTTTTTTAAAAAAGGAATATAACCAGTCTAAGTGGGAGGGAGTCTCACCTGGAAATAAAGAAAAAAATGCATGAAAGAGATAAGAGAATGAAGTGTAAAAAGCAGTAAGAACGAGCACAGTCATCACACAAGCGTGGAGCCACAGAACTCCTGGACAAGCATCGTGGGTTTGCTGGATACTGTCAGAGCCGAGTGCCCTCTGCTTCAGTTACTCTGAACTGCTACAAATGCACCACAGTAGTAGTTTCCAGGAGAGCTTCTGCGTCACACAGGCCTAGGCTAGAATTCCAATTCGATCATTTATTACTTGTGGGCGGGACATAGTATTTTATCAGCTAAAATATCAATCTTGTTAGTCCTGTAGTGACTGAACAAAATTTATGTGTAGAATGGACTGGGGATATACAGCCCTTAATAGCTGTTAGCTCTGAGGCCCATTGCTGTACCTCATGAACATGCTTCACATGCTGAGGTTGTCAGCTAAGACGTGACCACGTCACTGATTCACAGACTGAGACGATAAAAGGTTTTAAGTTCCAAAACTTGCAGTGATTTGTTACAGAGCTAGCTAATATGCTTTGCAAACTGGTGAGTGTGAGAATTCCTAGGAGACCTACTGGTGCTAGGCAGTGTCTGTCCAGGATGCGGTACTCTAAATAGAATCACAGAATTCTACAAGTGTTAATCTGGGGCTTACATATGTTAGGCAACTTGGTACGCCAGGGCTCAGATGAAGCTTTATGCATGGTTCTAGTAAGACCAACATCCACGGAAGCAAATTGTTGCACCAATGTCATTCATATTTTTCTGATGATTTTTGTTTTCTAGTAAAGGTAAGGATGTCAAAGGCAGTGGGGCGAGAGAGAGTCTCACAGGGCAAGCAGTGTCCCTTTGACATCTTTTTATTTGTGTGCTGGAAGTTTTGAAAAAGTTTTGAAAATTTAACACATCGCAGAAATGCATGCACAGGAGGAAGGAGTCAAGCTAAGCCAGCACATGGGTGCTAGGTGCTGAGGTTCCATGAACCCAGATGCTTGGCATACTTCAGCCAATGGGTGATTCACAGCCTGGGGCAGCTCAGGTTTGCCTTTCACCTCTTTCCAGCCTGTTGCTGGTCACAACATGTTTCCAGGGCTGTAGCTTTGTCATTTGCTGGCAGCTTTTTCTTCTTGTCCTGACTTTCGCTGCATTTTTTATTTTTATTAACTTTTATATAGTCTTTTTTCTTCCATTGTTTTAGATATGTGTGTGTCTGGGGATGTTTCCTTTGAATGTTTAAAACAGAATTAAATGTTGACATCCAGTAATGTCTAAATATCTATTCAAGTAGTAAAGAACTCTCCACATGGACTGGAGAGATGGCTCAGTGGTTAAGAGCACTGACTGCTCTTCCAGAATTCAATTCCCAGCAACCACATGGTGGCTCACAACCATCTGTAATAGGATCAAATTCCCTCTTCTGGTGTATCTGAAGACAGGGACAGTGTACTCACATACATAAAATAAATAAATAAGTAAATCTTAAAAAAAAAAAAAAAAAAGAACTTTCCACACTACACTCTCCTCCCCGGCTCTCCTGACAGTGCCTTCTGAAATGCTGGTTCCAGTTTGTTTAAAAGCTCAAAATTGTTAATAGTGCATTATCCATTTAGATTTATTGCTATATGCTTTCCCTTTTTAATTTTTGAAAAGTTGTGTTTTACTCTTTGGTGAGAGATAGAAAGTGCGAACAAACGTGAGTATGCACACATGTGCCATGGTGCACGTGTCACGGTCAGAGGAAACATGCAAGAATCAGTTCTTTACCTGGGGCATGGGGTGGAACTCAGGTCATCGGGCTAGGCAGCAGGCACCTTTTCCTGCTGAACCTTTACACTGGCCCTTACTGCTGTCTTCTGAATGATTGATTTCCTCATTATGACGCTTGCACTTTTCCTTTAAATTCATTTCTTTCCTTCCTGGAACATACTCTAAGGTAGTTCTCCTAAAGAGATTTTTTTCCATTAATTTATGTATTTATTCACTTTACATCCCAATCACACACCCCTTCCCCTGACCCCTATCTCACATATAGCTCCTCTCCCCACCCCACCCCCTTCTTCCCTGAGTATCCTGGGCATCACCCACCCTGGCACATCAAGTCAATGCAGGACTAGGCACATCCTTTCCCACTGAGGCTAGACAAAGTGTCGCAGTTAGGGGAGTGGGATCCACAGGTAGGCAACAGAGTCAGAGACAGCCCACACTCCAGTTGTTGGAGGATCCGCATGAAGACCAAGCTGCACATTAGCTACATATGGGGCATGAAGCCCTAGCTCCAGTCCATGCTTGTTCTTTGGTTGGTGATTCAGTCTCTGGGTTTCCCCAACGGTCTAGGTTAGTTGATCCTGTTGGTCTTCTTGGGGAGTCCTTATCCCCTCTGGGTTCCTCAGTTTTTCCTCCCGACTCTTCCACAAGAGTTCCCGAGTTCCATCTAATGTTTGGCTGTGGGTCTCTGCATCTGTTCTCCACCCAGTAGCTGCTGGGTGGAGACTCAGAATTTTTGGATGCTGAATTTGTGCAACTGAAAATACCTTTTATGCCTAACAGTGGAATGATCAAATGACTGGGTCTAGAGAGTCCTAGATACAAACGTTCTTTCTTTTAGCACATTGGTGTTTGGCCTCCAGTGTAGCTGCCAGTTGCGTTCTTCTTGCTCTTGAGTATGCCTTTTCTTTCCCATGGCCTTTAGGATGGACTCTTTGTCTCTCACATGGAATTCGACATGATTCGTCTATGGGAATGTTTATGTTTGTATTTTCATTCTCTTTCAGCTGCATTCTCAGAGCTAATCTTTTACAAGTCGGTAAATTATTCAGACTCCAACAGTGTGGGCTCTGCTACTAATTTTATCTATCAATTTTCTAAAATTTCATAATTACGCTTTCCATTTAATATTGTCAGTAGGCTCCAGTGTCATAGCACACTTTTTAATTTGAAGCTTTCCGTTGTCTCTTTTACTTCCACCTGGTTATATTACTTTGAGGACTCCTTGGATCTCCTCCCTGGGACACTGGCCCTCCAGGCCAGTGTTTGCAGAGACCAAAGAGACAAAGATTGATTATGTATGAATTCATTGAATTAGAACCATGCTACAACTATTGTTGTGACTCATGATGTAAATATCTGATGCAACCCCTATAAAATGGTCATGCAACCCCAAGTGGGGGTCGCTACCCACAGGTTGAGAACAGCTGTCATAGAAACTATTATAATGGCATTCCCTTCGAGAAGAGCTGGGAAGTTCATTTCTTTTTTTTTTCTCCTGTAAAAGCCCCCAACTAACTGTAAACTGTAACGGACCACTCTTGCCCACGTTTGGGGGCCAAACTATAGCGACCCGCTCTGTTCCGCAGATCCGGGTTTAGCAAGAGAGAAAGAGTGGAGGGAAGAAGGGGAAGAGCCGCGAAGAATAGAGACAAGCCAGAGGATCTGTAGTAAAGTCTTCTTTACTGTCTCCACCATACACACACCACTATACCTACTACTACTACCCCTTTCACACACACACATACACACACACACACACACACTACAACAAGGAAATCCTGGGTATTTATAGGCTTTTGCCACGTGCCTTGTAGGCACATGGATACCACGTGCCTTGCAGGTGTGGATATGACGTAAGCCTTACAGGCGTGGACAGCACGTGTGCCTTGCAGACATGTATGGCGTGGATAGCACGTGGATAACACGTGCATCGCATGCCTTGTAGGCGTGGATACCACGTGCTCCTTGCAGCTGGGAGCACTAAACAGCAAAACAAGCTATGTGGGATATCAGAGTGTGCTTCAGCTGTTGTAGGCTGTTGAAAACCAAGTCTCATGTCAGGGTATATGGCTCAAGACGGCTACAAAGCTGATAGCTGCTTTCTAGCCTCTTTCTGCTTAAAGTCGGCTCCCAACATTCTCCCTTTCTGACCTCAGCAGTGAGCCTGAAAGGCACAGATCTGGAGATGAAATATGACCAGGAAGAGAAGACAGGACTTCCAGAACAAACAGGTGGCCATGGCTTCTGGCATCCACAGGGTTCTAATCTAAAGGATGAATAATGAGCCAACATCAGCTGCAGGAAGTAAGGTACACATGGCATTTGATGTTGGAAATCTGAATTCTGTAATCAGGATAAGTTGTATTTTCTTTGGGAGAGAATTAACTGGCATTTCCCTTAGGAACTGCAGTCTGTATCCGGGCCTTGCTGCATAGTGAAAAGTCCTTGGTTTTACTAGATGGTTGCTCAATACAGACTAAAAACAAGCATGGATCAACTGGCTCCAACTAGTGCCCGTGAGCATTTATGTAGGTTTACTCCTAGAGAAGCGTCCAGGCACAGGACAAAGTCAGAAAAATAAAATGTGCCGCTGCCTCCACCGTTGTTCCATGTTGACCTCAGTTTCCCCTTCTCCCTAAGCCCTGCACTGGGATATCTCACTCTGTAGAGATTGTCTTAAGATTTGGAGTAACCATAGATAAATTAGCATCTGTCTGGAGATCCTGAAATACTGTGGATGGGGACAGAAAAAGAGAGCCGTTTGGTTTTCTAGAAGTTTCTTACCTTAGTTAAGAGATGTGTGAGTACCTTACACCCTCCATCACCTTGAGTGACGGATGGGCTTTGTTAACAATAGATTACTATATGTCAACCTTAAGCAATTTAATGAGTCATTTATTTCTCTGTAGGTTTGAGAAAAATTGTTCTGTCAAGATATCAGTAGGAGCAAGCAGACCTCAGGAAGCAGGGCGCCTGTTTAGCTTTGTAACCAGAGGCGCTGGAAGAATATACGTCTGTTGGAAAACCTGCTTTACAACTGGATTCTCTTTCTCTTTGGGCCGATCCATGATTCAAATGAATCACTAAAAATTTTTTTTCTAGATTGTCCCAAACCACTATTCAATTTATTGATGACATTTTCAAGATTATATCTTATTAGAAATGTTTGTGCAATTATAATGATGAATACTAAATATTGAAAGCACCACAGAAACTACTTGTCTTATATGAAAAAAAAAAAAGTATAGCTTTTTCAGAGTTTAATTTTAAGACCTGGGAGGTTAGGGGGGAGGGGAAGTAAAAATCAAACACACCCGTTGCTCAACCTTGTCCTAGCCTGTGACGTGAATGGCTTTTACTGAACTGCACTGTTTCCAACAGCACCCCCTTTATGCACAGTTTTTCTAAGTAACCCTAGAACTGACTCAAGATTTCTGAAGGTGCCAGCCAGGAGATGTGTTTTGGGCTGACTCATAAATGTGCGATTATTCTGGTCTTGAATAGAAGCAGCAAACTTGCTCTGGCAGACATGAATAACTGATTGAATGTTATCAAACCCAGGATAGGCAGTAAACAGTAGACACAATCCTGGCTTAAAGTCCACAGTGACCTCTTTCAACATGGTTTAGTTCATGGCTCAGCTACTGCCAGAAAAAACAAACATTTTTATATTAGATACAGTTTTCAATTGCCAGTTAGATAGCACAAGCATCTAAAGTGTTGTTGTCTCTCCACTATGTACAGGTAGAAATGAGCCACATTATTTATAAAACAAATGAATACATAAACAGCTTTTGGGATTGCCACAGTAAGTCCACTAGGATATCATACATGCAGAGTTTGTGATAAATCCCTCACAAGATAACTGGCTAAGCATTAGTGCCTATTGGATCTTACAGGTTGTTCATTATTTCCGTGTAACAAAACTATCCCAAACTCAACAGACTTGAAATAGTCACTAAGTATTGTTTGAGAGTTTATCAACAACTGTATGATGCTATTCTCTGTGGCTAAAGTTCTCATGAATGTTCAGTCATCTGGGGTACATTTGTAAACTACTTCTGGTCTGGGGTTGGGCTTACTCACAGGGTTAGAGCCTCTCTGGAAGGCTGGAATGACTCAATTCTGCTCCATGTTCCTCATTCTTCAGAAGGCCAGCGTGTGTTTATTCACAAGGGAGTCACAGGACACTGAGAGATGGACTTGAAGCAGCTTGGAACTCATAAATGTCTGTGTTACCCCATTTTTAAAAGGGTGGGAAAATATATTTCACATTTTTGTGGGTGGAGACTAAAAGTCACATTACAAAGGGAAGTTTGGGCAGTTGGAACTAGTTTTGCGATCTGTGTCCTGTCCCTCTATTAATATGAGAGAGAGTACAGAGGAAATGAAAAAATTAGTTTAGAAATCAACCTTTTCTGTTACCTTTAAATTTCAGAGTTGAAGTTTGCTTTTTGATTCTTTGGTGGCACACAGTGGAATTGTGACTAACAGGAGTGTGTGTGTGTGCACCTGAATGTGTGTGTGTGCCTGAATGTGTGTGCATGCTTTGCATGTGTGTCTATTTGAGTGTGTGTGCATGTGCATGTTACATGTTTCTGTATGTGTGAGTGTGTATGTGTATGCATGTATGTACATGCGTGCATGTGTGAGTGTGCATGCATGTGAGTGTACATTTATATCTGTGTGTGGTAAGAACTGGTGTAGATCACAGACTCTTGAGTTTGACCTTCAAGAATCCAGGACAAAGCAAATCTACATATCAAGAATGGACGAATTTTGCAGGGTTCTACCATTGGGATAAATGCTTCCTGGAGAAAGAATCCAGTTGGCCTCTGGGTTGGTGCCCAAACCTTTGCCAAAGGAGAACCAGGTCCCATGGCTCTGAGTTGGTTTCACCAAAGCTATACACAGGAGGCTAAACAATTTCTCAAAGTCAGGCAGAGTCTTCTGCCAGACAGACAAGATTTGAGGCAAGCAAATGAACCAGTATCCTCTGCAGAACTTAAATGATTCAGTCTTACACAGTAGTATCCAGTTGCAGGTTAAGTCACCCCCTGGTGGGCAGAGGGAACCAACAGACATGCCCTTCCTAACCAATTCTCTCAATGAAGAACACGGGGAAGCAGCTAGAAGCAAAGGGCAGCGAGTGTAAAGAGGCTGACAGTGAATCTAATGTGGCTGTCATTTGCTCAGCCAATGGCACTGACAATGTGCCTCTGACTCGTGTCCGCCCTGGCCTAATTAAAGCAGCTCTACAGATAGGCACGGGTCCTGTGCTTCAAAGAGCATGGAGATGCACCAATTGGAGGAGGCTTGGATGACTTAGGAATGCTCTAGTTGCCGGTGACTTTGCTCTTAGAATAGTCATTGGTCTTCACTGAGTAGTGCTCTTGGGGTAGACCAGCAGCTTCAAGGTCCCCAGCCTCTCTTTCTTATCCACACCACTGTCCTCAGTGTAGCAGTCATAGCTTGTGGCTATACAATAGTAACCACTATTATGTCCTCACAGGACAGCATGAGAGGGGAGGAAGCAAAAACCTTTTATGTGGCTTGCCTCTCTGCATCCTTGACTATGCTTCTTAATTACATCTTACTGACTAAAGCGTGACTAACTCCAGCCAATCACTGTAGGGATGGAATGAGTTCGCTCATTCCCTGCTGAGCTCAGGCCATCAGTTCAAGTTCAGTCTCCCATCCTGGGCACATACATCTATCTCTTCCTGAGTCTGACATTTATGATCCTTGGCCTTGCTGGACCCAGGCTAGAGTCAGGGATGGCTTCTTGGAGCATGGGACTCTTCATTTAAGACACCCTGTGCTTGCTTAACTAGCATTCTGCTAATGCTGCCTTGGAATTCTTAATCATTGATAGACAAATTCATTAATTGAGCCCTGAAAACTCTTAGCTGGTCTGGCCAACCTTTTCTTGGTTCCTTTCCAAGCCCACTCAGTTGCTTTCTCTCCCTGGCTTTTCCTGAAGCGACATGCAACAGTGGGTACTGAATCAACTGGTGGACATGGTCAGTTCAGAAAGAAAACTTTGCCCAGGGTGGGATGGGAAATAGTGAGAAGATGGTCCCGCATCTCAGCCATGAAGTCACTTACACATCGTTTCAGAGCTGATATCTACTATGTCCCAAGCACTGTGCTGTTTTCCAGCATATTCTATTATGTTAGCCACACAGCAGCCATTTCCCATCGCCTCCATCTGTGAGCTGGGCTCAGCAAAGATCAGAGCCATAAGGGACTTGCCAGGGACAGGAAACAGATATAACTTTTAAAATTCTGAGCTATTTTTATATTATTTTAATTGTAATATATGGGTTTTTGTCTGTATGGATGTCTGTGTACCATGTGGGTGCCTGCTGCCCTTGGATTCCCTGGGACTGGAGTAACAGACAGTCGTGAACTGATATGTGAAGGCTCTGGGGATCAAACTCAGGTCTTCTGGAAGAGCAGACAGTGCTCTCAGCTGCTGAGCCGTTTCACCAGCCCTCAGATAGAGAATTTTAATGGGAATTCTCTGGACATACTTCCAGCAACAGCACCCTGACCAAAAAACAAAAGCAAAAACAAAACAAAACGTGATTATGGGCTAAGCGGCTGGCCCTAAGCCTGGAGCCACTCATACAGGACCAAGCTCTTCCTTCAGAGCATCTAGGAAGCAGGAAAACCAGCAATGAAGCAGGCTTTTCTCTGGGCTTTTGAGTATTGTAAAAAAGTTTTCCCAGCAGGGTTTCAGGATTGTGGCCAGAGCACAGCTCATGAATTTTCTTTAGAACCAGAGCAAACTGGCTCCAGTATTTTCCAAGCCTGGCTAGACAGATGGTTCTATTTTGCTTTGTCACTTTCAAGGGAGTACCCTGCCCTTTTGCAAACTCGGTGCTGTGAGGCAGGCTACACTTGCAGACTGTTCTGGATAACAAGGTCAGGCAAACATTTGAGGAGACAGACCACAGACTACAGGGGTACCACTGTCTTTTTCCAGGGCAAGCTGGTGAAAGAAAGCAGACATTGGTCCAGACAACGACGGCTATGATGGAAGCTGAATTAAGAAAGGGTGCCAGGGCCTGGCTAGCAGTCAGTGACATGGCTGAGGAAAACTGTAGCGTCATTATTCTCAAAGGATTTTAGTTTAGTGCATGGTATGTGAGGTGTGAGCCTCCTCTGTGAAAACACGGAGTGGAAATTTACTAAGTTGTCAGCATGGAATGAATTAAATTACATGACAAATTAATAAGTTGTGCATATGAAATTTCTAATTTTTATTATATATGTAAGTTATCTCAGGGTTTATGAGATAAAATCTGGTATGTCACTAAGCTCTGCTGATGCCAATCTTCCCAAGCCTTTTTTCTCTCAGTTAAGAAGATGAAATGGCCTCAAATCTTTTGTGACTCTGACTCCCACCAATAGAAAACCTTGTGCATGCATCTCCCATATACTAGAAATTATATTGCTATACTGTTTCACTGATATTTTATATATACTGTAGGGCTGGTAGTTCAATGTCACTCAGTTGGTACAGTACTTCAACTTACCTAGCAAGCATGAAGTCCTGAGCCCAGCCCCTAACACTGTATAAAATTCTATAAGAATTATAGGCACATACCTGTAATTATAGTGCTTAAGACATGGAGCAAGGAGACTCAGAGATTCAAGGGCATCCTTTGCTACACAGTGAGTTTGTGGCTATCCTGAGCTATATGAGACCCTGCCTAAAAGATTAGAGAGAAATAAAAAATAAATAAGATGATACTGTTTAATTTATAATGTAAAGCAGGCTACCTTTAAAGGATAAGACAAGCATTATATTATCTTAAGAGCACATTTAAATTAGGGTCAGCACAAACATCTCTGCTTTAGCAGAAAGTAATATGAACTAGAATTCTTCAAAACACACTCAGTCTTTGATTCAAAGTTTTGGACCAATTTGGCTTATTATAATTCTATTTTTATTTTATTAAGGTATTATTTTAGTGTGTTTTACTGTACTCACAAAGTTATACTAAAATTATCAATACCTACTTTTATAGTATTTTTCTTACTCTCAAAAGGAACCCACATTCATTGGTAGTCACTCCCAACTCCCTTCCACTCTCAGCTTCGAGGGACCAGTAATCGTTTCTGTCTCTGTGGTTTTCCTGGACATGTCATGTAAGTGGAATGATATAGATGCAATTTGCTTTTTAAATGTTATATTAAGATTTTTATCTGTGTTATAGTCATGTATATCAGTACTTCATTTCTTTTCATGGCCAAATAACATTCCATTGAATGGATTTGCCACATGTTCTTCACCTCTTAATCAACTGATAGATATTTGGTGTAAAAGCCCCGCTTACTGGAGCCCCACGTCAGGTGCCAAACTGTAAAAGCCCCGAGCTGTAAACTGTAAGGGACCACTCTTGCCCACGTTTGGGGGCCAAACTATAGCGCCCCGCTCTGTTCCGCAGGTCCGGGTTTAGCAAGAGAGAGAGTGGGGGGAAGAAGGGGAAGAGTCGCAAAGAATAGAGACAAGCCAGAGGATCTGTAGTAAAGTCTTCTTTACTGTCTCCACCATACACACACCACTACACCTACTACTACTACACCACACACCACTACAAGGAAATCCTGGGTATTTATAGGCTTTTGCCACGTGCCTTGCAGGTGTGGATATGACGTAAGCCTTACAGGCGTGGACAGCACGTGCGCCTTACAGGCATGTATGGTGTGGATAGCACGTGCACCGCATGTCTTGTAGGCATGGATACCACGTGCTCCTTGCAGCTGGGGGCACTAAACAACAAAACAAGCTATGTGGGATATCAGAGTGTGCTTCAGCTGTTGTAGGCTGTTGAAAACCAAGTCTCATGTCAGGGTATATGGCTCAAGATGGTTGCAAAGCTGATAGCTGCTTTCTAGCCGCTTTCTGCTTAAAATCAGCTCCCAACAATTTGGGATGTTTCTACTTTCTTGGACCTATTAAGAATAATTGTTATTAGTGATACTCTGTTGTGCTTGCAGACAGGAGCCTAGCATAACTGTCTCCTGAGAAGCTTCATCCTGTGGATGGAAACAGATGCAAAGACCCATGGCCTAATTTCAGGCAGAGCTCAGGGAGTCTTGTGGAAGAGTGAGAGGAAGGATCAAGGACAGCGTCAAGAAGACCTACAGAGACAGCTAACCTGGGCCCATGGGGGCTCGCAGAGACTGAGCCAGCCAAAGAGCATGGTCGGGACCCAGGCCCCTACACATATGTAGCAGATGTGCAGCTTGGTCTTCATGTGGGTTTTCTAACAATTGGAATAGGGTCTGTCTCTGCCTCTGTTGCTTGCCTTTGAATCCCTTTCCCATAGTTAGGCTGCCTTGTCTGGCTTAAGTCAGAGAGGATATATTTAGTCCTGATTTGACTTGATGTGGAACGAGGGGTTGGTATCCAGGGGGACAGGCCTCCCTTTCTCTGCGGAGAAGGGGAGAGGATAATGGGGGAAAGGGGATGAGAGCTTGGGACTGGGAGGAGAGGGGGGAGGGGAGTTCCAATCAAAATGTAAAGCAAATAAATAAGTTAATAAAAAAAGAATAATTGTAATTTGAAAATTTGTGTCCAATACTTTTGGATGTTTGATTTGTTTTTATGTATTTTCACAAGAGTAGCATTATTAGTCCATCTACTAACTGAATGTTTAAGCATTTAAGGAGCTGCCACACTTTTTCCTAAATGGCTGCAACATTGTATAACCTACCCGCTCCCCAGCAATGCATGAGGGTTCAAGTTTCTCCAAATCCATGGCAGCGTTTGTCATTATCTGTTTGTTTGATTATAGTCATTTTGATGGTTGTGAATGGTTTCTCATTGTGGTTTAAAGTACGTTTCTCTAATCACAAATGACCTTGAGACGGTTACCACATGCCTGGAAATTTGTTTAGCATCTTTGAAGAGATGACTACTCGTAATGGTTGTCTAATTTTGGGTTGAGTTGGTTTCCTACTGTTGAGTAGTTAAAAGTTCTTTATAGAGTCTCTAGTCTGGATATTGGACCTTATCAGACATGATTGATGCTGTTCTGTGGTTTGTTCAGCTTTTCACTTTCTACACAGTGGACCTTTAAAGCACAAACACCTTTGAATTATTTCATTTTATGCGCATAAATATTTTGTTTGCATGTATGTCTATGCACTGTAAATGTGTTGGAGACCAGAAGAGGGCACTGGGTCTCCTGGAACTGGAGTTACAGGTGATTGGAAGCTCCTGTGTGGGTGCTGACAACTGAACCTGGGTCCTCTAAAAGAGCAACCACTGTTCTTAACCTCTGAGACATCTCTCCGGCCACACTTCTTAGAAATTTTCAGGAATATTTTTTGAGACAAGGTTTTACTACTTAGCTCTCCTTCTCATACTACGGCTTGTTTTATGACTTTTAACTTCTGGCAATCCTCCTGCCTCAGCCTTGTAAATGCTGGAATTACAGGTGTACTCTACCACACCCAGTCTCATTTTTTTTCTCTTTGATAAAGCCAGTTTATTCATTGATTTTCTTTGGTTGGTCTTACTTTTAGTTGTACCTAAAACACGATCATGCAGCTCAAAATTACATCTGTGTTTTCTGCTACATTTCGGTCCTTCATCTGTTTGGAATAATTTTCCTGCTGTATATGACAGGGATTCAGTCCAGTTCTTTGAATGGGTGCAGCCAGTTGTCTCAACCATTGGAAACATCCTTTCCCTTACACTGGGTTGTTCTGTTCTCATCTCAAAAAAACAGCTGGTTGTTAAGTGAGTCCGTTTATTTTTGAATTTTCAATCCCATCCCTCAACCTATGTATCAAATACTTGGTTTTTAGTATGTGTTGTGGCCGAAAAGATAAATTGTAAATATCTATGAACTAAATTAAAAAGATTCCATTGCTGTCTAACTTTCACAGTGTTCTCTATCACAAGTAGCAGATGCCTGGCTGAGATCTAATTATTGAACTTCCATCCTTGAAAACATATAGTAAGGTCTTCCTTCCTTTCTTCCTTCCTTCCATCCTTCATTCATCCCTTCTTTTCTTTCTCTGTTTCTTTGTTTCTTTCCTTTCTCTTTGTAACACATAGATGAAAAACCTACTAAAAATCTTTCCTTTTGAGAGATTTTTTTTTTGAGACAGGGCGTCCATATTGCACATCTCTGGCTGGCCCGGAACTCATGGAGATCCACCTGAGTTTTATTCTTGGCCCTTTTCTTTGATTGTTGTTATATATTTGAATATTCCTAATTGTAACCTGTTCAGTCAGTAGAATGTTACTAGTATGTATTCGGCCTGTAGAATGTTATTAGTATGTATTCAGCCTGTAGAATGTTACTAGTATGTATGATTTCAGGGCTAAACAGTTGTGTTCTGTAACCAACTAGTGTGCTCTTCCCAGGGCAAGATTATTTCTGCTACTCTTCGAATTCCTTAGCTGCCTATAGTTCTTTGTCTAGTGTTGATGCCTCGTGAGCCTGCCCATGTTCAGGTCTTTTTCTAGGCAGCCACATTATTGAGACTTCATGAATGCAGCTTCCCTGTCATTTCTAGGAAACACGATCTCACCGTTAGACTTCTTGGTTCCCTGGGTCTTACAATCCTTCTGGCTCTTCTTCCTCGATGTTCCCTGAGTCAGGAGATGTGTTGTAGATGTATCCATTCAGGATAGGAACCACATAATCAGTTGTTCAATGCAGTTTGATCAGTGTGATTTTTTCTGTAATGGTCTCCATCTGTAGCAAAGTATCGTGATGGGGGTTGAGAGCCACACTCATTGATAGGTATAAGGATAAATATTTAGAATGTTGTTAGGAATTATGCTGGCCTAGTACATTGATGGTACCAAGTTCTCTTCCAAGATTTATGACCTTGGTAGCCTCAGGTAGTTGGCTAGGTTTCCAGTACCAGCCATGACTACCCTCTTATTGAGCAGAGCCTTAAGTTCATTTAGACAGCTGTTGGTTTTAGACTGCCAAGGTATGAGTGCCAAGATTCCAACTCTAGGGTTATCATTGTGGCTCATAGGCATCATAGCTGGGTAAGATTATTGGGTGCTTCCCTCCTAGTACCATGAAAGCTAAACCTCAGAGAGAAGGCTTTCAGGTCAGATCTAATTCATATCCTTTGACTCTTATGTCTGAATGTGTGTGTCTTCAGCAGTGGGGACTTACCTTCAATCTCTGGAAGACAACCAAGGACAACAGCAATACCCTGTTTAGGAAGAAGTCTCCTGAGCTCCCCTCATCAACAATTTGAAAGAGCTTCTCATGCTGAGAATTGAGATTTTTGTTAACTACTCTATTGTCAGTACAGGTGGGAGAATTTCAATTGTCCATGCTCTTTATCTAGGGGTGGGGCTCTGTGACTGGAAAAATAATTTTTATATAAACTATCTAAAATGTATTTTAGATGATGAAAGGAACCTAGGAAAGATCCAGTTCACTCGTGTGTGTGTGTGTGTGTGTGTGTGTGTGTGTGTGTGTGTGTGTGTTAATGTACACATGAGAATGGCAGATGCTGACACATCCGGTGTCTCTCTCAATTGAATCTACCTTACTTTTTCAGACAGACTCTTACTAAACCTAGAGCTTGTGGATTTTGCTAGACTGACTGGGGAGCAAGCCACTGTGTCCTCCTGACTCTGCCTCCCTGGAGCTGAGATTATAGGTGCAAGATATGTTGTCAGACTTTGTAAGTGACTGTTGAAGTTCAACTCAAATCTTCATGTTTGAGTGTCATCTCCTATACTATGCTTCTTGATCTAAATCAGGCTACAGCGGCTACGTTTTCTAGAGGCATCTGGTCAACCTCACATCCATGGAATAGAGAGCAGAGAACACTCCTTAGAGAAAACGGATCTGAGTTCAAATGGGTTCCAGTCTGAATCCCAGACTGAGCAGCTTTCATATTTTTCAATTAGATAAACTAGAGCTTTTTATATCTGTAAAGTTTGCTTCTGGAATATTCTTTTACCTAGCACATCAAATTCTCCCAAGGGAGAGTGTCTTCCTCACCTGCATACTTTCATTTCTGAGAAGTGTCTGATTTCTGTGTTACAGCAGAGCAGTCACCCTTTGCACTTACCAACCCAGGGCAAATGTTATTTCCCTGACAGTCATGTTGGACATCTTCCACACACAAGCCTCTGGGTGGCTCTCCATAGAGTTATTCCATTTCTAGACAAGGCTGTATACTCTGTGCTGTGGCACTAAGTAGATTTTGCACTTCTGCGCAGACTCAAAGCTGCATTTCCCACTGCTGTCTAGAAGTAGGACCCTACCAGCAAGCAAGTAGAGTAACAGTCCCTACCCCAACCACTCACCTCTCTCACTCATGTTGGATTAGTTTTCCTATCTTCCTGTTTGCTGCTGTCGACTGTGAATTTGCCTGTCTCTGAAAAGTCCTTGCCCACCCTTCCATTCCTTTGCTGCCACCTCAAATGATCAACAAGTACCACTGTCCCCTCCGAAGCCTGGTCGTAATACCACCATTTCCAAGAAACTCATTTTGCAATTCCCTCTGATAGGAAGTCTCACCATAATAAGAGATAGGATTGTTTGTTTGTTTTGCTTTGGTTCTTCCTGGAAAAAAAAAAAGAAATAGAAATATTTCTTCAATCCCAGGTTTAAGTCAGTTATACAAAACAATGGATTTCATTATGGAATTTTCATGTACCCCTTGTTATTCATTCCCTTTCCCTCCGTCTTGTGATTCTCTTTTTCTCTCCCAATGTCTGCTTCCATGTCACATCTATTGCATTCCATACACAGCCTCACTTAAGCTCCCTTCTTCCTATCTCATGGTCCTCATTCCAGTTTCATGACATACACCCAGACACACACACACACACACATACACACATACACATACACACACACACACACACACACACACACACACACACACACACACATTAAAACCTGGAATTCACATATGGGAAAAAACATACAGTGTTTATCTTTATAATATTGTTTATTTCACTTCATATGACTTCCAGCTTCATTTATTTTATTGAAATTGTCATGGTTTTATTTTTTTCCCTAAATTTAAAAGAAATTGAATATTTTCATAGGCCCCTGTGCTGGCTAGTTTTTATGTCAACTCAACACAAGCTAGAGCCATCTGAGAGGAGGGAATCTCACTTGAGAAAATGGGCTGTAGGAAAGCACTAGGAGGAGTCACCCCTAAGCTGATAGCTGTAGTTCTATAAGAAAGCAGGCTGGGCAAGCCGTGAGGAGTAAGCCAGTAAGCAGTACCCTTCCATGCTTCTGCCTCAGCTCCTGCCACCAGGTTCTGGCTTGAATCCCTTACCTAACTTCCACCAGTGATGGACTGTGAAGTGGACATGTAAGCAAAATAAACCCTTTCCTCCCAAGTTGTTTTTGGTCATGATATGTCATTACAACAACAGTCACCCTAACTAAGATATATCCCTAAAAATATCATGAGTTGTAGACATCTGAACAAATGGATAGTCAGTTCTAAGCATGTTTTTTTACATGTAATAGCATGTTTTTTACATGAAACAAGGAGTTGGTATGACTGTTGCTAGTGGCAATCAAAATACAAATCGTCCAAATTTGAGATCTAACTGCCTCAGTCAGAGTACTCTTGATGTCACAGTGACTCAGTTTCCTCATCTGTAAATTCAAGAGAGTATTGTAATCTTGCTTACAGGGCTAAAACTATTCTTAAATGGGCTAAAATGTTCTGAGACCAATTACTGACACCTAACCCTATGTATGCTTACTATTAATTATTATTATAAACTATTGTTGATATCATTAGATGCTCAACCAATATTATATTGAATACAATGAGTAAAATAATGAAAATTCTTATACCAAGGTAGTAATTTTAATAATATTAAGTTACTGTAAATAAATACTTAAACTCTACATATATTATTTGTATTTTTGAGGAAAGAGGATAAAAAAAAATCATGTCTGGGAGATGAGTCATATCCTTCACAGTGTGTGAGTGTCTCAAGTGGAATAATAAACTCTCTGAGGTGGAAGCATGGAGCCCACCTATCCAGCTTTCCCAACAATGAAAAGAATTCTTTCAAAGGCGTAGCTTTCTGCACACTTGTGCGAACATGGGCAGAAAGCGAACTCATGCATCTCAGTCCGTCATTGACCACATCAAGTTTTTAAATGTTGTCTTCCAGCAACTTCTGCCCACCTTGCCCTGTTTCTACATGTTTGAACCCACTGAAAAACAAGACTTGCATGTGGGACCATGCCTTGCTGTGTCTCTTCCAGCTTATCCTGTTCAGCCTTCAGAGCCTCCTGTAAACCTTCATTTTTTCTAGCAATCGTGTGCCCCCCCACACACACAAAACATAAAAAGCATGTAATTTTGTTCAAGTAGCTGACATGTTATTGCCTAGGGGCTGCGTCATGGCGACTATTAAGAACTGTTTCTGGGTTGAATACTTTTTGGATGGAGTTTTATATATTAGCAGAAATATTAAGAAAATTATTTAGGGCTGGAAAGATGACTCAGTGGTTAAAAGCACTTGCTGGTCTTGCAGAGGACCCAGGTTATGTTACCAGTACCCAGATGGCAATTTATAACTGTCTGGAACTCCAGTTTCAGGGCCTCCAAAGCTCTCTTCTGGCCTCTGCTGGCACCAAGCACACACACACACACACACACACACACACACACACACACACTATAGGTAAGACACTTATTCACATAAAAATAAATCTTAAAAGAAAAATCAAATTACTTGTGTGTGTGTTTATGTGTGTACACATTTGTATGTGTGTGTATGTGTAGTCCAGAGGTCGACGTCAGGTGGGTTATTTATTGCTTTCCACTTAATCTTTTGAGCCAGGGTCCCACTCACTGTGGAGCTTATCAATTCAGCAAGACTGGCTGGCCAGCAAGCTCCAGGGATCCCCATGTCTCCAGATCTCCGGTGCTATTATGATTATGTGTGCACCGCCACACCCAGATTTTTATGTGGGTGCTGGAGGTGCAAACTCAAATCCTCATGCTCACACAACAAGCAAACAAATTAATTTAACTCTCACCAAACTTAAATTTATTATTTTTCCTTTTAGAAACTTCCATCTCTGTGAAACATATTCCCTTGGAGAGCCTCTGGTCAAGGAGCCGTGTTGAATCTATGGAGGGCAGAGGGAGTCTCTCTTTCTACCATATGCGCTCTGGGGAGTGAACTCAGGTTGTCAGCCTTTGTAGCCAGTTCCTTTAACTGACCCATCTCATTAAACTATTAAAGTCACTTTTTATACAGGTGGGAGGAAATGTGTCCATTCATTCATTTAATGTTTTGATTATCATACATAATTATATATGTATATATATACATACATATATATATATGTGTGTGTGTGTGTGTGTGTGTGTGTGTGTGTGTGTGTGTGTATAATCATCTCACAGATCGTGGACCACAAGTCATACGAACCCCAAAGAACTGATATTACAGTGATTAGCTCTGAGATAACATACACTCGTTGAAAGAAAATAACTAAAATATTAAAGTCGAACAATTGGGGAGAAGCACACAAAAAGACTTAAGATGTGGGCAGAGCTGAAAGAAACAAAAGATGAGTGTGGTAATTCACAACAGAGGGCTGCTCTGGGCCTGTGTCTGAGGGAGCAACCCTGGAGTAGGACAGGCTCCACTCGGTGGGTAGTCAAAGCCTGGCAGAGAAGAAGAGGATCAGATGTGACAAACACACCCAGTGGTTAGCACTGTGAGTCAGTTTGGCTGAGTACGGGAGCTAGATTTCCCACAAACACTAGGTTTGGACTTGATGATGCCAATTAAGATATTTATGAGTATGATTAATATTTATTCAATTTGTAGATGTGTCTATTTTATGCATAAATGTTTTGCTTGAGTGTATGCATGTGTATGCTGCCCTCGGAGGTCGGAGGGTCCCCTGGAACTGAAGTTCCAGATGACTGTGAACCATCACTTGGGTGCTGGGAATTCATCTTGGGTCCTCTGCACAAGGAGCGAGTACTCTTAACCATCGCTGGAGCCCTGTGTTAATACATAAATCAATAAGTATGAATAAAAGCAAATGACTCTGTAGTGTAGGTGATTGGATAATCAACTGGAAACCTCAGGGGAAGAAGCAGTTCCTGCAAGGAGGCACCGACACCATCTATTTTCTGAACCTGCCCTGCAGAAATCAGACTTCTGGGATTCACATTTTCGAGAAGCAATTGCTTTAAAAATCTCCCCGGCTTCTCTCTTTCTCCAGTCTCCATGTCCTCCCGTATTCTTTCTCCTCTCCTCTCTTTACCGCCCCCAGCCTCTCCTCTTCTCTCCTTCCTTCCCTGCCAATTCTCTCTCCTCTCTCCTACCTTCCCCTCTCCTTTCTTTCCTCTATTAAATAGCTATTGAGGACCTTCCCTGGCCTCTCTCTTATTTTCCAGCTTCTGACCAATGTCTACCACTTGAAGTCAACTGAAAGGGGGCCGGTGAGTGCTGACCACAGGGGCCAGCAGCCCAAGAGCTGGGGCACATCAGGCAGCATGGGAAGCTCGTCTGGAGAGTTAACTCAGGATTGCCAAACAGCAAGATGAACCTTTCCGAGAGGCATTTGCGCAATACAACCCTAACCACATTAGTTACTCCTCGTCTACTTTTTGTCTCAAATGCAAAGCGGAAATAGTCCTGCACAACTGTACCTTTCTCATTACACACCCTCTCCCCCCACTCCCCAGGGAGCCTCTCCCTCACCTTTCCCTGTATATTTCCATAGTAATTCCTCAAGGTTCTGGAATTCTCTACAGAGGGGGCAAGGTTTTTCACGGAGCTGTGCCTCACCACACAGCAGTCCAACCGTCTGTTCTGTCCTTTGCCCATCCATTAACAAAGTCTTGCTGATCCTCCCAAACCCACAGCCACAGGCACATGCTTTATGAAGTCCGTGAGGTCTATTGTTTGATGACCCTAGAGACATCCCCGGCCCCAGCTTTTCTCTATTACTGTCCCGTGTTTTTATTACTGCACAGAACACAGGGACTCCAGCGGTGTCTACACTCACCCACTTCCCCTCTGCACCATTAGCATCCCGGAACAGAGGTGGCACGTGACCCCTGTGCATCTCCGCAGTATCTCAGAGCTAAGCAAATGCGGTTAGAACACACGTGACCTGAGAAAGCTCTCCTGATTCTCGTGAATGCAGAATTGATGGTCTTTATGGAACAGTGAGAAATGACAACCCTTTTCCAAGAAGCTCACTTCTGACTATACCCTCATTTAGGAGAAGCATAGATTCTTGAACAACCTAGGAAACATACTGGGATTTTTTTGTTGGTGGTGGTGGTGAGTACCTGGTTTCAACTTCACTCATACCAACTAACCACAGCATGTCCAAATTACAGTGGACAGTGTTTTTAAACTGCCTCGGTCAGAGCAAAGAGTAATTCAGCAAGGGACAAGGCTCTGCTGTGTGGGTCTCAGTACCAGGACAAGCTGTTCCGAAGCCTTTTCAATTCTTCTGCGTCACTTGGATGCTGGAGACGCATTTCATGGGGCATCCTTCATGGAACGATTGCATTTGGTCACAGATGTTTGCGTGTGTTTGGGGGAGTCTGACAGGAACACAAACATGTTTGTTTAGTCCATTTTGTAGTGTATTTTTTCTAGGTGCAATGGGAACCTGTTTCAACTTACAGGTTGCAGTCTATTACTGAGGGAAGCCAGGGCAGGAACTCCAGCAGGACCCTGAAGCAGAAAGCATGGATGAACATTGCTGTCTCATTCTCATGCTCTCGCTTAAGAATACTTTAAAACAAACAAACAGGGTCTCAGTATCCCTGGCTGGCCTGGAACTCACTATGCAGACTAGGCTGGTCTTGAACTCACAGAGACACATCTGGCTCTGCCTGAGTGCTCTTTTCTTCTTTTTTAAAAAATTATTTTTAATTTATTCTTTGTGAATTTCATTCGATGTATTTTTTATCATATTCACCCTGACACCTGCTAACTCCTCCCAGATTTATACCCGCCTCCTTATCTCCCAACTTCCTGTCGTCCTTGCTTTCTTCCTCCTCCTCTTCTTCCCCCTTTCCCTTCTCCTTCTTCTTTTCTTCTTCTCTTCTTAAATAATCAATCCATTGAGTATGATTTGTGCTGCCCATAGCTGCCCATACACTCTTGGTTGTGGGACCATTGACTGGATGGTTGCTTTAAGAAGGACCACATTCTTAAATAGGAATGACTCTCGTTCCTCTAGAATCCACCTGACCAGAGCTTCTCAAGTAGGGGTGAGTACTAGTGAGCCCCTCCTCCATAACAGAACACTAATGTAGTGCGTTCTTGTTTGTGTTTTCCTTTTAAGTAAAACAATAATGTTCGATTTTCAAATCAGTTTCCAGAATCTCCCCCAAGGAAAATATAGACTTTCTATCCTACATAAATGCTGAAAGACTGATCTTCAAGCCAAAATTCTGAGCAAACTCTCCACATCCGTCAAAAAAAAAAAAAAAGAAAAAAAAAAAAAGAGAGAGCCTTTCGTGAACTGCTCAGGAAAGCTCGGACTAAGAAAAGGCTGGCCAATACGGTTACACAAAAAGGAAAGGGATCTCTGTTGAGCGTAATCTCAAAAGAGTATTCACCTCTGTGCCACTTCACATCCATTTGAAGTCCGAAAGGTGCTCCTGGGCAGACACTTAGCCACTTGTGGGCAGGAGGCACAGAGCTGACTGATAACAAAACAAACAAACAAACAGAAAACAACTTCATAAGGTGTATCCCCACCTTCAAGGAGCCCACTAGGCACAGGGGTGCCTAATTCCTCACAAGAAAAGATTTTTCTTGGGCAGGGCTGATGGATTGGTAGAATTGAGGTGTGAAGATTAATGCATAGAAATGGGAAAGTGTTTTTAGAGCCCTGTGACCAAAGTGTAGATCGTCCTCAGCAGATGGAGACCATACCTGTGAAAGTAGGTTCACTGGGACAAGTGACCAGAAAGGTGGTTTTCAGAATGTGGCTTTTAAGTCATATGATAAGAATCTTGAAGGCTTCCCTGAAGTTTAGTCAGGAGACTTCAGAAGGACATGTGAGAATCTAAGAGAAGACATGAGTGATCCAGTTGGGCTTGGCACCAGTGATTCTTAGGAACTCAAGAATTTAAAAAGAATTTGAGGACAGATAGCTCTTTTTGTGCTTTCAACTTTTCTTCTTCACTACACTGCGTAGGCTTAGTGAGACGTTACACATTAACAGGTACACCCTGCAGCGGAGCCACGCCCTTCCCCCCAGGACGTTCATTTCCTGGCTGCATTAGAAGATAACCTCTTCCATCGTAATTCCTGTTGTTTCTTGCAGGCAGCTGACTTGGCAATTCTGCCCTTGCTAATAAGGTTGAGTGTGAAGTATTTCTCGGGGCTGCTGAAAACCATGCAATGTAAGTTTTAAAATGTTTGGTGCTCTTTGGTCTCACAGTTTTATGGATGGGAACCTTGTCCTCAGGAAATGAGATGGCTATAAAAATTCATCTTTTAAAAATTCCATCTCAGCACTGCATTGAAAGCTAAACAATTAGAAACAGCCTAGCCCTCCAGGAAGAGAGGGGCAAATAAGTTATGCAGCGAATGAAACCTCATAGAAGGATATCTAATAATGTAGGGGAAATGTGTTAAATTAAGGAGCAGATCATACAACCTACAATTTCATTAAAATTAAGAGAGAATTCATAGAAAAAAAGAGCCTACAGGTTCTTTTGGTTGATAGATATTATGAATAACTTTGATTTCATCTTTTGAGGTGTTTTGTTTTGTTTTGTTTTGTTTTGTTTTGTTTTGTTTTTTGAGACAGGGTTTCTCTAGGTACTTCTGGCTGTCCTAAAACTCACTATGTAGACCAGGCCTGCCTCAAAGTCACATTGATCTGCCTGCCTCTGCCTCCTAAGTGCTGAAATCAAAACAGTACACCATTGTGCCTGGCCGATGGCCTTTCTCATAGTTAATAAATCTTCTACAGTGAAGATGAACAGGTAAAATTGAATAGCAAATAAATGAATTTTGAAAAAAATAGTATTCTTGGTAGGTGAGGGAAAATGGTATTTGAAAATCACCTTAATGCAAGAGTGGTAAAATTCAATTCCAGAACTATTTCTAGAGACACAGTGTGATTCTGGTTTCAGAGTCTAGATTCAAATGAGGGGATTAGCACAGATAAACCCTAGGCTCCTTCACAACTGGAAGGCATCAAACCACATTATCTGTTGTTTTGGGTAACCACATAGCACCAGGCACAGAATGCCCAATTACCCATCACAGGACAAATGATTCTCAATCCCATTCCCGTCTCTCCTGAAGCGAAAGAAAGGTTTCCTGTGCACGGTTCATCTCATGTCTTCTCTATTTGTTGGGAACATTCTAGTTTTGAGTGACAAAGAAAGGTGAGAAATAAGTGTCCAGTAAATGAATTTTGCTAAACTCATTGGGCAACAGACAGAAATTAGTGTGAGCTCTTGCTTTTCGGGAGGAGCAGACTTGTGATTCACTTGATTCCACTCAAAATTTATCTCGCACCACATTATGTCATTTATGTTGGCCACTGTGTCTAGTTACAGAAGCCAGGCGGCCACATCTTCCTGCTTTCAGCCTCCACTGAGAGGGATCATTCCCCTTAATAATGGTTCCACCAAAGTCCCAGAATTTTTTTTTCTTGACTCCCATTTATAGCATTGGGATTGGGATTTAGAAGGTGACAGCGATCTGCCCTGCTCCTGTAGTTGTCCATGATTACAGTGGATGGTCTCGGGTACAAAGCTAGCCTTTCCCAGAAGAAACAACCTGAACCAAGGGTAGGAATACCAATGCTTTCCCAAAGGAAAATCAGGCCATGCCACTAGGGAAGGAGGTCACGTATTCTATAGAAGAGAAGAATGGCAGCTAAGCTTCCACATGCAGCCCTAGCACCTGTGTGTGTGTGCTATCTGCTGATAAGAACCCGTTGAATGAAGGAAGGACAAAGCAAACCACTACCCTTTTGACATGCAGAAACTTAAATCTCATGCAGTTATGAGAAGGAAACTCGTGTTATCTACCTCCCAAATCTCTTCTCTCTGCCTGTCTCTGTCTTTCTCTGTTTCTGCCCCATCTTCCCTCTCTCTCTTCTGACAGGATCTTGCCATCTAGACTCAAACTCACAGTCCTCCTGCCTCAGCCTCTCCAGTACTAGGATTATAGACATGAGTCACAATGTCCTAAATACTCACAGAAATTTGAATGTGTTTGAGGAATCACTTTTCCTTCTCCTACATAAGGAAAAATACTTGCATATTCATTTTCTGCGTCCTGTGAGAATGTGTACTGGATTAACACAAGTGAGCACCCTCACTGGGCCTCCCTGTTCTGACCCATGTGCTGTCATTAGCTGAGTTATATTTGATCTTTGAAAGATGACTGTACATTTCTGTGTTCAGTATGTGCCAGTTGGATGTGAAGCCATCCAATTTAACCTTTGATTACTTGATTGTAAAACCCTTTTGCCAGAAAAGGCCAGAGCAGAAGGAATTCCATTACACACCCCTCTGCTGGTAAGATAAGATACATGGGGAGTGATTTTCTTTCTTTCTTTTTTTTAAATTATAGTTTTTTTTTATATTATGTTTTTGTTTTACAAGCACACATGAAGTATTTAAACAGTATAAAAGAGTTTTTCTTCTTTATGGAAGCAACAGCTGCTAGTCCTAGTTTGTGTACCTTTGTAGAGAACGGCAAAGCAAATATAAACTCAGGGATATTTGCTTATCGCTATAACCTCCGTCCCCTTTCCTGTCTTGCCTGTGTCTTACTTTCCCCCACCTAGCAGCATGTCCCAGCGTCTGTCCAGTATTAGAACATATATATATATACACACACATCTTTCTGTTACAAAGATGTATCACACTTGCCTTAACCACTTCTCTACCAATGAATAGTTAACTGATGCAGTCTTTGTGTGTGTGTGTGTGTGTGTGTGTGTGTGTGTGTGTGTGTTCATGCCCAGGCACACCATGGCATAAGTTTGGAGGTCAGAAGACAAATTTGTGGAGTTAGTTTGCTCCATCAATCTTTATGCAGGCACTAGGAGTAGAACTCAGGTCCACAGGCTTGTGAGGCAAGCGCCTTCACTCACTGAGCCAATCCACTGGTCTGGCACAGTCTCTTACTCTTATACCAGTAAGGCTTTTCTCCTTCAGCCAGTGCTTCCTTTTGTTGGGGTTCTTCGGTGAGGAGCTTCCCAATGAATAAGCCACACTAATGGCCACCTTGTGTCTCCAGTGATGTTCCAAATGACCCCATCTTCCTGGCTGATGGAGCCTAAATTGTCCCACTCTTCTTGCTCCAGAAGACAGTAAGGCAGAGGATGTTATATTCTTGCCTCTCACCATTGCTACTGCTGAGAGCAGACTCTAAAGCTCTGGGTAGAGTTTGGTTTAAATGAGTTCTTTTTCCAGTCACCATGACCTCTGGCCTGACTATCGTGATCTGTGTGCCCAGTGACAGGCTAGGTGGAGCAGACCTGGGAAGACATCCAGAACAGTGGCTGTGGGCAAGGCCGCCACAGGAGCCAACAAGCAGACTTGGGTACTACATGCTGCCACGGGGGCACTCTGCTCTTCTCTCAGAAGAGAAATCTTGGAGGTTACCACCTCAGTCAACAAAGCAGCTTAGATTTGGGTACTTTGACATAGTGAGCACATGTAGGGAAGGTCCTTCATGAGGATTTCCCAAGTGATCCGTTAAATAGCTTATGTATCTCAGAGAGGAGAACCAGCATGTACACACCTAACTTGCAAGAATTCTACACGGCTGCTTAAAACAAAAGAAAAAGAATTAAAGTGGTAAGAGCACGCCTTACAAGTCACTGGATGAGCCTGGTATGAGCAGCAGATACAGCCATACACGAGAGCAGCCTCGCTTGTGGGCTGAAACCTTCGGAGAGACTGGAAAAGTGATTGCAAAGGTCTGACTCCCCCAAAACTGATTTCTGCCAGAGGTGTGAGTGTGTCCACAGAAGAAGGCAATCAGGATAACGAGCAAGGCAGTGCGTGGGGGCGGAGTCTGCCCGTGGGGGCGGAGTCTGCCAAAACTGTATTTAACATCGCCTGCATCAAGCTTGGAATGTACTCGCCTTCGAACTTGAAGAATTTTCAAGGTTACAATTGACAATATATGAATTCCATCCTTAGAAACCAACTTTTACCATGATCCACATTAGACCTGAACCCCTCTGCGTCTCACCCGAGCTTGCCCGGGGCTCACAGAAGATATCAAGATTCATAAGCTTCAAATAAACAGCCAGTGTAGAGTTCAAAGCCATAAAGTTGGCACAGCCTCGGTGCTCAGCCAGTGCGCTTCATGGCTTCCTCATTCTTTGCCCTGTCACCTATATATCTAGGATCATGGGATAGGTCTGGGTGGTTGATGGACATTTTTAACCAGGACTCTCTTATGTCCCAGAACTTTCAGAGCAAACCAGGACAGATCAAGGCTGCCCGTATCTATAGACTAGCATTTGTTGGTTTTCAAAGGTCCTGAGCTCCACAATTTCCTTAATTGTTTTTCTTTATTCTAGACTCTTCACCTGGTATTCCGTGAGTGGACCTCATCCTGAGTTATAGCCCTGGAATTAAAGCCTCAAAGGCTCAATGGTATCTTGGGTATATAATCCCTCTTAGATCTAAGACCAATTCATCTGCAATGAACTTTGAGTTCTTGGAGTCTTTATTGAAGTCATGAACTCTGGAAAACTAAGATGTTAGTAATGCCAAGATCACATGCTTTACAAACCAAGTTTACCATTTGCTGCAGGTTATAAACTGTGGCGAGGCAAGCGAAGTCAGGGATGGGTTGCAGCAGTTTTTCCCACGAGAGGAGAAGCTGAAGCAGGTAAGAGATAGTGACAGAAAGCTCTCCAAAGAATCTGTGCCAATGGCCAGTCAGTGGGCACACGTAAAAGATACTTAACGTCTATAATCAGGAGGGGAAATCAAAGGAAAAAACACACGATACCATGTCACAGTCACTGGGAGAGCCATAATTTCTTTAAAACAGACAGTGATGAATACGGCTGCAAAGAATTGGAATCAACCTGTAGTGGCTGATGGGATTGTCAACTTGCTCAACCACCTTGGGAAACCGCTTGGCAGTCTCTAAAATGGTTAAACACAGGCATTATGCTCCCCCAGTGGGCTATCTCTCTGGAAACATAGTTTAGGTCTGAGAGTAAACTCCTGTTGTTGGAGATATGAAAACATAAATCGTCGAAGACTTCAAAACTGATCTGTTAGACGCAGTCACCTAAGCTCCTCCTTCACTTACTCAGAATTACTTTTCTATGAATGATTGCAAGCTGGTGATCATTGTATTCTGCTTTAAATGTTTAAAACAGATTGCCTGCACAGAGAGGTCTGGCCAAAGCCACGATGATCGTGGACTGTGGAGCCTGACTTGGCGTTTAAATTTTAGGGTGTCCTTCACCTACTTCCTTCACCTCTCTGCACTCCATTCTCCTCCTTCCTAACAGCAGAATGGCCTGCAGAATGCTTACACCCACTAATAAATAATATAAAGCACTCACACCGCCCAGTGATCCAGTCGGCAGCTTCACTGTCTGAATGTGCCAACTCTTCATTAGGCCCAGAACAGCAAATCCTAAGAACTCACTGTCGAGAGGTTGGGAATTTGTATCAGTAAAAGAACAGAAGCGCTGGAGCCTTGGTGAGCTCCTTCTGGTCTTTTTCAACACTGCAGGAAGCACTGACGCCTCAGGATAAAACGTCTGACTGCTATAGACACTGTATTTCCTTTAGTCTATAAAGTTTATTCATACTAAGCGTGGGAAGGGACAGCAGATTAAGCTGAAAGTTTGTGGTACAAGTGTCACAGGAGTGGTCAGATATTTTCCAATTGGACTTAAGATCTGCTGTACACGATAAAAGCCAAGAACCTGTGGCTACACAGTATGAGGGGAGAACCTCTTATTATTATGATTCTGCTAACTGGATATGGGATTCAAGTGACTTCTAATGACTGATTGTAGCCACGCCCACAGGTTAGTGTATCTCTCAACCTTTGTCAGGGAAGCTTCTTACAGTTCTTGTTCTTGTGGCAGTTAACACAGAGAGACCCATAACTTGTAAAATAGGAAGCTGCAGAGTGCTTAGCCCCAAATGGAATGGCCATATCATACTCTTCCATGCAAGACTCAGGGATTTCCATAGAAAGGGGGCTTGTAAGAGCCAGAGGCAGTAGATGACTACGAAGAAACAATGTTTTCAAAACACAACACAGCGGTTGCTCATGTGAACTCACAGTGGTTAGAATAGCTACACAATATCTATGTAAGCCCAAACCAGAGAAAACTCCAGTATGGAGCTGGAAAGTAGGTATGAAGTCTTACCTGAAGCTGAGGGGCTGTTGGCAATTGCTAGCTTCTTGGAGTCAGAGTAAGTGTTCTTTAAGGATAGACCTGGTAAGTCAACTATGCTCCAGGTTAGACCTCAAACTCAAGAGTATTTGAGCAGTACAAATTACTATTTTCTTCAACACAGGATACAGGAAGGGGAAGGGAGGTGGAAGCGAACTTGGAAGTGGGTGGGGGAGAAGGGATGGATATGATCAAGATAAATTGTATGGAACTTTCAGTGAGTTAATCAAAATTTATTTGAACAAAACCAAATAACTCTGGTTCATAACGCAGAAAAATGTGAATGTGGTGATTCTTCCAAAAGGAAAAAAAAAGAAAAAGAAAAGGTCTATATTCTCATTCTAAGCATTTAATATCTGGATATCCTCAGGGACCATGTAAATAAAATTGCAAGCAATGCAGGTATGGCAGAGTGAGATAATAAGTTTTCTCAAGAGGCAGAGGGGAGCTACTGGGTGAACTTTTAACGGGGTGGAGGTTGTTCTTGGTCTGATGAAGTCACTGATTTTCTGGACTGCTCATCATTATTAAAATGTCCCAAAGGAAGAAGAAGGGCCATTCAGTGGTGGTGCCTGGAGTCAAAATGAGACCACAGGCCCTACTGAGTCCTAGCTGAGCCATTTGTATGTACCTGGGCATTCCAAACTTGGGAAAGGTAGCCACTCAGAGCTATTCACACTATCTGCAAAGGGGACAAATTAGCATCCTGTATATTTCCAGTAATATATTCAGATACTTATCTATATTAGAAAGAGTGACATAAAACAAACATTTATAATCTCTGTTTATGTAGGTCAGCGTTCCAGACATGACTTTGCCGGACCTCCGTGCCTCAAAGCTATAAGTGTCTGACTCAGGAGACAGATATTGCACTTTAATGACTTGGTGGTATGTGACTTTTCATCTCAGAGAATGACTAAAGGAAGATCTACTCCAAAACATTCTGGTGTGGCTATTGACAGGTCTCAGGCATCACTGGTTGTAGGTACAGGCATGTGTTTCCTTCCCAGGAAGATCTCGTTATAGGACAGCAGCCAAAGGAGTGGTGGTGAGAGAGGTGGAGAGGCAACTAGGAAGAGTGAAGACTGGGTGACAGAGATTCTGTCTTTTTGTGACCTAATCTTTCCATATTACCATCCTTAGAAAGCCAGCCATCAATCCAGCCCATTCCCAAGGTGACAGCAGGAAATGAGAACAATATGTTGTCTCCTATATTCACAACTTTGTGCCCTTCCTGATCTCTGGCACCAGTCCCAGAAAAGAGCCCTCAAGGTTACAAGTTCCTGGCAGCAGTAGTCTCCTCTCAAAAATTAAAGGCAGCTGACCGTGACCTATATATAATGCATCATTCTGAAACTGTTCTGTGTTTTGCACGTTAAGTCAGCACCTTAACCCACGGCTAGAGTTTTTGTTGTTTCAAGAAAGGTTTTGTTGGCCAGTGAGATGGCTCCATGGATAAAGGCCAAAACTAACTATCTAAATTCAATCCCAGGAACTCCCAACCTCTGCAAGTTGTCCTCTGACTTCCACATGCATGTGCATACACACACACACACAAAGTAAAAAAGGAAAGAAAAGTCTGGAGAAATGGCTCAGTAGTTAAGAACAAGGACTGTTCTTGAAGAGGACCCCAGTTCCATCTCCAGTACCTCACATCGTGTGACTCACGACTCCCTGTATCTTCAGCTCCATGGTGGTCCGATACCACTGGGTTCCTTGGGCACTAGCACCGTGGACACACATATAACATGACTTAAAAGTAACAAAAATCGGCTGGATGTGTGGTGCATGCCTTTAGCCTCAGAGCTCAGGAGGCAGAGGCAGGTAGATCTCTAAGAGTTCAAGGCAGTAAGAAAGAACATGTCCCCGAAGAACTAAAAGTCACCATAATGATAAAAAGAAAGGAAAAGATCATTTTTATGGGATAGTGCATACTAATTTAAAGACGGATTGTGTTTGTAGATGTTACGTTAAAACTAGCACAGAAAACTGAAGACATTCTTCCCACTGTTTGAAAGCTACTGTTGCTTCTTTATTATTGTTGCTACTGGGAGAGGAATAGAGCCCAGGACTGTGCCCTTGCTGGGCCAGTCCTTTACAACTGAGCCAGAGCTCCAGCCCACAGAGCTGTCTGTGACCCTGATGGTCAAGTGAAGTTCTCAGAGCAGAAGCCGGAAGGAGCTTCACTTTAACGAGAGCAATTTGCACAAAGGTGAGAAGTAGTTTAACTGATTTGTTGATAATAAATTGTTGGGGGGCAGTAGTAGAGGATTCCCATTTGCAAAATCATGTTTGAATTACACCTGTCAGTCAGCTGTGGGTTAAAGAGTTTGTCAGAAATTAGGGAAAACATACATACCAATTGCATATGTTGCATTTACAGTAATGTAAGTGTCTGGCAAGACTTGTATATTGGGACCTGATAGACAGTTATCAGCTTACCCCGCTAACCCCATGCTCGACTGGGTGTAACGGAGAGTTACAGGCAAGGGTAACTAGTGAAATCTGAGCGTGGTAAAGTCCTGAGGATTTAGTGGTGAAGATGTGAGACACAGGGCTTCCTAGTATTAGGAAAGAAAACTCAATACCACAAAACCTTTTCTTCTACCTTTTCAGGTTTAGAGGGTGAGTCTTGGAGTCAGACTAGCCAGAAGAAGAAGTTAAGAGGTTTGTTTCACCCGAACATGTCTTTCTAGAAAATGAGGGGAGCTTTCCCAGTCCCAGTAATTAGGTGGGAGATGTCCCATGCCATGTTAAATGGAGAGGAAAACTGATTGAAGAGGAAAGGTCGCTTTAATAAGATTTATTCTTACCGATTTATTTTGGTGCCCATTTGGCATCATTGATGTTGGGGTACCCTTATCTTCTTGGTGTAGGAAAGAGGAGGCGGACATGTTCACACGCAAAATGTCAATGCGATCACTGCTCGTAGGCAGCAAAGGAGAGAGCTGGGAGTTTTCTGCAAAACTAGATGAAAGCTACTTGCTCAACAACCTGAAAATTTCTGTATTATAGAGGATCTGCAAATTTTGAGGGTGACTCAAACCATATCTATTCTATACTTTAAGCTAACTTCTAACTGGCCCTGGGGCTTCCTTGGACTGTGATCCCTGCCCACTGTTAGGGAACAGGAAAGGGAGCAGAAAGACAGAATGTAGAGGTCTTCTGCTTCTAAGTTTAGGATTCTTTTGGTATGTGCCATACATAACTTTTAGAAGATCCAGCTTACCTTTGCATCATCTCTCAAAGAGAAGAGCCATGTCCGGGCAACCACTCTCCAAAACACTTGCCTCTAACACGGTTTTTCACATCACTGATTTTAAGGGTGTTGTGATAGTTATGTTTGTAAAGGGAGAGAAAGACTTGTTATTTTGCTAACAAATGTGGTTTAGTAGAGAAAGCATACAGAGTTCTTCTCAAAATCCATAGCAGCCTTCTACAGCAAGAACAATAGTGTTTGTAATTCCACAGAAAGTGTAAGTATGCTAGTGTAAGAAACCTGAATAGAGACACACGGCAGAGGAAGCTTGCTCTTCCTAAACACATGTAAAATTTGTATACCATAATAATTATTAACATTTTTAATAAGATTCCCTGTATAATTTGAAGCGGGCATGGCAGAGAGCCGGATAAAGTCATCACATAATTGGTCAAGAACTGGGAAGAATTTGAAAGAGCTGCAGACTGCAGAAGCAAACTGCTTCTCTCTCAGGCCCTATGGTCAGTTGGGACAAAGACTTGGTATCAACTCAGTTGCTGCTGGGGATGGCACCTGACAGCTAGACTTATGTGTTGTGGGAAGGCACCACAAGCCATACAGAAGAATGAAGTATTATTAAATAAACAAAGTTAGGAAAACTGATATGGATCACAGAGGATAAAAGTGGAATTCAATAACAAGAGAAACCACAGGAATATACAGGTACTTGGACACTGAACAACATACCCTTGAATGACCAGCAGACCACTGAAGAAATCAAGGAGGGGAAAAAGTCAGAGGACCAAATGAAAATGTGCTCCCCTTGTTCTATGGGCTCCGGGCATACGCATGGGGGACATACACACACATGGGAAAAACATGTTATAAAAGAAAAATAAATAAAAATTAAAAAAAAATAAGTGTAAGACAGTATATAAATACACTAAGGATAGAAATTACATGATCATCTCACATACAGAAAAGGCTTTTTGACACACGTCTATAGTCTTTTATTTTAAAAGCCCTAAAGAAATTAGGAATAGAACATAACTCATCATAATAAAGAATATTTGTAACAAATGTGTAGCCAACTTTATACTAACTGGGGACAAATTAAAAACTTTTCCTATAAAGTCAGAAATGAGACAAGGATATTTCAACTCTTTTTTTTTTTTTTTTTTTTTGACATTTCATTTTTTTTTGTAGTTCTCTCATATATCACATCCAGCAGTTTCCCCCCACTCCACACCCCTACTTTTCTTTCCCAGGCACCACCCTCCTGCCCACTACCTCCCTTCAGAGGAGGACAGGCCTCCCAGGGACATCAAACAAATATAACATTTCAGAAAGTTAGAATAAGACCAAGCACATGCCACTACACCAAGGCTGGACAAGCAACCCAGTAAGGAGAAAAGAATCTCTTAATTAGGCAAGAGTCAGGGACAGCCTCCACTGCCACTGAGAGGATTTCCACAAGAACATTATGCCATAACACGTAGTCACAGGACCTAGATCAGACAGGCTCCCTCATCTCTCAGGTTCCTCTGAGTCCCAGTCAGTTGATTTTGTGGGCCATGTTCTCCTGGTATGCAATCTTCCATCCCTCTCCTCCACCTAACATCTTGCAGTGGGACTCTGCATCTGTACCCACATCTGTACCCACATCTGTATGCACATCTGTACCCACAGTTGCTCTCTGGCCTCTTTGATGACAATGATGCTAGGCTCCAACCCCCACACACTCTTCAGGCAAGAAAAAGTATAGGTCAAAGGTTTTGTGCCTGGGTTGGTGTTCAGTCCTTCTACTTGAAGCCTTGCCTGGTTATAGAAAATGACTGGATCAGGCTCTGTGTTCCCATCACTAGAATCATTTCCAACTCTTATTCAATACAATACTTCAAGTCTTAGCCAGAGCAGGCAAGAAGGAAAAATAACAAATTAGATAAAAATAGGAAAAGAAGTTAAATGACCCCTATGGGCCCACGACATGATCCAAGACTTAAAAGACCCTAAAGATTCCATAACAAAACTCTTAGCTATGAGCTAAACATTTCAAGAAGTACAAAATCAACTCAGAAAAATCAATAGTTTTCCTGTATACCAGTAATGAACTTGACAAGAATGAAATCGGTGGGGGGCGGGGTGTGGGGGGAGAATCCATTCCCAAAATCCTTGAAAAGATTCTTAGAAATAAACATAAGTAAGCAAGGAGTGAAACATTTCCATAATGAAAATTTAAAAGTGCGAAGAGCCAGGTTTGATGGCATAAGCCTTTGATCCTAGCACTCAGGAGGCAGAGGCAAACCTCTCTGAGTTAGAAGCCAGCCTGGTCCACACAGTAAGTTCCGGGACAGTCAGGGCTACGTAGAGATACTCTGTCTCAAAACCACCAAAATAAACAAATGTAAGATTCAGAATTCTTAAACAAATGAACAAACAAGCAAAAGCTCTGAAGAACAAAATGGAGGAGAGACTGGAATGTGGAAAGATCTCCCATGCTCTTGAATTAGCAGAATTAATATTGTGAAAGTGGCTACATTACAAGAAAAAAAATCTATCCATTTAATTCAATATTCATTAAGTTTCCAATGATATCTTCACAGAACTATAAGAAAGATCTCAAAATCCATATGAATCACAAAAGACACCAGGTAGCAAGAATACCTAGAGAATGCTGGAAAAAATCACAATACCAATCTCAAACCACACCACAGACTACAATAACACCACAGCATAAAGACAGATAGACACACGGACCAGTGAAAGAGAACTCGGGGAAACATAAACCTGCACAGCTGCAGCCATCTGGTGTTTCTTATTTTTTGTTTGCTTGTTTGTTTGGTTGTGTTTTTTTTTTTAAACAAAAATGTTAAAACATTCCACTGGAGAAAAGACAGTCTCTTCAGCAATCGTAGAAAGACTAAATGCGACCCCTTTCTCGGTTCATACAAAAGTCCACTTAAAGTCGGTCAAAGACATTGAGACCTTAAGCCCTGAAGTCACCAGTGGGAAACAGAAAGAACACCTTAAGATGCAGGCATAGGCAAGGACTTCCTGAAAAGGACTCTCCTGCCACAGAAAATAACCCTAAGAACTGACTAATGGAATTGTGTGTGATTTACAAGCATCTGCACAGCAAAGGAAGAGGCAGCCTGGAGAGTGGGAAGAAGTCTCTGGAACTCCCCATCTAACCGAGGACCGATGTGTAGACTCTATAAAGAACTCAAAAAATTAAATATGAAAAGCACCCCTTAATAAATGGATCAGTGAACTGAACAGACGATTCTCACAGAAGATAGAAGTGTCCGGTAAACAGTTTGGGGATAAAAGTTCAACACCTTTATAGTCATGAGAGTGGGACTATTTCAGGGAGAAGGGGGACTGAGCAGATCGTGGGAAGATATGAACAAGGTATGACCACGCAGTACCACCATTTTCACGGTATTAATCCTCCCTCTCGGAGAGCACGGGAGGCTTCCTATCACCTACTGGCTTCAGGTTTTTCCTTCACCGCTTTAACTTCTCCTTGTGGGAGGTCTTTCACTTCCTCAGTCACATTTATTTTTAGGTATATATAATGATACGCATGTGAAAATGTCTTAACGAAATCCAACATTTTGTAAAAATTATAAAAGCATCCGTGTTTTAAAACCATTAATGGAGTTTTGAACTTTCTGTTCCCTTTCCCTCGGTGCAAGCAAGAACATTCTGGTCTCGGAGCGGTAAGCAAAGAAAGCAGGGTCTCCTTGTGATGGTGTTATGAATTTAAAGCTCTCTGAGGACGCAGACTAAACAAAGCACTTGGAGAGAGCGCTCCCAGCTAAATGAAAAAGTCCTCCATGTTGACTAGAGCTAAATGACCTTGTGGAGGAACGCCAGGGTGAGAGTCAGGAATGCGTGCTTTTGTAAGCACCCTTAGGAATTTCGGTACACACTATGGTTGGAGAATCAGTGGGTACCTTTGTGGCTCCAGCTGACTGCGGAGCAGAATCATCCCAGGGTGTGGCATAGTTTATGGCAGCCTCTCTCCCCCATCCAGACAGCTGTGCATCTGGGGGAAGGTGAAGCCTAGGCAGCAGGGTTGTTTTATTTGGGGGGGGTGGTGCTTGTTTGTTTTAAGCTTCTTAGTTAATCACAATGACCAGTATATTGTATTCCTAGGACTAAACCTCACTGATGTAAACCTTATCCAGGCCCCGCCCCTGCCCACATCCCTCTCACTTCCTTATAGCTACACTTTGGCCTTTATGGCATGTATATGTCTCTCCTTAAATGCTTCTGTTGAAATCTAGATTCTGCATGACTCTTAGTTCCTTTCCAATAAGTCGGTTAAACGTCATATCATTAAAAAGCTGGAGAAGTAAATTACTAGGATAATATTCAAGGTTGTCTCCCCCATCGATATTATTCTCCTTTCACTTCTAGATTTACTATAGAAACAGGGTGTGGAGGAGCCACAGGGAGGGGAAGTCTTTAGGGTCCAGTCCTTGGTCATAATCACAGGCAACTTGCTAGACCTCCTTCTCTCTACCTGCTGGTTGAGAACGCTGGACTAGGGGCTAGGGGCGCGGGCGCGGGACAAGGGGCGCAGGCGCCGGGCGTGGGATGGGGGTGAGGGTGGGGGGAAGACCTGCGGTTCGCCAAGCCCTCCCTGTGGCTTGACCCGGACTAATTCCTGTGACCCAATGGTTCTCTGTAAGAGAAATTTAAAACTGCTGATACTGCCACCATTGGATCTGACTAGGTGCATCACTCCCTAAACGGTCATGATAGACACAAAATTTAAGAGCCTGTGGGTCTTCAAAGAA
Organism: Rhabdomys pumilio; assembly: GCA_030674055.1. Lineage (NCBI taxonomy): Eukaryota > Metazoa > Chordata > Mammalia > Rodentia > Muridae > Rhabdomys > Rhabdomys pumilio. The sequence goes on from JANHMN010000003.1 coordinate 158,980,219, forward strand.
TTTTTCCGATCCTTGTCTCTTTCCAAACTGTAAGTGAATAGAGAAAGTGTGTGTGGTTTGAAGACAATACAGGATTGTGAGACTGGAATGCTTTTAAGGTTTATGCAAATGGTGTTCAGCAGTGAATTACCAACGATTTCTGGTAATCGTTTGACCACTATTTATGTTTCTATTAGACAATGTTTTTGTTATGAAACGGTCTTACTATATACCCCAGGCTGGTCTCAAACTCAAGATCTTCCTGCCTCCCAAGTGCTAGGATTATAGACAATAATAATAATATCCCATCTTTAAGAGACCAAGGATACCACATGACTATGGTTCTGTTTTTAATATTCAGAGACTGAAACATTATACAAAAACTAAGAAATGAATTGGTTAACATTTTAAGTGACTATGAGTTATTCTTCCAGAGCACCTAAAAACATTTGAACAATATTAATTCATATGTAGAATTATATTTTTTAGAAAGTGTATAAAGCCTTATAATACTTACAGGAGCCTGAAAGATATGAATGATTATGAATTTTGGTTTTGTATTAAAGAGAGATGAGACTTGTCATGTCAGTGAAAGCCCACAAACCTAGCACTTGTTAGATGTGGGCAGGAGGATCGAGAGTTCGAGGCCAGCTTTGGCACATAGTGAGTTTGAGGTCAGCCTGAGCTACATGAGAGCCTGTCTCAAAAGACATTCTATCTTTCCACTATCCAAGACAGATTTCTTTTTTCACACTTTGGTTTCTTCAAAAGTCATATTTTAACATATTTGTTCAATTTTAGTCTAAATAGTTTCCTCTTTCTTTTTTCTTCATTTTTTTTTTTAGAATATAAGTCCTAAAAAGGTCTATTTAAGTAAACCAATAGTTAAATAATTTAACAACTCAAGTCTAATCAAATATTTTTCAGTCATTTAAAGTTCTAAGTGTAACAGTGCCCAGGCAGGCCTCGAACTTTCCATCCTCCCCTCAGCCTCTCAGATAGACAGAATGACAAACCGGTGGCACTAGGCCCAACTAGACCAGCTCTTAAGACATTTTTTCTAGGGGCTGGGGAAATAGCTCAGCAGTTAAAGCTTAAGAATCTCAGAGCAGATCCCCCAAAGACCCAAGAAAATAACGGGTGGGCATGGTGGTCTACCTATAATTCCAGTCTCGGTGTGCAGGGATGGATTCCCAGAGCAAGCTGGCTACCAAGACTAGCTGGATTGCTGAGTTCTAGGACTGGTTGAGAGACCCTAATGTAAAAAATAATATGGACGAACAATTGAAGAAGATTCTCCACATCAACCCTGAGCCACCATGTGCGTGTATACACACACACAAATGTATATCCACCATATGTACATATCATGAGGAGAAGAAGAAAGATATTTCCCTGGACACACACACACACACACACACACACACACACACACACGCATACGCCCTTCATTCACCAGACTTTGGATATCTTGGGACAGTTAATTCTGATCCCTGGACCTGATGAGCATCCCACCATTCCAGTGGAGACCAGCCATACAGCTAACATACTCCATTAGCAAAAAGAGAAAACACACACACATACATGGTGCTGTCTGATTGGGATGGCATGTTCTCCCTTCCAGCCTTCTCTCTTCTCCTGTCATGTCTTCTGACATCAGCAGTAGAGATCTTGGTGATCTGCTGAACATACCATATGATTTCACATGCGTCTCTCTGCCAGTTCTTAAAGTTCCAGGTCATGTTTAATCTTCCTCAAAGGAAACTTTGATAACCAGTTCCCACTGTCCTGTGTGCTTCTGCAGAATTAACTGCAGGCCAGACAACAGACAAATATAGCGTGGAAGTTGCATGGCTGTCTCTTGAAGGAATCAAAGTGGCTGTTACCTCTTAGACCGATTTTTAAATGTTTTTAATTTTTAAAAATATCTTTTATTAATATTAGCTTACTTATGTATGGGATGGGGGCACTGCCCAATGAGATGGGAGGAAGGCATCAGGCCCCCTGGAGCCGGAGTCACAGGAGACCATCTGACATGGGCACTGGGGGCTAAACTCCAACCCTCTTCAGCAGCAAGCAGCAAGCACTCTTATGTGTAGATCCACCTTTTCAGGTCCAAATGTTCTTAATTATAAGCTCCTGTTTTCAAGGCTGCAAGCTGGAAATTATTGTATACATCTAATGGGGGGTGGTATGTAAACTCTTATCAGTAGACCCTGAACCATGATAGAAGCCCATAGCCCTGCATCAAAATATTTTTGATACGTATATGCTTTAAGTCAAGGTAAAACAGTTAAGGCATGACTTTATCATTTTTTTTACATGCATTTGTTGGAGTGACAAGATTAAAGAGGTCTATTTCTTGCCGTGACGTTGCCTGTATCTGGGAAGCCCTAGGACAGGACTTCTCAATGAATGGAATGCTACATATGTAAGGAGTCTCAGCAATTCAGTTTTTTTTTCTCCTCAAACACTTACGCATTACAGCCACTAGGGGGCAACGCGGTTGAATTCCTTTGTCCTGACAATGCATGAGTGGTGCCTCCTTGTTAGATCCTTGATTAAAATACGTTGAGCACCCCGAAAATAGGTTGGGGAACCTGTGACATAAACACTCACCAACGCTGGAATTCTCGTGTTTCCCCTGATGGTTTCGATAAGTTGACTGATTCCAACGTCTCTAAACAAGAAAACGCTCGACCTTTTTAGGTTACTCAAGCCTCGCCAAAGAAAGTGGGCAAAATCGGGCCTTTGTATGAAGGTTGCGGGTGATATGGAGGAGCGTAACCCAGTACCACGTGGTCATGGTGAGGAACACAGTCTTGGGAAGAATGTTAGCATGGGAGCAGTGAAGAATGTGATCATCTGCTCAGGCTGCCGTTAAAATTTTGGTTCCTTTGAATATTTATTTATTTATTTATTTATTTATTTATTTTGGTTCCTGGTTTACTTTTCTTTTCCATCTTCTCGTGCAGAAGGGACGCTAGTAACTCTTCAGATGTAAGGAAAATTGAGCACCTTTTAGAAGTAAACTCGGTGTGGAAGAAAAGATTCATCTCACACCTAAACGTCTCCAGCCCTTTCACAGAAGGGGGAGTGAGGTGGTTGAAGACTTGTAGGTCTTCTCGGGTCCTTTGAGAGCCCCTGTCCTATAAGCCTGTTTGTGTCCGCAGAGAGGGAGACGGGGGTACTGGAAAGGCGGTGACTGCTCCCAAAGGTCCTGTCTGCATAGCTTCTCTCTGGCTTACTCATCCCTGACACCTGGGTCTTTCCAGAGAGTGGCATCCCATAAAACCTAGAGACCATAATCCACCTCAACTGGTATGGTTTCCTCCTCTGGGCCCACCCCACTGGCAGAAGCGCTGCTGTAGGGAAAATGTTTGAGCTAAATGGCAAAGCTCTCTGCTTTCCCATCGCTTATCCTCTGGGTCTGGCCCTGCTGACTTGACTTTTTGGTGACATGTAGCAGTAAGTCTGTGATGTTGTGGACCTTTAGAAAAGACCGCGACCACAATACCAGGCGCATAGAGCAGTTAATTGATGAACTTAAGGTTTTCCTTTTTCTTGCTGTAATGATGCTGGGGATGGGGTGGGGGGACAAGGGGTCACACTCTGCACTAACAGGCCAGGTTTGAACCCCCCTCGCTTGGAATATAATCTGGTGAAGCCTCAAATATCTCGATGACCTCATTTGCCAAATGGAGAGAAAGAACTTGCTGCCTGAAGCCAGGCCGCGATGGCAGCACACAAGGATTAAGACAGGGTTCGCTGGGGTGCGGAGTGAGCATCCGTAAAGGTTTAAGTACAGCCTGGGCTCTGGTGCTCTGAGGTCCACATCAGCAAGCCTGGTGGCCTCAAATGCTCTCGCCTTTAACTCAGTACGCTCTAGGGTCCCAGAGATTCTTGTGGGGTGTGAAAAGTGGTGAGAGGTGACGGGCGCTCCCGGGGACGAGGGCAGAGCGTGTGTCAGGCTTGTCCTGGACCTGAGCTGGCGGAGCGCCGGCGGGGAACCCCGCCCTGGCGGCTGCCGGCTCTCCCGGGGCTGGGCGCTGCTGGCGGAGCCGACGGGGCGGAGAGGAGTGCGGCGGGAGGAGGAGTAGGAGAAGGGGGCCGGTCAAGGGAAGTGCGACGTGTCTGAAGAGCCTTTTTATACCTCCTTCCCTGGAGCCCGGCAGCCACCGCCGCCATCCACGTCTCTACTCCCCGGACCCGGGCTCCGTCACAGCCGCAGCATGTCGGGGGTCAAGAAGCAGAAGACGGTAGGTTGCCAGCCGCCCGCCTGGCCCTCCCCTCCTTCCCTTCCTTCCTCCCTCCTTGTCGACCCGCACTGGGTCCCGCCCTCCCCGGGAGGCTCCCGCGCGGGACTCGGAGCCGGGAGGGAAGACACGGGTGCCCCGGGACACGCAGAGACGTGGAGCTAAGTCTGCGTCCCCTTCTCTGGGCCACCCTCGGAGAGCCTCTCGCTGTGCAGTGCCACTGGGAACCTCCGAGCTGTAGGAGTCCTGCCCTCTAGAGCCTTCTCCAGTTTGCAAAGTGGGTCCTAACCCGAAACCAGTAGCCGATAGGAAAGTCCCTTCTTCCTCCAGTCCTCCCACCGACACCCTCCCACCCCAGTCTTCCACAGGACCTCCGCGCGCGCAGAGTGGGTGGTGGGCTGAGCTGACTCTTCTTCTGCCAGATCCGATCGCTGGCCACACGTCAGCGACAACCACCGGGGTTCTTCTAACCTTGGGACTTTTTCTTGGAGTGGACTTTAATGACAGACTTTCACAGATCTGCAATTAGCTAGGAAATTGCATTTCCATATGTAGATTTTTGACCCTGTAGCCTGGTTCTCTCCCTATTGGCGTGGGGTGAGGGTGGAGGTGGTGCTCAGAGGGAAGAGGCTTCATATGATAAGTGGAGAGTTTACAGAACTCTTAATAGGAAGGGTTAGGGTATATTAAAGTATCTTTCCTCATAACAACCCTGGCTCTTACAAAATTCATATTCTTAAAAATGCCCAACTATATTCCAAGAAGAGTGGAGGAAAATGAGTAATTATCACAGACTCTGAGTCAGGAGGAGCCTTACAGACAGCATTTGGGTCCCCTTAGATGTGGTCTACAAGTCATAATTAAAATCCCACCCAGCTAACCGGCTGCCTCTAACCACCACACTTCGTGTCTCAAATGATTGTGGGGGGTGAGTAAATGGGAAGTCCTCTCAAATAATTAAACATAGACTCGGCATATAGTAGGTATTCTATAAGTGGTTATTATTCCTATGTGTTACTCCTTGGTGTGCTTAAAAGCATACCGTGCTGGTAAGGGACAGAAAAGAAGCAGAAAGGGAGGGAAGGCAGGGGTAGGAGGGGGGAGGATCCTGTCAGAACTGGAGGTGGAGGAAAATATGGATCATCTGTGTCCTTGGTGGGGGTGTCACACTGGACCAGCAGGAGAGTCCAGGAGGAAAGTGGCACCACTGTGGGATGGGACAGCAGTTGGAATCTAGCTGCCTCTGACGGTAATTTCAAAGTAGAGGGAATCTCAGTAGTGTGTGTGAGGAGTTTTATTAATTATGACCTGCATTCTCAGATCTGTATGACCAAGCTCTGTGAATGCTAAGTGGAGTTTCCTGCTGGAGCGTCATTTTTTAATGTTGATGGCAGTTTAGTCCCATGTCCTTACCTTCATCAATATCTTCCAGTTCCTCGGAGGAACTTTGTGAAGTACCAATCAGCAACTGGACTCTTTTTCTCATGCCTCCAGTTAGAAAGAGTCTGTGGAAACACAGGGCTGAGGCAGGGCCTTAGCAGTCCATCGCGGGAAGCCGAACCATTATCTGTGAGGAATCTGATCATCACAGTTTGGGTTGCTAACTGAAGCAGAACTTCTAAATATTTCCTTAGCCTAAAACTTATTTTCCAACAACCATCCCGAGTTCCCAAAGGGCCAAGGACTTGCTGTTAGTCCTCCAATAGTCTGGCTTCAAGTGCATGTGAAATCTCTCAAACTGTCAGTGCTAATTCAAACTGGGTTTTGACACCTTACAGAACAGAACAAACATCACCGCACATGTGACGTCTGAACTCATCAGTTACTTAAGAAACGAGTCTTGCCCATCTCAGAAGGCAGCCTAAGTAAGGGCTTTCTTCACAGACTTGAAGAGATGGGGTGGTTGTGTTGTTGTGTTGTTTTCTGCCTGGTTAGTTCAACTACAAGCCACTGTGTAACTTCAGATGCTTTCGGACCCTCTTCTGTGCCTGGTGTAGCGTGTGAAACCCGGACTGGAAGACATAGGCTGATGACTGGGAAGGCTGTAACCAGTAACCCAAATAGCACACTAGCAAATTGTTGTCAACAGCAATTTTTTTTTCCTCAAGGTTTTGCCTATTTACTGGGTGAATACAGCCTTTCACATCAAACCCTTCTAGGACCAGTAAATCATTAAGTCTAAATGACAGAGTGCGCCAAAATGATTCATCGGCTTTAGGAAAAAAAAAAACTGTTCTTTTAGTAAAGGGAGGTGGTACATCCTTCTGTGTTAGCCATCTTTGCCATGGAGACCAAAGAAACAGCTGTTGGTAACATCTGTCTTCTACCCCTGACTTAACTCTAGTCCTGGCTAACCTCCAGCCTTATCCCCTGTATACACAGATACCTGGAGAAGGAAAGGCAGGCTGTCTGAGAGGCCAGCAAAGAAGGAAAGGCCAAGTCAGGGTCTCTTTTCCTGCACTGTTTCCTGGGTTAGCGTTTTCAAGACCCACAGATTATGTCCTGATGATCTGGAGATAGCCAAGTTAGAAGCTATAACTGAGATATTATGCTCTTTTCTGAAGGATGAGGTAAGTCAGTGCTAGGAATGCATGGAATGGGTCCTGAAGCCCCAAGGCTTCCTGCGGCTACAGCAATAGTCTGAGGTCCTGAAGCCCCGAAGGCTCCCCGGGGCTACAGCAATGCTCTGTATTTCATGAGTCTAAAAATTCTGCACAGTGGTGCTTCACTTTCTTGGAAGAAGCTGCTTTTTAAGCCACTATCTATGTCAAGATGTGAATTAGTAGATGAAGCATCGCTAATGGCGGAGCGGGGAATGGGGGCGCGGGGAGGGGGCGCACAGGGGAAGAGCCAGCCCTTGCTAGAACTGTGCACTCAAATGCACAGGGTTTCCCTGTTCATCCCCCACAGCGCCTTTCACCTTAGAAAGTAACTGAACCTTATCCAGGTGAGAGGAACCGCTGGCTGAGCACGATTTAACTTCAGGTTGGTTGAGCAGGTAAAACAAATTCTCAGGCTCCTCTGCACCTGCTTCAGGAAGCGTCCTTCTCGCTCTTTGTCTTCTCATGTGTAAAATGGGATAAGAGTGACTTAATCATTCCTAACATTTGAGACTCCCTCGTATTGTATAATCCAGGCTGGTCTCAAGCTCACAGTCTTCTTGCCTCTGCTTCCTGAATGCAGGGATTACAGGCTCACGCCACCTTCCTGGCTGAGTCTGATTTGATTATGATCACACCGTCCTGTTATGGTTTGGCATAAGTGAGAAGAAAGCATGGGTTTCTGGAGGGGTGGAGTAAATGACAATTGACAGAATGTTTGATAAGAGAAAACAAACACAGAATTGTGGAGGCGACAGTTTGAATACTCTCCGTGCAAGTCTGAATAGAAGATACGGGTTAATAATTAGTGCAAACACACTTCTGTATTCCAAATGTTGTACCACTGAGATTTCTGCTAGCACTGTGGTGAACACAGGCAGTCCCTGTGTAACTAAATATTGGTCCAACTTTCCTCCACCCTTCCTATGCCTTTGACTCTTTCCAAATGGACCTTAAAAACCAATGTTTTCCAATTCATGCTATGATTCCCAGCAATAGGTCACCTGCTAGAAACTTTACAAAGTTAGAGATATTTACCCTTGAGGTAACATCCTTGAGGGAGGACCCAGTTTGTCCTATGTGACCTTCCTGCTAATATGCATGGCTCTGTGGTTTTCCTCAGGAATAACTGGGCTCAGATCAGCCATGGAACCTTCCGGAATAAGATTCTGAGAAAGAAACCAGTGATATCAACAACCTTAGTCCTAAGAGACTTCTGTTTATTTCCAAATCTGCCACCAAATGGTAATGGGGCATTCATTAGACTTTGTGTTTGGGAAAACTCAGGAAATTAAAGTAAATTAAGCTCCAATCTGATGGCAGGTCAGCAGACTTTTAGTGCCTAGGAGATCTGATCATGTGACACCGTGACAGCATGTGTGTTCAGCACATGCCACACTGCCTGGCACAGAGGAAGTGCCCAAGACATGTGGAATGAATGACTGAACTCAGAGTTACAAAAACTTACCCGTGCCTCAACTTAAAACGTGTGATTTTAGCAGAGTTCCATACTTGACGCTTTTTGTTCTTATATATGTGTGTGTTTGCTTATTTTTAATCAGGGATTTTTCATTACTGCCCCCTAAAAAAAATATTTACAGAGATATGTTGCAGCTGAGTGCCCTTTTTCAGGAAGGACTCACTTTGGGTCCTGGCTGCACTCCATGTCTGAGCCCATTCAGTCAAAACCTCACTCTTTTTGAAAATACCACCCAAGTGGTATGAATTTGAGTTTGAACCTGAGACCCTCCTCATGGATGCAGCGTTTAAAGCAGTTCTATCTACCCAACACACCCTTCATACACTACAGTTACTGTCCTTGGAGAGCTAGAAGGTGGGCTTACTCTGGTCCACCCTAATGTTCAGGACACAGCTCTTAGAAGTCCTGGGTAACAGGAGAAGAAGGGTCTTATGTGTGCCCTAGGCTTTGATTACCATTCTACTTCTATGAATGAGGCTGCTGCAATCAGTTCAGATATATCCCTGTCGGCACACATATTCCACAAGGGTAAAAGTGCCACCATGCTTGCTCTTTGGGGTCCCACGTTGTTCCAGATTTCATCTTGGTAGTTTCTTTCCATAACAAGCTTTTTAAGTGATCATCAGGGAAGGCTAACTCATCACTGCAGGAGACACAGGCCCTTTGTCTTTCCCAATTCCTATTAGTGCTAACATGCTAAGCCCTACCTGTATCTGACCATGCCTATGTCAATCTCAAAACAAAAGATTTGTTGCATTCTTATTTCTGTGTATATGTGTGCTCCTACGTGACCATATACCACATGCATGTGCAGTCAGAGGAGAATGCCAGAGCCCCTGGAACTGGTGTGAAAAGGCAGTTATGAGCTACACAGTGTAAGCGTTGGAAACCAAACGCCAGTCCTCTGTAAGAGCAGCAAGTACTCTTAACCCATGAGCCATCTCTCCAGCACCCCTTGTCATCTTTAAAAGGGTATAGTCCACGAACAAGAGAACGTGAGTCAGATGAGTCAGCAAAAATAGGAAATTAAATTCTCTTTCCTCTACAAAGACGGTGTGGGGATTGGTCACGTGGCCTTAGTGGCCTTCATTATTAGAGTTGTGCTTTCCCCCACGTACCCTTTGGTTCTCATCTGAGAGAGGTCCCTTCAGTTTCAGACAGCTCTCCTTCCTGAGCCTGTAACATTGTTGTGTTGTTCTGGTGTAGCCCTCGGACTCTGGGGAAAACAGGTGGAGCTGGATAAGTTCCTTGACATTTCCACACTACCCTCAGGAGTGTGGGTAGCAACTCCTGCTCCGTTGTGGCCTTGCTGGGGCTTTGAGGAGCCCTGGAAACTGCTGAGGTTCTCCTAAGACTCTTCCCTCTGGGATCATAAACACACCCAACTCCCTCATCCCTCATCCCTTAGCTTGATGAAGAGGATCCAACTACACTCCTTCCCTGGTTCACTCTGGCCTCTAAGCTCCCCTAGTCTCTCCTAATAAAGATTAAACAAAGCCATCCCAGAAAGCAGACTGGTTTGTCATAGGCCTAGGATTTTTAACAAATTGGTTCTTCTTTCAGGTTCCTGCTTTGTAATAATTAATTAATTAATTAATACAAATAAATAATTGATTTATGTAAAAAATAATTATTTCCCCCCAAGTTAAGATAAATAGGTATCCAATATAAAAGTTTCTCCCCCCCACCCTTTCTCTTTCTGCAAGAGTGCAAGGTGTATAACCAGGCTCTGATGGGACCTGGTGTGAGAAGCACGCCCTGTTTGCTGTGGCAACTCTTCCTGTGCTTGTGAATTTACTTGCTGAACAATAATCAGTATTGTGAAAGTGACTACAGTTTAAACACAGCAAACTCAATCTGTCTAGTACAAATATTAATGTTGGTAATAAAAATATATAGCCTGTGGTCTGCTGTAAAATGTTCCTAAAACAGCTACCTAAATGTATTCTATAAAACACTGCTTCACACATAAGGTTCATTTCCATGCTGGGTTAACATTAGCTTTAACTAACTAGTTAATATATCTGCTTTACATATTTCATTATTAAAATGTTTATTTTGCCAGGCATGGTGGTATACACTTTTAATCCCAGCACTTGGGAAACAGATTTCTGTGAGTTCCAGCCTGGCCAGAGATACACAGAGAAACCTTGTCTAAAAAAAAAAAAATACATATTATATATATATATATATATATATATATATATATGTGTGTGTGTGTGTGTGTGTGTGTGTGTGT
>JANHMN010000003.1:158990872-159074164 GCA_030674055.1 Rhabdomys pumilio
TGTGTGTGTGTGTGTGTGTGTGTGTGTGTGTGTGTGTGTTTTTGTCAACTAAGCAACTACACCGAGCATAATTACATGACAATTCCTTCTCTTTAATCTGGATCTAGTAGATTCTTCTAAAATTACTTCCAGACTTACTGATTTTAAACACTTATGATAAAATCAGAGATTTTTGTTCCTCCTGCCTCTTATTTACAGTCTGCTTCAATCACGGTCAATATATGGATAATTTCTACCTTCCTAGTTTCCAAAACGACTGGCAACTTACGGTGTTGGTGATGGGGATGGAGAGGCAGAGGGTGAGATGGATGATAGGAGTATGTACTGCTTTTCCAGAGGACCCAGGGTCAGCTCTCAGCACCCACATCAAGTGGCTCCTTCCAGCTCCATGACACCCAGTGCATTCTTCTGCTCTGTGAAGAACCGTGCTCTTACCACACACACACACACACATGAACACGAACACGTAAAATCAAAATGATTTTTTTTATAAAGAGAAAAAGACATTGGTAATTTCCTTCATTTTCATATTTTAACTAGCATTTAAAACCCTGGACAAGCCTTTACGTTCCTTGCTGGAGATTCCTGGGTATGTGGCCCCCTCCTCGCCTCCCAAGGTCTTTATGCTGTCCCTTTCAAGTTCCTGTCAAGGTTCTCATTCACATGTTTGTCTGTCAACTATGCAAATACGTATTGAATGAAAGCCAAGAACAATGTTTGCCACAATTGAATTTACTGAAGCCCTACACTCCTTATTAATGGATTTCAGTTCATTCAAATGGCTTCATTCTATTTTAAACATAGCGTCTGCTTTTTTCTAATTGGTGTACCTGGACTGCCCACCCACAACCTCTATGTTCTTTAAGCCTTCTGTCCCAGAAGTCTTGCCGTGGCCTTGTACCAAAAGCAATAACATTTCCAACTGACTCTCCTTATGTATTTAGCCCTTTTTCCTGCGAAGTTAACTCTTACATGTGTGATATTGAGGATTGAATCTAGTGCCTCGGGCAGACTAAGAAAACAGAAAGTCTACTACTGAGCGATTTCACCAACTGTCTTTTCTCACTTTCTGAGCAAGAGATTCAATAATCTGTTAGGCTGTCTGTCTAAAAAAAAAAAAAAAAAAAACAAAAAAAACTTAAGTGTGCGTGTGGGCGTGTGGGCGTATGGGCGTGTGGGCGTGTGTGTGTGTGTGTGTGTGTGTGTGTGTGTGTGTGTGTGTGGTTTTCAAAGAATAGTAGCATGGCAGAAAATTAAGAGCCTACCTCTCTAATGCCTTGTATTACAACTGAACTGTTGAGTAGCAACTAAGTTTTGTTGGCCCTGGAAGCCATCCTCCTGGCTGACAACTCGGCGATGCCACTGTTAAACTTGGTGCTGATGACACAGCATATACCTTACACTTGTCTATCATATGTCCTTTGAAAATGGCCTTACTCTTTCCCTGCTACTTCGTCTTGACTTCTAGTCACCAAGAAATGTTTTCCATAAATAAGATAAATATTCCCTCCTAGCTGGTTTATCAGTGAGTGAGTCACAGCAAACCCTCAACTCAAGGTTAGCACTGTATTCTAATATTCTGCAGACAGAAATACAGACCAAAGAGCAGTATTTGAAAGATGTCGTTTGGCCGGGCGGTGGTGGCGCACGCCTTTAATCCCAGCACTTGGGAGGCAGAGGCAGGCAGATTTCTGAGTTCGAGGCCAGCCTGGTCTACAGAGTGAGTTCCAGGATAGCCAGGGCTACACAGAGAAACCCTGTCTCGAAAAACAAAAAAAAAAACAAAAAAACAAAACAAAAAAAGAAAGATGTCATTTGGCAATTCCAAAGTATCCTAGCCAGTTAAACCCTCTCAAGCAATTGAATGGCTTTTTTTTTTTTTTTAATCTAAAATGTGATATTAGGGCTAGTGGTGAAATTTGATTGCTGGAGTTCTTGCCAAGCATTTGAAAGCGAGGGTTAGACCCCGTGGGTGCTGCATAAACTGAACTTGGCGATTCGAAGCTTGCAATCACAGCTCTTAGGAGATAGAGGCAGGCAAGTTCAAGGTCAATCCTCAGCTACCAGGTGAGGTCACCCTGGGATACAGGGACCCTGTCAGAAAGGGAAGAAGGGGGCAAGGGCAGAGAATGTGAGAGGAAGGTGCCTCATGAGCAGCACAGATCAAATCACACTAGGCAAAAGCTGGACTGGTTCAGTTATGTGCTCTTATCTGTTAATCCATCCGATGGTGGTGTTTTTCAAGATCATGAAGCATCAGGAAGTTGATGACAGTGGTCACAAGTCCCCTGGGTAAATCTGCTTAGCTCACCAAGTCTCCAGAGAATATTTTCAGCCTCATTTCCATCACTAATTACAGCTCTCAGTCCATTGGGTCCCTATTACCACAGTGTTTTGAGCGGTTACTAAAAAAAAAAAAAAAATAAGGAAAGAAATTCACATCTACCCTTTGGTTTTAAATGAGCTAGGCAAATAAAACCTGGTTAGTCAGTCCACGGTTCGTGGAATCTGCCTGGTTTGTTATAAAACTGTCCTGTGCTGTGATTTTATTTTAACCAGCGTTTATCGAGTACTACATTCAGTCCTCCCCAGGTCACCAACGAATGTGTGGACAACAGTCTGCAGGGAGCTTACTCAGCTGAAGTGGGTCTTCAGAGAGACACTCACAGAAGCAGCTGAAAGCTTGCTTGCTCTCCATAGCTAAACTGTTGATTTCACAGAGGGAGCAAGGCTTATTGCCAAGTGGCAAACACAGTTGGCTCAGGTAACTCATGATATATTACCACTTCATTTGTACAAAATTTTGGCAGCCATCTATCAGTAACATCTCAAGACAATAATAACGAATTCAAATTGGAGGCATTCCTTAGCACTTAAAAAAAAAGAGAGAGTAAACGGCATCAGTGAGCGGTTATATTCTGTTCTATCAGATGTGACTATCAGACATATCCTTCCTCAGGATGACAGAAGTGAATATGTTTTCCTTGTATGGGCAGTAGCTTTTATGGCTTAGCCATGCTACCTTGCCAGTGTTCAGTGAATATGCACAGACTGGTTTGTTTCCATGGAAGCTGGCAATATGTGAACCGAGTTGCAAGAATAATTTGTAGATGATAAAAGGAAACTAGAAACTAGACCACCAAGAGATTATTTTTTGCCAAGTAAGAATTTGATCCAATTAGAATGTGAGGCTTAAGTGTGTGGGCCACCAGATCTCTTTCCATTTGATTGTAAATCAATAAAGAGTGAGCAGATCCCGGGGTTATAAAGAGGCCTCTCATGTTGTGTTTGGAAGAAAAATTGGGGGGTGGGGATCATTTTCTTCTAGCATAGCACAAGAAAGTCCGTCTCAGATGGCATTGCAAGGCTTGGTGCTAAGGTCTGGGTTGCCATTCCCCAAGGCCTGCTGCCGAAGAGCATGGAGTCCACGTCTCTTGCGCGGAGGACAATGGCTGGGTCAATTGCATGGAGGGAAAGTGGAGTTTTTACTTGGGAAGAGCTGCATTATTTAAACTAAAGGGAGCATGATCGCTAAGTAAACGGCAGCTCTCTCTCTCCCCATGACTTCACAATGGAATGTGGCTATACACACACAGAGACACACATATACACATGCACAAACACACACACCCACACACATATACACACATGCACACACATACACACACATATACACATACACACACATACACACATACACGCACAGACACACACACCTATATTCTTACATACCTTCCTTGGTGTTGTAATAAAGTGTTGTGAACATCTCTTGTGTAATAAATTTTCCTTGAGAACATAAACTCCCTGGGATTCAGAAGGGTACACTGCAAATCTGATGGGGCTCAGTAAATAGAGAAAGAGAATAGATTTATACAGGACCTTTCTAGAAAGTTCCCCAGCTCTTCCTCCAGGTACTCTGTGGAAGAGTAGGCATTCTCAGACTCATTTGCTGTTTTTAAGCAGCCCACCCCCTCCCAGTTAATAGCGTAGATATAAAAGATAAGTGTGAAAAAAGGAGATTTGGCTATTTAAACATGTTTTAATTTTGTCTTTTGTAGGCGCAGATTAATGAAGTGAAGAAATTTAAAAGATGGGGTCACACTGAAAACTATTTACTTTGAGGGCTATTTAGAAAGTTGTATAAACTTTAGACGATGTGGATTTTAGCAAATGTCATTAATAAGCAATAAATATTATCGTGGATGAGGCCCTGTGGCTCTGTTTAGTAACAGTAGCCTTTGGACTCAATCCCAACATTTCACCTTAATAGTACAAGGCCTCATTGTTCCAGTGAATGAATGCGCGTACTCAAGAGTAAGTGTCCTTAGAAACAACCACTGCAACTTACATGTAACTCTAGACCTGGCCTTGTTCATTATGTATGTGTTTCACAGTTGAGTATTCATAAGTTACAAGATCCCAAAGGCCAACAAGCCCTGGGCCTGTTCTGGGATGTGCTAGTGGTTACACTGGCATTTCCCTGGCTCAGCAAAGAATTTTCATCTTGTGTGGGTTCAAGGAGCCCATGTCATATACACACTGCTCCTCAGACCAGATTGAAAAACAAAACAAAACAAAAAAAACCTTAAGAAAATACACGGAGGTAACTCAGCACAGCCTACAGTGGAACACCAGCAGGGTGAGTCGTTGCCCCCACCAGGATCCCTATTGAACTCTAACTGTGAGGAGGGAGTCACAGATATCAGGAATCTCAACTGTAAGGTGACAGTGTAACTAGAGCAGGGCCCCTCTGGGTGTATGTGATTCTTCATTTCCTCACACTTGCCAAAGCTTTATTCATGCAATTTACTAATTGTCCCAGAAACAGTAAAGGGTTTACTGTGAGCATCTCTCATCATAGATGAAGATGTTAGAATAGAAAAAGATGAAGCAAACTGTCACCCAGTAGATCATGGAGGAAATGCCCAGCCTTCACTTCCTCTCAGAGCTGAGAGAAACTACAGATTAAATAAATAGCATTTAGCATTCAGAAGAAAGGGCTCTAAGGTTTTTTTGTGAAGTAGACCATGAAATGCCTTCATTTTCTTAGAAGGCCTAGGGTTACAAACTATTATAAACATGTGAATCGGTTGCCCCAATTATACATATTTTTAATGTATAATTTATATATATAATTTATATATATATATAATTATGTATAATCCAGCCCCTTGCTTCTTTTGATAACCTAAGTATTATTTCTCTATCTTTAAAATATTTAAGGAAACAAACTTTTTTTTTCAATTATTTTCATCTTTATTGCTCCCCATCCCTGAAAAATTTTAAAAAGGGGCACTTCCTGCACAATTCATGGTATATGAAACATGTAAGAAGTTCAAACTTCAGAGTCCATAAATAAATCTCATCAGAGCACAGGATGCTCACAGCTACTTTCCCAGCAGCTTGTCACAGGATCGGTGATTCCAGCAAAGCTCAGATGTTTGCTTTCGGAGGCCTCAAGAAAAGTTTGCCACCTCCTGCTGTGGATTGTTGGGTGTTCCCTGTTCAGTTCTGGTGATGAGGCCTACAGGCCCTCAGCGCTCAGCTGGAGGAGGCTGCTTTTGGAGAGCCTTGGGATGGAGAGCCTTGGGAGGGTGGGTCTTCCCCAGCAGTGCCCAATGGCTTGCTATTTTGCCATTGTTTTGTTTTTTTAAAATAATATATACAATTTTTAAATTTTTGTGAGGGTTTTCCTGTTTCTTACTAGTATCGTTAAGCTTCATTATTTACAATATTGTCTTTGTAAAGATCTGTGGCATTTGCTCTCTTTTTAATAGTACATTTATAGCCGGGCAGTGGTGGTGCACGCCTTTAATCCCAGCACTTGGGAGGCAGAGGCAGGCGAATTTCTGAGTTCGAGGCCAGCCTGGTCTACCGAGTGAGTTCCAGGACAGCCAGGGCTACACAGAGACCCTGTCTCGAAAAACCAAATAAATAAATAAATAAATAAATAAATAGTACATTTATGCTTCCTTTGTGGGGGACACACGGTGCTTTGCCATGGGTAGAGGTCAGAAGATAACTTGTGGGAGTCAGTTCATGGCTTCCTCTATGTGCATCCTGGGAGTTGAATTCAAGTCATTATGCTTGGTAATAGATACCTTTGCCCACTGAACCATTTTGCAAATGCGCTTTATAAGTCAGTCTTTCTATAAACATCCATAGGGGGAATTTCTGTCTTAATGCAGAGGTTAATATTTTCCTGAATTCTGTGACTATTCAGGTTTTCAGTGTCCAGATGCATGCCCAGCTGCTGGCCAGAACTGAAATTGTGGTTTACTTCGTTTTTCATGTTTGTGAGTTTTGGTCTTCATTTTCTCTCTGCCTTACTTTCTCTCTTCTACTCCCTTCTGATCTATGAACTTTCATCGTACGTTTTAAAGGAACTATGCAGAACACTGAAAGTGTGCAAAAAGGAATTATAAATACATTTGAATTTTAATTCAAATAATAAATAATATTTGAATCTTCGAGGCAGAGCTTCACAGAGGCATCCATTGCTGTCCTGTGTCTAAGAGCTCTTTGCTTTCTGTGTTTTACTCAGGCCTGCCTGGGGCACTGTATTCATCTGCAGGATTCGAGCCCAGTAGGTGATGTTACTGAGTACTGAGGGGTTTTTGGCTGAATCTCCGAGGCCTTTCAAGAGGGCTCATGACATAGGCCAGAGGTTCCTCACTAGACTCAAAGTTCAAAGTTGCAAACAGATTTTATATCTATAATTGAAATTTAGCCCATTATAAGCAGAGACGGCAAACTATAGCAGTGCTTCTAGTATTTATAACCATGTTGCCAATAGAAACCACGAGTGTTTTCACATCATACATATGGTTGCAGATACTACAGAGTATCTGAGCCCTTTATCACCACAGAGTAAAGATTGTTGCTAAGCTCCCTATAGACAGCTAGATCTTGTCAATTAATGTTGATAGATAAGTATATTTATTACCGGCTGTAACTTTAATGCTTTGACTATCGTAATGCAGTTTTTGTTTGTTGCAATCCTTTGTGTTTCATGCATTTAGAAACATTTTTTTTTCCTAAGAAGGGGTCCTAGGCTAACAAAGTTTTTTTTTTCTTTTTTCTTTTTGCTTTGTATTTCATTGAGGCAAGGTCTTATTTTATCTTCCAGCTTCAAACTAATGAGACTCTCCTGCCTTGGTGTCCTCCCCTTCCAAATGCCAGGTCACAGACATATGCCACCACTCACTCCCAATTCCCAAAGAGGTTCCTGCTTCACAAAAGAGTGAGAAGTGCAAACACATGGGCATGCACACACACCATACATAGTTTCAGGAGTTCACAGAACTCCCTGATGAGACCAGCCTCTGAGGACATTTTAACGACACTTGCTCTACTTACTGCGTTGTGATGGTAGGTTGTATGAGGGGGTTTTATTTACTCTTAAATTTTACTTTAAGTGTATGGATGTGTTTCCTGAACACATGTCTGTGTACCACATGCATGAGGTGCCTGCAGAGACCAGATGAGGGCAGTAGAGCCCCTGGAACTGGGGTTACAAATGATTAGAGCCATCACGTGGGTGCTGGAAATCAAACCTGGGTCCTCTGGAAGAGCAGCCAGTGCTCTTAACCGCTGAGCCATCTCTCCAGCCCTCATTTATTTTTTTTATTCTATTTATTTATGTTATGTGTATGAGTACACTGTAGCTGTCTTCACATACACCAGATGACAGCATCGGATCCCACTACAGATGACTGTATCAATCAGATAACCAGCACAGTTATCTAGAAGAGCAGCCGGTGCTCTCAACTGCTGAGCTATCTCTTCAGGTCCTCATTTACTTTTTAAGTCCTCATTCACATGATTGCCTTACAGGAACTGACTTGCTCCACCCTCATGGTGTTGCTGCTGCTGCTGGTATCCATTGAGAATTACCCCTTCTCCCCTTTAATACAACCCCCTTGGCCTGTATCCTTCGATGCTCGCTATTTTCCAATGAAAGTTAAAGCTCCATCATTTCATAACTGAATTATAGTTTATATTAAAAGTATTTTTGTTTTGGATTTTCCAATATGCTACACATCTATTTCTTACCTTTGCAATTGGTAAGAGTTACAAATGCTAGCACAGACCAGTCACCTAATACCGTCCATGTCATTCTGTGCCTGTATTCATTCTGTCAAGTATATTTATTATTCATGTACAAAGAAGCCAAGGTTTATCTGTGAATATAACTGCATATTGTTATGTGTTCTAGACTTGAGTTTAGAAATTCCATCTACTTGACGGGTTTTTCCTCTTTCTTCTACCTGTTCATTGTGCTGGTTATCTGACTAAGTCTCTCACTTTACTGAGACCTGGCTGAGAGCACAGAGATTAATTCTTGTGTTTCTCAATTCTACCAAGCCTGGATGCTATTCCAGGAGCATCTGACAGAACTGGTCTGTGTTGGGGCAAAGCAACAGTCTTTAAAAGCTGATGAGGAAGGTCCTCAATCTGTCCTGGTTTTATTTCTCACACAGAAGGGAAGCTCTGTGATATGCCAGGGCCAGCTAGGTGGTAACCAGTGGCTTTTCTGTGCCGCAGAATGCCTTCTTTTTCCCTTCTCAGATCTCTCGGGTCACTCACCAGCTCTGTAATCACCACATTCCTCACAGAAGATGTAAAACTAAACACACAGCTGAATCATTCCCAAGCTGCCTCTCTTCTTGTCCCATCTTACTGTGACTGAAGGCGCCCTTTCTACAGCTGTCCTTGAATCTTTCTCTGTAAATTTTTTTCTATCCAGCTGTGACAATTGAAAGTGACTTAAGTGAGTAACTGGGAGCACTTATAATAGAACGTGCAAGATCTCACTATTGACCCATCAGTGTTAGGATGGGAATAAATCTAGGAGAATTCTCGGAGCACATTTGGCAGATTTAAATGCTGGCAACGACACTGGAAGAACCTTCTGGAGGCAAGCCTGTCTTTCCTCTATGAGTTAGTGTAATGTTGGCATTTCTAAGGGGGAAAATATGTAAGTACCTCAAGGGAAGAAATATTACTCACTTATGCCTAATACCTGTCATCTAAAATTACTTATAGTGAATAAAATTAGCTTATAATCCTTGTACCTTTTCACCCAGATTAATAGGTACCTGGCATTACTTTAACTGATGGTGATTGTTAACTTTCTTATGAGGTGTAAAAATTAGCGTTACTTTATATAGTTGTGATCTTCAAAAAGGTTATTGACTCTGTGCACGAATAAAAACA
The DNA here is from genome assembly GCA_030674055.1 of Rhabdomys pumilio. Classification (NCBI taxonomy): domain Eukaryota; kingdom Metazoa; phylum Chordata; class Mammalia; order Rodentia; family Muridae; genus Rhabdomys; species Rhabdomys pumilio. The sequence goes on from JANHMN010000003.1 coordinate 159,000,092, forward strand.
AAAGGCAGGTATTTAGTGTAGGCTTACTCAGATTAGATAATTCAAGTTTATAACAATTTTGTTTAAAAATGTTTATTTTCACACACACACAAATGTGTGTGTGCGTGTGTTTGTGTTTGTGTGTGTGTGTGTGCGTGTGTGTGTGCGTGTGTGTGTGTGTGTGTGTGTGTGTGTGTGTGTAAGGGACAATACAGGCCAGAAGACGTGCCATGTCTTGGAGCTGGAGTTAGAGGTTGTAACTGCCACTCAAGGTCGGAGCTGGGCATTGAACTCAGGTCCTCTGGAAGAACATCCAGCACTTCTAACCACTGTGCCATGTCTCCAGCCCCTTGTATCAATTCCCAATGCTGAGTTTCTGTTCTCTGTGATTACTTGCCTGTGGGAGGGCCAGCAGCCTTCCTTTACCTTCTTCCTTCCCTATTATTATGAAGTGAATTTAGTTACACTCTTTTGAAAAAAACAAATGTGTATGTGAACTTTAAAATCTATGCACTCTCTTTCATTTTTCCAATGTAAGTCTCTGAATGCAAACTGAATGTTAAGATACTTAGGGACCTGATGTGAGAGATGAAATGTACAGGAACTAGGGCGGATATAAAGGAAAGGCAATTCCTTGCCAAGTCCCTTTACAACCCTGTGTAGGAAGGAGCAGAACTGATAGCTAAGTGAATTGCCTCCACGGAAGTGCTGTCTCCTCTGGGCCATCCACCTTGTTGTGAGCAATAGAATTCCACAGTTTTGTACAGTAGAAGTTCTTTCATGGAGTTTTTACTAGAAGGCTGAGCAGACAGCTCAGTGGGAGAGATACTCGCCTACCATGTGCTCGGGTTCAATCTTCAGCAATTACAAGAGAAAGAAAGTTAGCCCTGGAGGATTTTCTGCTGGCTTTATAGGGTAACTGCATTCACCATACAAGGTTAATACTGTCTGTGTGCGTGTGGATTGGACTTTGATCCATGCTATATCTAAGTCCATAGGTCAGTGACAACCAAAAGATGAAGGTTAAAAAAAATTCCATGTAGCTGAGAAAATAACTTTGTTTGGAAGATATGCTTAGCCCTGTAAATATAGGTAAGCATTTTAAAAATTGATTTAAAATGAAGTTTGCTGTAAGAAGACAACAACAATAACAACAACAAAAATACTAAAAACACAGAACTGAAGGAAGAAAATGGGTCTACAGTCTCAAAATGGCTATGACATACACTTAGATTCTGTAACATGTTTTTAATGTGAAACTGTTTTAGAAGCCAGTGTGATGGCTCAGCACCTGCCAAACCTGACAATGTGACATGTATGACTGGGACCGACATTTTGAAAGAAGAGAACCAACTCCCACAAACTGTGCTCTGGCACTCATGAAAATAGATGAGCAAAATAAAAATGTTTTAAATATTAAAATTTTTAAACAAAAATCAAAAAATAGGTACCCTGAGAAGTAATATGCGGCTCATAGAAGACGTGGACTGTTTTCTGAAATATCAAATGCCCTTATAAGTCAATGCTTGTAAAGTATGCAAACTAATGCATAAGATGCAAGAAGAATGCAAATATCAGAGTGTAATGTCACACGCCCACTCAAGACTCGAAGGAGGGGCCGGTCACTGCCAATTTGCAGTGAGCCCAGACCATACTGAACAATCCTGTCTCAAAAGCATATAAATAACCATATACACATTTTTTGTTGTTGTTTTTCAAGACAGGGTTTCTCTGTGTAGCCCTGGTTGTCCTGGAACTCACTCTGTAGACCAGGCTGGCCTTGAACTCAGAAATCTGCCTGCCTCTGCCGCCCAAGTGCTAGAACTAAAGGTGTGCGTCACCACTGCCTGGCCACCATAAACACATTTTTAAAAATCAAGGAAAATGAAAGCTTTAGAAAAGAAAATAGAAGTGGCCCAAAATGTATGAAAAAATATCCAACCTTACTTATAATAAGAAAGGACACTAAAAGTAAGAGATTTGCTTTTTTTTCTCAGTGGGCAAAGGTAAATGCTTTTGGCAGCATGTTCTAAAGAGAGGCTATGAGGAAACATTGGGATACATTTATAGCAGAGCTTTGGCAAAGCCTGTCAAAATTTAAATTAGTGTGCACGTGTGTGTGTGTGTGTGTGTGTGTGTGTGTTTTCTTTGAGCAACTCAAATCCTAGCCCTCGTTTTTTTTTTTAAATAGAGATCTCACAAGTAAGTTGTCTACAGTTGTCACTGTTCGATGATGTAGGCACAAGGACATCTTTGACATTATACAATGACAAAATGCTGGGAGCAAGGTAAACTTCAATGAATAGTACTATTGTACTGTGTAATGTGCTGGGGTGATATTACATGCATAGTGTGAATTGATTAAAAGTGATTCAGTGGGATACTATGCCAATGTTGGAGACTCTCCAAGCACTTTGATGAGGAAAATGTAAAACGAAACCTATTATCAAGTAACATTTTAGACAAAAAAAAAATAGATTTATAAATCCGTATGCTATCTCTTGAAAGGTAAAGATAAAACTAACTGTGTTATTACTTCCAGCAGAGAGTGGTGCGAGGAGATTTGCTTTTCAAGGAAAATGAAAAAAATGTAGAGGAAGTAGACTGTCACAGGTAAATAGCTTTTACATGTGATGTATTTATAAGGATGCTGGAGAGACCAAGACAAAGATTATGTATGCAGTCAAATGTTGAGAGTCCTCAGGATTTTCTTTCAAAATTTTTGTTCTTTGCCAGTTTTCACATGTATATAATACAGGCTGACTACCCTACCCTACCCTACCCTGGGCATCTAGCTTCTTCCCACCTCAGTCAATCCCGACTGACTACCTGTCCCTTTCGAAGACTTATGGCTTTTGCTTTTGTTTTGTGGTCCGTTTAGTACAACCAGGGCCATTTCTGAGACCATTGGATTAGGATTGTCCACTGGAGACTGATGGCGTCTCCAGTGGGTTTGTAACTGAAGACACAGGTTCTCCTTTTCTCTCAGCTGATAGGTAGCGATTAGTTTAGCAAGGATAAGGCAGGGAGCTGAGATTTACCCCCTTTACAATGGATTTGCTGTAGTCTCATGGATGATAGCAGAACACGTGAACTTTCTGGATCAGAAACACAGGACTTTTCGGCTCGTGGCATGGCAAACATTCTGATGACCTGCACACAAGTCTTTCCTTCATTCCCCGCCTCCCTAGAGGCAACATGAGCATAATGTTCACGTGCCTGCATAAACACTGAGTTCATTCTCAGGAGAGAAGCCACAGATACAACTTCAGCCTGAAACTGGACCTGGAGAAGACAGAATAAGTGGCAATTAGCTCCATTCACAAGATGTGCAGGGACAGGATATGCTTGGGAGAGTCGTTTGTCCATCTCTTATTTGTTAATGATAGTACGTTCACATACAGAGTTCTGGAAACATGGGTGAAGCTTCAAGGCTAAAAGTAACTCTTGGTGCTTTAAGGCTCTTAGCTGAGTAGTATGGGGTGTTCCTTGATTTGTTATTAATTAGATTACTAGCCCCGGACCTTGCATCTCTAACTCAGCTGGGATCAAAGATCACTGTGGTCACAAACTCTGTTTTCCTATCTGGCCCACTATTGTAAGGGCAAGTTATTGATCAACTGAAATTAGGAATGTAAATGAATCAGAACGCTTCTTCTTAGTGCTAACAATTAACTGTAGCATATCACCTTGGCACTCGCCAAAGGGACTTCGTTAGGCTCCCAGGTTTGGGAAGTAGCGTCATTATTTTCCTCTCACTGGAGTGAGTCTCTCATGTTTGTTCTCTAACTCAGCGTCACTGAAATCCATTTGAAGCCTGTGCTGCTGGCGGGCGTCTGAGCTGAAATCTGAAATTGAAGGTTCAGCCTTGGCTTGGGCACCTGGCTAAGGAAGCATGTGGCAGGAACAAGCTTTCATTCATCAGTGGAATACAGTGGTGTTCTTTCACAGCTTGGGGTGGGCCAGTTAGGACCCGTGGTGGGTCTACTAAAGGATGAATTGGCACCCTGTTAGAAAGGTGTTAAATCCCTCCTGGGCCACCTTGAGACGCCCTATTTTTGTAGCACCAATGACCCAGATTTTATGACATTTTATTTCAAGGTAATATAGACGAAGAAAATATGTAAACTTAAAAGTATACTGCTCAGGAGATTTTCATGAGGTGAGCACGCTTGTATAACCAGCACCCAGGTGAGGAAACAAGGTATTTCCTACCTCCCTAGTGCCTCCCTCCTGATCAGCATGACTGCTTTGAAGCCTCCCAAAGAGAATTCAGCCTTGCAGACTCTCCTGTGTATGTTTCCCTTTGCTTTGTATTATACCTATGCAAGTATATCACACATACTGCTTGTGGGTGGTCAGACTCTGTCTATTCCTATTACTGGTTCTCGGCTGGACTGATTTTGTTCCATGTCAAATGGGACGGAGATGCTGATGTTTGGATTTTATAGTCTTCCAACTGGGTTAGGGAAGAGGTTACTCCTAACCATCCTACAACACAAGCAAGAATTGCCAGGAGCAAAACACAACCAGTACTTAGCTGGAGACACAGGTCAGTATAGTCTTGTGTGACATGAATATTTTTCTACTTATTTACCTGTGTGTTTCTCAGAGCCTGACTTGCGTATTCACGAGCATTGTGAAATCCAGACCTGGCTTTGGTACTCCTGAATGCATGCTTACACAGAAATTAAAGAAGACTACCAAGCAATGAGGCACCATGGTGGATGCACACCTGAATTGCCAGAGTGAAGCTTACACGGGTCATATAATGAGATCTCTATTTCAAAACAGAAGGCTTTCCGGTGAGAGGAGTTGTAGATGGTGACAATGAGCTGTTGTGTGTGATCTCAGTCGTAGTCAACATTTCAGTTTTCGGATGGTTACCAGAATTTTGAAGAGAGTCTAAATGAGCTTGTCTCACAAGCTTTTCCTCAAAGACTGAAAAAGCCTCTCCTGCCCACATGCACATGCCCATGTGTATGGTGTGTTCGTGCTCATGATTGTGTGGGTATACAGGTATGCATGTGTAGATCTCTCACTGAACCTAGAGATCACTGGTTTGGCTGGACTGGCTGACCGACAAGCCCTAGGGATTCTCCTGCCTCTCCCTCCCCAGGATCACCTGACAGTCATGTGCCATCATGCCTGATTATTTTTTATACAAATGCTAAAAAATAAACTTGGATCTTCATGTTTACACAAGCAAGTTGAACTTTACCAACTGAGACATTTCTCCAGTCCCTAAGATGATGTCACCACTTGTATGTGCAGTAAGTTTATGCACATGCTCATGTATGTACATGTGGGCTTACATGCATGTAAAAGGCAGAGTTCGGCATCCAGTGTCTTTTTCCATTGCTCTCCGCCTTAGGTTTTGAGACAGAGTGTCTTAGTGCATGTACACTCACCCACTGGGCTCCACTAGCTAGCCAGAAAGCATTAGAGATGCTCTGGCTTCTGCATCCCAGCCCAGGGGTAGGTAACAGGCATGGCCACAATTGACCTTTTATGAAGGTGCTGGGGGTCCAAGCTTAGGTCCCTGGGCTTGTGCAGCCAGCGATTTACCAGCCAAGTTCTCTCCCCAACACCGAAAGGACTTTCTTAAAGATGCCTTCATTGAGAGGTAATTTTCATACCATAAATCCACTCATTTTAACTAGAAAATCCAAGAATTCCTAGAAAAGTTGCAGAGTTGCGCAGACATTGCCCTTGAGTTTAGACCCTGTCCACATGTCACAAGTCCCCAGCACCTTGTGCAATTGTCCCCATTCCTGCCCCGAGACCCAAGAAACTGTCAGCAGTTTCATCTCCGGATATTTCCCTTTCCCATTACTGGAATGATGGAATGTGTGGTCTTCTGGGTCTGTCTTAGAGTGCCTTCAATGCTTAGCACACATAGTTGGGCGTCAGAACCTCTTCCTTTTATATGATGGAGTGGATCCCATTGTATAGACAGATTCTCTTTGGTCCAGTTACAGGTTGATAGACATTTGGGTTGTTTCCAATATGAGACGTTGTGAAGAAAGAACTCTAGAGCAGAGCCTAATGCAGACCACGCCAACTTATTTGGCCCACGCCCTCTACTCTCCCCCTACCAAGCGAACACAGGATTATCAGAGAGGAAAATCAGAAATTTGTGAAGCGTTGATGTCATTAACCTTTATTTAAACTATAAATTGAAGTCTTAGTAATCCAATTCACCATATTTCAGTTTAAAAATAAAGCGGTCTTCATTGCCATTCAAAACCCTTTCCTGGTTTGTTTTGTGTTTGTTTGTTCTGTTTTGGTTTGATAGTGACCAATAGGAGAGTTGGCTCTGAAGTTTCTGGCTGTTAGTAATGTGCTGTCTCGTACAAGTCAGCAGCCAGCTGCATTGCTCCACCTGAAAGGGCTGGCATGCGGCTTTACCCTGCAGGTTTGTAGCTGTCTAACTGCACTCACTGTCATTTGGTGTCTCCGTTACGTGCATCAAGCACTCAGAAAAACTTGACTTCTACGTAAGTAGAAGTTGGGGAGGAGGACTTAGTGTGACTGCCTCATGCTTCTTAAATGATATTTTGATCTGGCCTAGTCCATGATTTTTAGGTTGGTATTTTGATCAATAACTGCCTTGTCATTACAGAATAAAAATAAGAAAGAGAGAGATGAGAGGAGGCGAATGAAAACTCGGCTCATCTTATCTATTTCCATGTTGGCATTTGTCCCAAGGGAGGAAAAAAAAAATCTGTGCTTCAGGTTGGCTGGGATAGCCTGAGCCTCAGCTTACAGAAGCAGAAGGGTAGCTGGGCTCTTTCTCCTCCTTCGCCAGTCTCGTACCACGCATCTGTTACAGCAGCACTGCTGAAGAGATAACAGGATAACAAATGTAAGGCTAACCTGGGCTACACAGTGAGTTCAAGAAAGTATAATACTACATAGTATGATGTTGTTAAAAAAATTTTTTTCAAGTTAAAAAAAAAAACCAAGTTCATTCTGGGAAGATTTCCCATCTCAAGTCCATTGGAATTATTGAAGTTTTAGGAATAAGTCCTTAAAATTATTTTATTAGACAAAAAAAAATATATGAAATGTGACATTTAAAAATGTTTCAAAAAAGAGAGAAAACGCTCACCATAAACAAGCATGAAAAAGTAAAGAAAATTCCCACCTCTGGTGTCAAGCCATCTGCCTCAACTAAGGATGTAGACAGTGTGGATTTTAGAAGTGGGGGTGGTGACTTTTCTCTGTGTCCTCCCCCAGTAGGTGGCAGGGGCAAAAGCTATCATAGGAAAGAGTGTGTAGGAAATCGTGGGCAGTTTGTGACATACTGAAGAAGAGCTGAACCAGTAAAGGAGAAGCATCTGGAAGCCTCTCCATTCAGGATTAAAAGCAAAGAGAGCTTGAAGCCCCTAGCTATCATTCATGCTTTTCCTGCTGCCGTCTGAGGATAGGGCCAAACATTTTGAGGTGTGTAGCTGCTCATATATGACTGAGCCCCAGATCCACATGAGCCCACAAGTATGCTTTCAGAAACTGTGGTCTCATTGTCAGTGCCAGGGACTATACAGTCCTTGACTCACCAGGCTTCTGCCACCAGCCTTGGAGTAGTGTACAGTCAATGCGCCTGCAGAATTGTGGATGAAAATGTTTTGTCTCTGATGTGGATTCTTGAAGGTTTAAGCCCAGGGTGTCATTACCAGCTATTTCAAGCTTCTTCCATTTATTCAGATGCAATGGCTTTTGTCTATTATGTGCCAGTGGGGGAGAATAAAGTCTAACTGTAGCCTGCATAGCCTTTGGGGGCTTATTTACAACCACGGTGTATCAGTATGTGTCAAAAGTGCATGTGTCAATACATTGAACGAGTAGAGTCCAGGTTGGAGTCTAGCCTCCTAAGACCACTCCAGAATCCCAAGGGAGTAATTGTCACATGCCCGTGACAGGTCTCATTCACAGTCTAACGTAGTCAGATACTCAGGGTGTGTGCCATGGTTTAAACTCTGCAGATTATTTGCTTAGGCTACTCATGAGGTGTAGATGAATAGAATCGTACAGTGTGTGATCTGTGGCTATCTTACTGTGATGCATGTGTAAGATCTGTCCTTAGCAGTTGTGTGCTTCGGTTGCTGTCACTGCTGAGTAGGTCCATTGCATATGGTTTATTTCCATAGCCTTTTGTTGATTGGCAGTTGGGTGTTTGCTGTTATTCCATCCTTTGTGCTTGTTTCTTTGTTTTGATTTGTGTGGTTGGTTTTCAATATTTCACCAGATCGCACTCTGTCAATCAAACTGGCTTCAAACTCACAGCAATCCTTCTGTCTCAGCTTCTTGGGTGTTAAGATTAGAGGCATGAGCTAAAAGGATTCAAGTATGAGGTTTTAGTAGCTCAATGGGAAGATAAAACCAGCTCCCACAAACTCATGTCTAACCTTGTGTCTTAGTTAGGATTTTACTGCTGTGAACAAACATCGTGACCAAGTATAAAGGACAATATTTAATTAGGCTGGCTTACAGGTTCAGAGGTTCAGTCCATTATCATCAAGTCAGGGGCATGGCAGCATCCAGACAGGCATGGTGCAGGAGAAGCTGGAAGTTCTACATCTGCATCTGAAGGCTGCTAGCAGAATACTGACTTCCTGGCAGCTAGGATGAGGGCCTTAAAGACAACACCCACAGTGACACACTACTCCAACAGGGCTACATCTTCTAATAGTGCCATTCCCTGGGCCGAGCATATACAACTATCACACCTTGTCATTAAAGCCTTGTCCTGGAGTCAAGTTTTATGTTTAGGGAAGGGCTCTCAAGTGGCTCTATTTGTTAACCAATATGTATGAATCCCCAAAAACTCCTTTGCAGACTCAGCAGGGCTTCCCATTTTCAAACTGGCCAGTGACAGGAGACAGGCATGTCCTTAGGCCATGGTATCTTTGCTCCTTCTTTTTGGTTCCGTCTTTACCACATGGAGAATGAAGAAACCTAAGGGCATTATTGTCTTGTTTCAGTTTGTTCTCTTGCCTGAGGAATCCTCTCAGCCCATGTGGCATATTTGTTTTAACGTTTTTTAAGAAAAGAAATATCAAGCCCATATTTTGTTTTGTTTTGCCTTATCTATAAAATCTTTGCAGAAGCATGTTTTTTGTTTGTTTTGTTTTGTTTTGTTTTTTTGTTTGGGGGTTGTTGTTGTTTGTTTGTTTGTTTGTTTTGTTTTGCCATTTCATCCAGAGGCACACTCAGATGTGACATCAAGAAGTCACTGGGATATAAGTGAAGGGCTGTGAATGTGTCACCATCTGTTCCATTCACTATATGATGTGAGGTCCTCCGCTCTTGTGGCTTTCCCTGGGCATTTCAGGAAATTTTCTAATTCTGCCAGTGTCCTGTCGACTTGGTGTAATAACAAGAATTCATGGGGCACCCCACTGCCTCTGACTGTCGGGAACCTATACTTCATCCAAAGCTACATGCTTGCTAGGCACCCGGAGGGCATCATGGTCCTTACTTCCTGTTCTAGAAATAAGGAGTTATTTATAGATTCAAGTATAGACTTAAAAATTAATAACAGAGATGATTAGTTATACGTGTGTAGCTATGCTTTAATTATTGTTTTTCTCCAAGCAATTTATTAAAAGTGTGCAGGCTGACCTCCATAGGACGTTTTCCTTTCCTTCCACACTAGGATCTGTGAGTTGTGCTAGCCAGAACGGGGAATGTCATGTTTCCAAAAAAAGAAAAAAGAAAGAGAGAGAGAAAGAAAGAAAGAAAGAAAGAAAGAAAGAAAGAAAGAGTGGGGGAGGGGGAGTCTTTGCTCATTGGTTGACAGAGGGGGAGGGTGCAGTAGAAAGTCTGAATTCAGGGTTCTGGAGCGTGAGGTTGCCTTCTCTTCCCCATTCCCATTCACACCCAACTCACAGACCTTCAGACTCTGCAACCCATTCATTTACCTCCAGGCCACCAAAGCCAGTTTGTAACTAATCCCAATGCCATGTGTAGAAGCTGAGTATTCTCAACATCAGATATCATGTCTTGGGGGAAGTTACCTAAACTCTGAAGATATATCATGTCTGCAATTTCAAAATGAACCATAGAAGAGTAAGCCCCTGGGGCCAGATGGATGGCTCTCCTACAGTAGAGCTGTTGCTGTTTAAAGCAGGGAAAAGATTGAGACCAAGAACAGATAAGCATCTGAGGAGACAAACACTGCTCTGAAGTCAGTTCCTAAAGACAGAATTTTATCAGTGGCATAAAAGTACAGGTGAGGGAGCCCAGAGGAAACAACTCCAGTGTTCAGAATGAACGAAATCTGAGGCTTATGTTTTGAGGTTAACCCTTACTCAGATGCTAGATAAGACACCAGAATGTCAGGCTGGAGAGATGGCTCAACGGTTAAGAGCACTGGCTGCTCTTCCAGAGGACCCGGGTTCAATATCCACATGGCAGCTCACAACTGTCTGTAACTCCAGTTCCAGGGGGACCCAGCATCCTCATTCAAACACACATGCTGGCAAAACACCAAGCATATAAAATAAAAGTAAATACAATCTGAGAGAGAGAGAGAGAGAGAGAGAGAGAGAGAGAGAGAGAGAGAATGAATACAGGAATGTCTGGTTAAATCTGAATTTCAGATTAATAGTTTCGTTCATTAATAGTTTCATTAATAGAATTTTAGATTAATAGACACATGTTAAATGTGTCCAGATAGATAACATATTGAACATTCTTTTTTAAATCTGGCAACTTTATCTAGATGTCTGATGTTTTGCCACTATGGTCTCAACGGTTTTTGTTGTGGCCTTACTCCTGGTGTGTGTGTCTGGGCTGCTTTCTGAAGCTCCAAATTATTACAATTCTCAGTAAATAGCTGGTACTTAATAATCTTTTTTTTTAATTTTAAAGGAATAAAATAGCTTAAAACAGTATGATCCTATAACCAAGGTATAAACACAAAGCTATATATACGAAAAGATAATGTAACTAGTAGTATATTTAGAGTCGTGACTGATTGGATTACTTAATAAACTAGATCATGTAAGCAAAGAATTTAATTACTAAATATGTCATTCCTACTTCAGTAAGAAGTGGTGAACAGCCAAGATTAAGTAGTGGTCAAGAAATAATAGTCTTATCACAATTTAATATATTTTTCTCTGAAGTTTAAAATCTGTTAATATTATTTATTTGATACAATACACTAAATTTTTACAGTAGCTTAATTGAAATATAATTACTATACAAATATTTTGATGTTAGATGTGGGGTTTTTTTTTTTTTTTTGCTGAGTTTAGACATATATAAGTCACCCTTATCAGGTTTTTAGCTATAAACTAATCTATAACTATACATACTTTAAAATATTCCTTAGCCTGGAGAAACATCTCAGAGGTTCAGGACCTGGATTCTGTCCCCAGCATCCACCTATGAGCTTACTGTTCCAGGGCATCTGGTACTCTCTTCTGGCCTCCACAGACACTAGGCATATACATGGTACACTTACGGATAAACCACTCATATACAAAAAATAAAAATAAGTATATCTTTAAAAATAAAATGTTTATTTTTGAGAATTTTATATATGTATGCAATGAAATATGACCACATCTACCCCTCTCTTCCCCCTCCAACTCCTCTCCTATTACCCCAACATACCACCCCAACTTATACATTTTATTTGTATGTGTATGTGCGTGTGTGTGTGTGTGTGTGTGTGTGTGTGTGTGTGTGTAAGGTGCACATCTGTGCACATGTGGAAGCCAGCATGGAGTAGTGGATTCCTGGGAGCCACAGTTCCGCGTGTTATCAGGATGCCTGCCTTGTTAGAGGATGCTGGGATCTAAATTCAAGTCCTCACTGTTGTACAACAAGTGCCTTTCACTGCTGAGACATCTCTCTAGCCCTCTACTTGGTAAGTCAGAAGTACTATTGCATTTCAGGCACATGAATTCAAAAGCAGATGTGAGCAGAGAATCCCCTAAATGCAGACAGGTATGTCAGGAAACAACTGTTTGTGACCTACATTTGGGCACATTAGCCAGTGTTTCCTAGCTCTGTGCTTGCCTGAGCACTGAAACTCTCCGAGATGCTTCATTGTTGATGTTGCTGTTTAACCAATAAGACCCTCCTACAGTCCTCAGACTCTGCCTCTCACCAGCTGAGTTATGTCTTGGGGAGGGTCCTAAGAATCTGTATTTCCCATAAGGAGAAATTAGGCCAGGTGAAGAAATAAACCATCTGGCCAGACAGACCTCTGTGGGGTTAGACGAGGTCATTGTGCAGTGTGTCTGGGGCCTGGGGGACGGAAGGGTAACTGAAGCTTGGCTGTGATGTGTGAGGCACAGAGAGTGGGAAAAGAGGAGGACAGTCCAAGCAAGGAGAGTTCCGGCCAAGGTTCAGAAAGGAATATCTTGTTCTAGAAAGAAGAATGGGGTTCATGAGACTGTCAAAGAAGGACCTAGGACGGTGCCATATACCCATAATCCCATCACTGGGAGGTTGAAGCACGATTAGTCTCAGTTGAGCTAAGCCTAGGGTGCTTAGACAGCAAACAAATGGGGGAAAGGCAATGGGAGAGAGGCTGGAAGCTTTAGCCTGTGTCCAAGATGAAGTCTGTTGGCATTGCTCTGAAAATAAGGGAAATCTCTTACGTTGCCAGTGAATGGACTGATGCATTCTCAGTCCATTCTCACGCAAACTCCACTTTGAAAGGTGTCAGGGAGGCTCCCAGGAACAGCTGGCTAACAGGAACTGGATGACTTGAGAATAATTGGCTGAGTTTGGTGATAAGAGTTAGAGATACGCTGATAGATAGCTTTTAAAAGAAGAGTTAAACGAGTCCTGATGACTCCTAGGATGATAAGTAGCCTTTTGAGAATGGGAGAGGCACAAAGACAATAGGGTGAATTCTGTCTTGATTGTGTCTTTTCAGTGGCTGGAGAGGGCCACAAATGCTAGGCATTTGGGTATCTAAAGATACAGATGTGGAGTTTCTAGCATCCTGGTGGTAGGCAAAGTCTTGGGAACAAGTGAAATCACTGAGTGCTCACTGGAAGTTCTGCAGAAAACAGGACAGAGAGAACCCTGTTATAAAAGAGGTTGGGTGTCTTATAAACAGCAGAAATCAAATTAGATCTGCACTAAAGAGCCCTTTCTAGGATCCTGAAACTTGGAATCCACGGGTAGGATTAGGTAGTGGCAGGGAAGAGATAAGTGGAACTGAGAGTAGACGCCCCTCAGGTCTGACCTCTAACAAAGAGGAAGGGAAAATCCATGATTCAGCACACAACTGGAGACCTCAATACCGGTCCAGTCTCGAACACTGTGATGATCAGGGAAAACTGCATTTGAACTACCGGAATTGGCTGTAGCTTTTTAAGCATTAGTGAAAGAGCCTCTCGAAGCCCGGCTGGTGGAGGTGTGATGGGTGCAGATAGGATCCATGTGCTGTGAAGACAGAAGCTGAGTAAGGTCGTGCCACCATTGCTGATTCGTGTACAGCATTTGCTATTGAGCTAGACTGCTGGTATCCTGATAACAAAGAGTAGAATCGCCCCAAAGAACTACTTCTAAATAGATCCACGACCCCTTTTTTCTATTAACTTTCTTATTCCTCTACCTGGGTCAGGGGCCTAGAAGGAAGGTTGAAACATTTAAGAACTCTAAGTAATGTAGGCTTTGAAAAATCTAAGCTTACATCCCACAAATATCAGAGGCTGGGAGACAATAAATTCTCTTGGCTCAGTGGTTCTCACCCTTCCTAATGCTGCGACCCTTTAATACACTTCCTCGTGTTGTGCTGAGCCCCAACCATAAAATTATTTTTGTTGCTACTTCATGGCTGTAGATTCGCTACTGTTATGAATCATAATGGGGTAGTTGACCCACATGTTGGGGATCACAGCAAGGACAGGCATTTCTGAGGGAATGAGCATGAGAGATTAGATATTTGTTGCTCAATTCAGTAAGACCACCACGTGTATACAACAGTTAAAAGTGAGATTGATTCAGTTAGAGACCTTGGGATTTATGCAGGGCTTTAACGTTAGTGCCCCAAGGTGCTGAACCTGTCCCTTCCTGCAGAACTCGTCACAGGAAAAGTCCAAACTGGGTAGTCCCCCATCTAGTGGCAGTGTGGCACCTCCATAGTCTCCCCTCTCTTCCAGCTGTTGCCTGGTGTGTCTGGGGCACAGACTTCTCACAGAGATCTCTAACAGCACACATACTCCAGGGAAGAGGGAAGCACCCATATTTTCTTCTGCTCTGCCATATGTGAATGATGCTTACACACGAAATTTGCCATTCAGAATTTTCTCGTCAAGGACTCGTGTTTTTCAGAGCTGGGGGTGTGGGGAAGGCAGGGCAGGAAAAATACTGTAAAAAAGCCTCATATAGTGTTTTCAGATCTTACGTTTTAAAGCCGCTCCACTTAAGACACAATTGTGTTGTCATTTTTGTTAAACCTAAAGTATTCAAATTAGCATCCACCTGATGTCAGTGTCTGCTTTATTATTGGACTTTCAAAAGTCCAGTCATCTCCATTGTCAGGATATCTCCTCTTTAAATGATCTTGCTTTCCATGTAATGATTCACTGAAGCTCCCAATGATAAGGACTGGGAAAAAGGATCCATCTAGTCTTCTTACAGAAATTTTCATTTTAATCCACCCTAAAACTTCCCACTTGATCACAGTTTTTTGCTTAATAAATTCTAGATTTGGGCCATTTCTATGTTGTGCAATCACTTTGTCCCTGGACATCTAATGTGGCTTTGTTTCTTACAACTCGAAAGTATTTTAGCATGTTTTCGAAAATATGCTTAGCATGATAAATAATACTGTCTCTGACGTGCTCCCTGAAGGCCCAGATGTCAAATGTGTGTTCTATGGCTGAGGCTCTCTATGAGAAAGTGGAAGATGTTGGTTGGAAGCAGTTAGCTCATTCAGAGAGAGGTGTGCCCAGGGGGGTCCTGGGACCTTGGTCCCATCTCTCTTCTTCCTGGACATCATAAAGTGACAAACCTACTTGTTATGTTCTCTTATCGATGTGATCTGATGCCACAACCACAAATTACCTTGGAGGACAAACTCTAAAACCCTGTGCCCAAATAAATCCCTTCCTGATAAAATGTATCTCGGGAATGTTGTCACATTCCAGAAAGCTGAGGAACATAATCAATAAATTTATTTCATGATAAATCACACTTTATTGTGAAAACTATACCCGTGAGCTTAGATTGAACATGGTCCGTTGTCAACTTCCTTTATCTTTGGATAAAGAACCGTATTTCCCCATGTATAAACTCCTTACACATGCATGCGCTGTTTTAAAGTTAGTGACTTGCCAGGTATTATAGCTCACACCTTTAAATCCCAGAACTCAGAAGGCAGAGGTAGGCAAATCTCTGTGAGTTTGAAGAGAGCCTGGTCTACCGAGTGAGTTCCAGGACAGCCAGAACTACACAGAGAAATTGTCTCAAAAACAAACAAAAAATAGTGATTCTTCTTCACTTAAAACTTTCCTGTCGCCCAGTAACTACAGGATTGGAGCTGACTGTTGAGTACCCCAGTAGGAGGTAACTGTACCAAGGCAGAGCGAATGGCCTTTGGGTTCAGCGACTACCAAACCCTACTACACAGTTAGCATGTTTTGGATGAAGTCCCCAGGGGTGACCACAGTAGACAAAGACTCTGAAGGTAAAGGTGAATAACTTACTAAAGAGAATTTGTAGAGAGGTTCCCATCTGCTGTAGCTGTTCAAAAGCCGCTAGGCCTCTGTTCTCTTATCGAGAACAGAGGAATCAGTTAAAGACTAGACACGTAAGGTTAAACGCAATACTTATAAATGCTTGGTAACCTCCCAGTACTTCACCACGCAGATTAGAGGGACTCAGAGTTCGGGGGAACTGGCTCCTAAGGTGTCAGGGTTATCAGCTGTGGGTTTGTTCAGCGATTGCTTTGGGTTGGCTATTGTTCTGTTGGTTGTCATTTACCTCAGAACTTGCTTTTCCTTGCATATCAGGAATCCCTGAAAGCATCACATTTTCTGGTTACAAAATCTTTATATTTAAAGGAAGACATACTACTTCCAAATTTAATGCTGAAAAATCAGAATATAGACATAAGAGGGAAGACAGCTGCCAACCTCAGGATGATTCCTGCTAGTGGTTTTTGTTTTGGTTTGGTTTGATTTGGTTTTGTTTTTTGGTTTTTTGTTTGTTTGTTTGTTTGTTTTTTTTGTTTTTTGTTTTGTTTTTTTTGTTTTGGTTTTTCGAGACAGGGTTTCTCTGTCTAGCCTTGGCTGTCCTGGAACTCACTCTGTAGACCAGGCTGGCCTCGAACTCAGAAATCCACCTGCCTCTGCCTCCCAAGTGCTGGGATTAAAGGCGTGCGCCACCACTGCTCAGCCCTGCTAGTGTTTTGTTGTTGATTTTCCAGACTCTTTGTTCTCTGTAGCCTTATACATATGTTTAAAAAGTGAATTTTAAAGGTCTGGGGAGGTGGTTTAGTGGTTAAGAGCCCTTACTGCTCTTTCAGAAAACCCAAATTCAGTTTGCAGTACCCATATCAGGTGCTTACAATCTCCTGTAACTCCAGCTCCAGGGGATCCAGCACCCTCCTTTGGCCTTCAGGGGCACCCACACACCTGTGTGCATATATACACCCAGACACCAATAAATAAAAGTAGCTTAGAAAGTGAAATTAAAGCTAACTTACTCTGCAAACTGTTTTCTATTTGAGACTATGGCAGGACGCAGCTTCAGGTGGGAACGCGCTGACATCATACGTAGGTGCTGTCATCGCGTTAATTCACAAGCGTATTTGTGGTTTCTAACTTTATAGCTTAAATAGAGTTGCTATGAATAGTTTTGAATACGAATCGCAATCCCTGCATTATGATGGCAGAGAGTCTTTAAAGCCAGGGCGTGGCAGAGAAAAGTCAGAGGAATGCTTCCATGGTCTCAGGAAATGTTTTCCTCCCATGGAACACACACCAGCAAGAGAGCAGCTGGTGAAACACCTCTGCGGGTCAAGTTCAAAAGCCAGTGGGTGGTTTCCAGGGATGCTGTGGGTTTGTTTGCACTGTGCAGGGTGAACCTGGGTGAAGGGAGAACTCGGATGCACTCGCTGCTCTTTTACGTTAGGAAACTTAACTGAGCCGCCCGCACAGTTTCTGGATGTCTCATTCCACCGGCGTCCTCCCCTTTGTGAGACACCTGTAAGGCTAGCTCGGCTCTGGGACTGTCCCACTCCACCGTGAACTTGCTGAAATCTTTGACGTGCGATGTGATCTTCCGGTCACACAACGTCAAGGCTGAGGCTCTCTGCCATGACCCAGGGTTCCTCACTTTAAGTTCAGAAGTTTCTCTGCTCTCCTTTTTCTGCGCCACCAATGAGAGGAAGGGGAGTGTCCGCGGAGGAACACGGCGCACCTAGGTTGTGAGATGTGACCTGGATTCTGAAGAGCTCAGGAAATCGACCTTGGGCAGAGGCCGGGCCGTCTCCTCTTCCGGTAACAAAGTACCTCTCTAGGCAGTACATTGGGCAAAACCAGGTGCCTTTAAACTGGGATGGGTGTGTTTGGAGTGCTTCCTGGGTGAACTTTTGTAACCAGACCTGCAAGAGTAGCGACATCTTGGTCGTCTGTGTGAAATTCATGATTCCATATAAGATGTAGTCCTATCTCCTGTCTGATGTGGTCAAGAACTCTACTGTCTCAGACCTGCCCCAGGGAGAACCCACATCCCCAGAATCTCCTAAATATGGATGGTTTTAGACTATTAACAGGTCTTCACGAGGTTCTCTCTAAATTCAACAGCCTACTCCATGTCTGGGTTTTTTTTTTTCCTACTACTTTATTTAAATATTTATCCTAGTTAAATATTTTATCAACCACAGGAGGGAAGCATCTTGTTTTTCAGGGAAGTGGATGGAAGTTCTGGGTAGTTAATAACTCTCTGTGGGTCACAGCATAAGGAGACTCCGAAGTGGGCATCTCATCCAAGTTTGCTTGGCTCTAGTTTCAACTTTGTTGTTGTTGTTGTTGTTGTTGTTGTTGTTGTTGAAGGGAAATTTTCTTGGCAGGAACTTTTGAAAGAGTTTTCTTTGAGACCTAGTATAAAAGTATGTCACCAACTTTGAGGTTCCAGCTAGGTGACAGTGTTAGGCACTGAGGGCAAGACTATGCTCCCCATACATACAACAGCTCCCATCGTGTGTGTGTGTGTGTGTGTGTGTGTGTGTGTGTGTGTGTGTGTGTGTTACAAAACTGTAGGGTGGGTCCTTTTCTGGCCAGAGATTTTCTTTCCAAAGCTTAGAACACCACATGCTCTTCACAGAACTGCAAGGCTTCCAGTGAGGAAGGAGCCCGTTTAGCCACCCCATCCTTCTGCAGTTCAAATATCATCAAACAATCTAATCTATTTTATTTGTTTGCCGTTGTAAAACATCAAAATTGATTTTTGAAAGAAGCAAAATGTTTTTGCTGAACCAAAAGAACTCAGTACCTGGCCACTGGAAAATAATTTTGCTTAAACTTTGCTATAGTGAAAAAAAATTGTATACAACTCACCATTAATACACAGCTTGAGGAGCTGAGAGATGGCTCTGTGGTTAAGAGCACTGGTTGCTCTTGCAGAGGCTCTGGGTTCCGTTCTCAACCAACACCTACATAAATTCCAAGAGATCTAGCGCCTTCTTCTGGCCTTCCAGGGCACTACATGCAAGTGGTACCAATACAGACACATATGCACACATAAAGGAGAATATTTTTAATTCTCTCTTTTTTAAGGCCAGGTAGGTGATGGTGGCACATGTCTGTAATACCAGCTACTTGGTATGGTAATAACAAGTTCTAAGCCATGTTGGACTGCACAGCAAGCGTCAAAGCCACTTTCAAAAGGGCTGGCAGTATCAGCTGAATTGGAGGGAACTTAGCCCACATGTGTAAGGCCCTTGGATCAAGCTCCACCACTGTTAATTAAATAAATGAACAAACACAGTCAATGAGTAACTAACTGGTTTTAAACGAAGAGCTTCTGGAGACGGAGACGGACGGCATCAGCATCTATCATGTCTGAGTCCCCACAGATTAACAGAATGTGAGCTGATTCTGGGTTTCTGCCCACATGCTGAGAAAAAAAATCGCCAGAAAGAGACAGAATGAAGTTTGCAGGCTCATTGCACAGGTAGTCTAATGTCCTGTGGTTAGAAGATAAGACCTCCCCGGGCAATGGTGGCGCACGCCTTTAATCCCAGCACTTGGGAAGCAGAGGCAGGCGGATTTCTGAGTTCGAGGCCAGCCTGGTCTACAGAGTGAGTTCCAGGACAGCCAGAACTATACAGAGAAACCCTGTTTCGAAAACCCAAAAAAAAAGAAGCTAAGACCTCTTCTATAAATACATTAGCATCCAGGAAGGGGTTTCTCTGTCTGAAATCTTACATGCTTTTTGTTTCCTTGCCTTTTAAAACACACAGCTAGTAAATTTTCCCTATGCACACCCTGAGTGTGCCTTCTGTAAAAAGACCTGTCTCAACACAGAAGCATTGCACTCACCACGGGCAGCTGCTGTCCTAGCGCGGATGATTTGTTTCCCCCATTTTGTGACTTCCTATTAATGGAATCACACAGACGTCGTCTTCTATAAGACTTCCTGGAGTTGGCATAAGGCCACTCGTTCCATTCACGTTGAATATATCCATTCATTTTAGGATCTGGATAGTGATCCACTTTGTAACCCTTCTGCTATTTGACCTGGGTTTTCATCAGGGGCATGTATTTTTTTATTATCATTATTATTATTATTATTATTATTATTATTATTATTATTATTATTATTATTAATTACGACCATTTCCAATGTGTTCTTCTCTCCTTAGGGAAGTAGAGATACTTCATTTTTTTTTTCGTTCATCTTTCTACCCAAATTGATCTCAAGGATTCTGCTGACTTAGCGTCTAGGATTGTCTTAGCGCAGAGCAGGTAGGAGCCGAAAGAGTCAATGAAGGCGCTCATGAATGGCCTTCCAGTCCTGATCATTTAGACATGGCATCTCAGTTTAGTGACATAGTATGATGGTTTGTATATGCTCAACCCAGGGAGTGGCACTTTTAGAAAGTGTAGCCCTGTTGGAGTAGGTGTGTCACAGTGGGTAGGGCTTTAAGACCCTTTTCCTAACTGCCTGGAAGTGAGTCTTCCACGAGCAGCCTTCAGATGAAGATGTAGAACTCTCGCTCCTCCTGCATCATGCCTGCCTAGATTCTGCTATTCTCCCACCTTGATGATAATGAGCTGAACTCTAAACCTGTAAACCAGCTCCAATGAAATGTTATCCTTGTAAGACTTGCCTTGGTCATGGTGTCTGTTCACAGCAGTAAAATCCTAACTAAGACACAGCAAAGACATAGCAAACCCTCCCAGGTTCTGGCTAGATTTGTCTGATGAGGCATTAGGACATACTCTTTGAAGATTCAGGTAGCTAGCCTGGCTGACACTCCCTCTCTCACCCTGGGTCTTTGGCCACTCTCCTGTTCCCCACCCCCAGACACCACTGTTATGCTTGTTCTTGTCAACTGTCCACAGAGGTGGGCTCTGCCACATTAGCAGGCCTGCTCCCAGTGGGGTGCCCCTCCATTTCACAATCACTGCAAGGGTCTTGAGGAGACTCCTTCTTCCCTCCAGTCTTTGAAGTGAATGGTTATAATCCAACGTCTGCAGCCTCTTGTGCTGGTGTCTGCATTGAATACTAGCCAGCAGCATCCACGTTTGGGTGGCTTTTTGGTATTGACAGAACACATTCACTTCCTTATCCCATGTCAACCCCCAGACAGCTCTACCTCTAGCCCCTTTTGACTTCTTAGTTTCTAAAGGGTGCAGGCATAATGTTTTTGTGTACTTTGAAAAGGTCATCCTTGTGTTTTTCAAATGCTGATTTCTCTTCCCTCATATCCTGTTTCTATCTGACACAGCATTGTAAGGCTTATACCAAGAATCTCCTAGCTCAGGTTTGTGTAAACGTTTCTTACCATTTATTCTCTAACAATTCTTACTATTTATTCTCTGCTTTGTTAATAAATGCTGATCACCCAGTGGCTGGGGAGAAGAGAGAATAGGGTGGAAGCTTCTGCCAGCCAGGAGGAAGGGAGAGAGAAAGAGAGAGACAGAAACAGAGAGAGAGACACACAGACATAGACAGACAGACAGACAGACACACACACACACACACACACACACACACAGAGAGAGAGAGAGAGAGAGAGAGAGAGAGAGAGAGTGTGTTTCAGGTCTGTCAGGAGAATGAAGAGATTGGACCAAGGAAAGGGTCCAAGAAGACACCATGAGATAAAAACAATCTGAAGCCCAATATGCAGTATGCAAATATGCAAATATAGTATGCAATAATAATATGCAAATATCATGAGATGGGGATGGAGGTGGCTGGATTAATTTAGGGAGTTATTATAAATCATTTAACTGCCCAGTATAGGGGTGCAGCTTGAAATAAATCTTTGATTCTCTATGTGGTAATTTGCAAAGGTAAAGAAATAAACAAAAATTAATTTACTATTTACACTTATATTAAAAAATCATTAATTTTACAAAGGGGAGACACAGAAAAGAGGTAACTTAATTTACTCTGCATATAAATGCTGCCCCCATGTCGTCCAGAGTGTTCTAGACTCCTCTGGGACTTGTTCAAAAACATTGGTGCTTTCTCCACTCTAAATGTACATTAAGCTCATAGAGGGGCTGGGAGGGTAGCTCATGGGTAAAGTGCTTGGCATGCAAACTTAAGGCAAAGTTTGGATCCCCAGCACCAACACTGAGAAACTGGGTACCCCTTGCCAAGGCTTGGGAAACACTGCCAAAAAGGAGGCAGGAAGAATGAAATTCTGGGGGACACATGCTGGGGGACTGGGAGGACACATGCTGGGGGACTGGGAGGACAGATATTGGAGGACTGGGAGGAGACATGTGTAGCGGTATATTTCCCCTGCTACATTAAACTCAATATTTTGGGAGGAGCTAATGTGGGAGAAGTAAGAAGAGGAGGAAGAGAAGGAAAAGGAGGAGCCAGGAAAAGCAGAGGAGAGGAGAGATTGTAGGAGCCATGGAGGACGCATGTATCGAGAGCAGTCCTGGGTAACAACTTATATCTTAAGATTAGACACTGGAAAACACCTCTAATTGTGTGGGCATCTTGTTATTTGAGCTTTATATACCAAATATATAAAGCTATTGGATAATCTAAGCATTAGAGTCTCATTTCTACCGGGTACCACGTGGATGGTGGGATGGTCTGGGCTCAACCCAGCCTTGTGGAGACAGCGTGGTCGATTGGCAGAGTCATCTCCCAGGCTGCCGTCTCATGGGTGCAAGGACTAGTGTTCTGGTGCTCTAGCCATTCATGGCCTCAGGCCTTGCCTAGGTGGGAACATGGTGGCACCTTAAAAACAGGCCAGACTGGGTGATGCCAATCTAAATTTTAACCGTGACAGACATGTGTCCTCCAGGCATGGCTGTTGGACTCATGAACTCATAGCCACCCTGGTAACCCGCCTAGGATCAAGGCAGCCAATATGGGGGCAGGGCAGGCGGGAGGGCTCACAAGGCCTCACCCCTATCTGAGGAGCTTTTGACAGCTGCTAAGGGAAAATAATCATTGTCCTTTGTGGGTGTGGATGGCCCCATACCCATGTATGTATGTGCAACATTAGCGGAAATATATATTTAAGTTGGAAGGGGGATGTGCTCAGGGAACTGAAGGGATTTGGAGGAGGAAAACGTGGGTGAATATGATATTCAACTGCATACATGTATGAAATTCTCAAAGAGTAAATAAAAGAATAAAAATAAAAAGCTGGGTGTAACAGCACATATCTGTAAGCTCAGGGCTAAGGAGCCTAAGACAAGAGAATTCAGTTTATCCCAGCTCCTGAGCGCTAGATTCAGTGGGAGATCTTATCTCAAAAAATAAGGCAGAAAGTAAGAGAGAAACACACTCAACATTGATCTCTGTCCTTTACCCTTACACACACACACACAGAGAGAGAGAGAGAGAGAGACAGACAGACAGACATCACAGACATATATATATATATATATATATATATATATATGGGTGGTCTGAAGTCTGTTGATTTACCAGGTTACATTTTATCAAAGTCCACCCCTAAACTGTGCTTGCTAGATCACTTATCTTTTATTATTCATCAAACATTGTACCTCCTGATCAGAATTTATGGTGAAGAGCTGACCGTCTGTTACCTGGCTAGGCTGGTGTTATCATAACACCTATGCAGACGTATGATGTGTGAGTTGGTACATTTTAATTTCTATTGGGGTCTTGAAAGGTTACAACGGTCACATGGTGACCTTGGGAAGGTGGCAAAAACGTAGACTTTAGTTCTATTGAGGCGGTGGCCAGTGTACTTGGAGACCAAACTCTTACCCATGGCTGAGTAGGGAGGAGCCTTGTTCGTTTGCTTTCTTTCCTTTGTGAGGCATTATACACTACAGCACAGGATGATCTGAAAATCATTATGTAGCCCAGGCTGTCCTCAAATTCCAGGAAATTCTCCTGCCTCAGCATCCCAAGTACTAGAATAGCAGGTGTGAGCTACCACATCTGATTTTGACTTTATTAAGAATTTACCATGCCACCTGGCTTCACTGGGACGGGATGGGTGATCCAGCTCCACTAGAATTCCCCTTGCTGCAAGAGTATCTGGTTGTTCTGTGTTTAAGCCCACAGACTCTGGGGAAAACATACATTTATAGAAGCAGACATTTCCCTCCACCTCCTATAGAAGGTACCTAATTTTAACTGCCATGGAATCAGAGCTATGACAGCATCTAAAGAGTAGACTTTGAAGAGTTAGAAAGGAGGTTGTCCCAAACACAGGGTTTGTCTCTAAACTAGAAAAAGTAATAACTGGTACTGTTTTCTTGTTCTAGAAAAGGAGGTGAAGCTGGAGAAGGCCAGAGCCATAGTTCTATCCCTTATGTAGCAGATTGTGTTGTATGAGTTAATGCGATATCACATAGTACTTCAAAATTAGCTACATTGGGGAAACCAAAGTTTTCCTGATGTACATATAGATAAATGAATGGGATAAAGAAAGTTCAAATACTGGGGGATGACGGGGGAGGGGGGACTTTTCCAAATATGTTTCACAGGCATTGTTGTATACTGCAACTCTGCAATTTAAAGTTAAAATGAATGTATATGTTCCGTGTAAAGCATACACATTTTATTAATCAAATATTATGCTCAATCTTATCTTGTTTTGTAGGACCAGCAAAAATCCACTAATGTGGTCTACCAGGCCCATCATGTGAGCAGGAACAAGAGAGGACAGGTGGTTGGAACCAGGGGAGGATTCCGAGGATGTACCGTGTGGCTAACAGGTATCAACATGTACACATGCATGTGTGTGTGTGTGTGTGTGTGTGTGTGTGTGTGTGTGTACGCACACACACATTTTTAAGGAGCTTTTTGTAAAATCGAAATCTGATGTGTGAGGTGATTTTAAGGAGCTCAGTGTTTATTTGAACCTTTGAAAGAGTGGAGTGGAGAACTATGTAAATACCCAGCTGTTGGTCATCACTTTCCTACCCATGAGAACTAGGGTCTGACAGGCTGAGAGAGGCCACTAGCTGTCAGTTACCATTCTTTGGCAGCACGAGATGAGACAGCAGATTGTGACACCTTTTAAGTCTAAGGAGCTTCTCTTGTTCACTCCTTAAGCAAATTTCCTGCCACCACAAATGGGCTTTTCCTAATTTGACAGGGAATGTTTGGCAGCCTGTTGGGTTACAGATGTTTAGAGCTAGTTCTCTGATGTCTTGCTGTTCTGGAGGCCTATTCTATTAACAAAGAGTCTGTGTGAGGAAGACTGCTAGAAATCTCATCTTGGCCACTGGTTGCCTTTTGTCTGTAGAAACAACTTTCTGAGATGACCCAGTGAATGTCCCCTTTCTTGTTCTTTTTGATCTACAAGTTACAAAACTAGAAATTAGCAATGAACTTGCAATTATGCCTTAAGACCCTGATAGCACAGGTCTGAGCCCTGACCTGATGGCTGCAGTTGACATAGCCAGGATTTAGAAAGGGAAACCCAGGTTCATTACGTAGACAGGACTTTCCAGAAAATGGAGGGGCCCAGAAACAAACACATGTTTATCTGGGCTGTGAGAGAGGCACATGCGCTATTGTCTGCTCACTCAGGAGAAGGTCTAACCTGAGAGCAGCTAGGAGGAATGTGGAGCTGGAAGACCCTGCCTGGAGTTTCTCCTGTTTGTTTTCTGAGTTTTGCCGTTGTTCACTTGCACGGTTTTTGGTTTGTGAGCCGAGGTTTCACTCTGAAGCCCAGACTGGCCCAGAACTTGACAATCCAGCTGCTTTAGCTTTTCAGTGCTGAGACTATAGGGCTGTGGTCCATACCCAGGTTTGTTTGTTGTTTTTTGTTTTCTTGCTATTCTTGATTTTTTTTCTCTCCTGGTACTGGTGGTTTCCTGGTTTTATTCACAGCTGGGATTTGCATCAAAACAACCTCATCCGGTACTCTAAGATACTCTAACGGGAAGCCAGACAATGCCCATGAAGCCCCAAGTGCTAATATGACAGGCTTGCCTGGTGGGCACCTGCAGTGCTCCCCTAGCTCCCTCTGTGAGATGGAGTTTTTAGCAGCAGACACATCTGTATTCCGAGGAGGCTCTGCACCTGCTCCTGCTTGCCTTCCCCAGCTCTTCCTAGGGAAGCTCACTTTTCTGCTGACACCCGCACATAAAGTTCATGTTTTCTCATGTGCACTCTTTTGAGAAGGGGGGAAAAAACCCTGGTAGGTTGGAGATGGGGGAAGTGTAAAGAATTTCTTTCCTCTGACTTTTCTTCTCTTCACCTTTTCCAAATTTACTTTTAAGCCTGTACTTCAAAGGTTCTATATCAGCCAGGTAGACCAAAAGAAACCAATTAATCCAGAGGCTTAGATTTGAGAAGCCAGTCCACCCGCCTCAGCTATGTGGCTTTGCACAAGTCATTTAACATCTCTGAGCCCAAAACCCTGGTTTATAAAGAGCTAGTGCATATTGGGCCCTGACTCATAGGTGGAGGTAAATGAAATACATCATCAATACAACACACTCAGCCCAGAGCTTGCCCCCTGCCAAGACAGCACTACTCCAGCATGTCCCAGGGGATAGCCAACGCTCAGCTACATGGGGACTGAGGGGAGGCCTTTGTTCTCCAACAGCTGAGAGAAATGGAAGGAAATTTAATTTCATTATTCTGATGCAAGAGGACACACCAGAGAGTCAAGGTTCCTATTTTCCATTACCCACCAGCTGACATAAATTTTAAGAGGTCGCTGTTACTGAGATCTATTCAGAAGAAACTGTAGTGATTTGGTAAAAATTTCCAGAACCTTCCTTGGCCATGTCTTCAATGCTCCCCTGTCAGAGTCAAAAGTATGACTTTAAAATGAGACTGAAAACCTAGGGACTATTTACTCTCCTCTTGCAGATCCCTTTCCTTCCCTCTCCATGTTTCCCCTGAGCTCTGTCCCAGCTTTATTGTTATCTTTTCTATGTGCACATGCATGCACTCGAGCGCACATACACCTACACACATGTCCATACACATACACACATGTACATCTTCTCTATGCTTTTATTTTTTCCTTTTTTTTTTTCTCTTTCCCAGTTTTCCCATTTCCCACATTGAGTTTTGTGTGGCAGTAGCCTTGCATCTTGGAATATTAGTTTGAGCTCTTAAATGACCTGCCCCCACCCCGTTCTCCTTACCTACCTAGAAAATTATGTAGTGGCCTCATCATGCTTATACTACGGTAGATGCTGTGTCTTGACTCTATTTGCATATAAAACATGAAGGGTCTTTCAGAGTGCACATGTATGTAAGAGATCAGAAACACCTCAGCCTCAGCCAGCATAACCGACCATCTCTGTGTTTTTAACAGTTATTTTTTGAAAACTCTCACAACCAAAGGGCAGCAGATGGGTCTAATGTCTGGAGGGTGTTCAGTGGAATCTACAGGGAGGTGGGCTTGCTAGTCTTCTGGGTACCACTCCCTGTGTCCTCTAAGTGCTACCAGACGAGGTAAGTCGGCTGTCACCACACCTTTGATTTCTCAAGAGCAGTCTCCTTTGTGTGAACAACTTTCTAATCTTTAAGATGTTTGCAGGCAAAACAGCACACGGTTTACCTATTTACAAACCCCAGTTGCTCAAAAAAGAAAAAAAAACTTCCAAACTATAAAACAAATGCGAGTACTCGGGCTTTGTACTTTTTCTAGATTTTAATGGTTTTCATTCAAGCTTAGAGTATCCTCATAAGAGTTTGGTTATGTATAAAAGTGCCAGGTTACCTTATGGTTTTTCATCTTTTGAGGACTTTGGTTTATTGAGAGACTAGCCGTAAACTCACCACCAGCATCCTGTCTCTACCTCGACAGCACTGGGGTGACAGACATGCACCACTATTCCTGATTTGGTCACTTTTCATCTTAAGTCTGCCTTGCCTGCTCTCAACAGGTCTCTCTGGTGCTGGAAAAACAACCATAAGCTTTGCTTTGGAAGAGTACCTTGTATCTCATGCCATCCCATGTTATTCCCTGGATGGGGACAATGTCCGTCATGGCCTTAACAAGAACCTGGGATTCTCTGCCGGGGACCGAGAAGAGAACATCCGCCGGATTGCGGAGGTGGCCAGGCTCTTCGCTGATGCTGGCCTGGTCTGCATAACCAGCTTTATTTCTCCATTTGCAAAGGTAAAAGATTTTTATCCCTGGGCAGGAGCTGGCATCCTCATGTCTTCCCTGGGCTGTGGCCCTCAGCCAGTGGAGCAGGAGAGATCCAAGAGCCACTAGGCTTTCACTTTCCCATCCATTCCCCCTCTCCTCGCAGGTCTTCTCCTTGCCTCTACTGGTTATGTAAAGAGAGTTGCCTCACTGCCAGAAGCCAGTGCCCCAGTTGGGTGACAGTCACCAGGGACATGTGGTTAGAGTTGAACGAGTTGAGCAAGAACCCCACAGCCTGTAATTTCAATTGTCTGCTTAGAATGCTTAGCTGGCCCAAACAGAACTGCCCAGTGCCGGGCCCTGGCTTCTGTGGGCTTAGAGGGGACAGAACTGACTGGGGCATCCCTACTCTGGTCTAAAGCAGGACATTTCTAGCAGGGCCTTCCTATGTAAAGAGTTCAGCCCTGCTAAGGGGGAGTTGTGTTCTGCAGTTCCCTCTAGAAGGTCTTCGGGCAGTGTGCTTGTGAAAGGGACATCTCTGGGCTTGCTGAAAGCACTCTGTCAGACACACACCTCCTGTAACCCCAAGGGAATCAACCTGGAGAGTACACTGAGTTTTGCCATGAAGAATCTCATTGAGCATTTCATCCTAATTCATTTTCCCTTATAACAAAATACCAAACCTGGTGATTTATGAAGATTAGATGTTTATTCAGCTTGGGAGGGTGCAGAACCCAAGAGCATGGTATCAGCACCTTTGTCTGATAAGAGCCTCAGAGTGCATCCTGTGCAAACAGGAGCAAGTATCAGGCTCACTCAGGTGTGGCCTTCCCCTTCCAGGCTATCCTTGAATCTCTTGACCCTGCTTCGACTTCCCTGGTGCTGGGTTTATGGGCATACCCTCCACTCTTGCTCTCTTTTTATATTTTTAAACACGCGATCTTTCAGGATCGTGAGAATGCCCGCAAAATCCACGAATCAGCAGGACTTCCGTTCTTTGAGATCTTTGTGGATGCGCCTTTAAATATCTGTGAGAGCCGAGACGTAAAAGGACTCTACAAAAGAGCTCGGGCAGGAGAGATTAAAGGTACGAGGGTAGCTAGCAGCACCTCTCACAGTTCCAGACCCTGCCAGTCTTCTGCTTCTGTCTTTGGAAATCTGTCTGAACTCTGTGTCCTGGTTGCAGAAAGCACAGACTTTGGAAAGCTCATTGTGTTCAGAATGGCCATGACCTTACGGGATTTTCTTTGAAGAACTGTCACCTCAGGCAGAAGGAGTGACATTCAGAGAAAGACACATGCATCCAGATTTAGGAATAGGTCTCACTAAATGTCTTCCTTCCTTTCCTTTTGTATTCTAATCAGCAGTAGAAGGCTTGCTTTCTGCCAGATGTCATTACTAACGTGAGGCTTTCCATACTGAAAATACAGCTGTATCTTTCATATCTACAGCAAGGGGTCAGAGATGGAAGTTTGAACATTTTAGTCATAAATCACATCTTCAGCTTAACACATTATTGCATTCTATGTTATGCCTCATTGGTTGACAGCATTCTTCCCCGGGCACAAATATGATTTGGACCTTATGCTCTGCAGGGTTTACAGGCATCGACTCTGACTATGAGAAACCGGAAACTCCAGAGTGTGTGCTGAAGACCAACTTGTCTTCAGTAAGCGACTGTGTGCAGCAGGTGGTAGAGCTTTTGCAAGAGCAGGTAGGAAGGTGGTCCTTGCTCATGAGAGCGGGGTGTGTGTGTGTGTGTGTGTGTGTGTGTGTGTGTATGCGCACGTGTGCATGTGTGTTGAAAGATAGTCTGAGTTCCTTTATTAAAAGCATCCCCTTGCCAATCTCATTTGTAACTATTGCCAACTCCATTTTCCACAGAACATTGTACCCCACACCACCATCAAAGGCATCCATGAACTCTTTGTGCCAGAAAACAAGATTGATCAAATCCGAGCTGAGGCAGAGACTCTCCCGTCACTACCGATTACCAAGGTAAGAAAACAGAGACTGATCAGAGACTCAGGCCTCTTAGAATCTAAAATTATAAACTGTTATACAGTTCCTCTTTTAAAACTACCGTGTGTGTGTGTGTGTGTGTGTGTGTGTGTGTGTGTGTGTGTGATACTATACTGCATGAGTAGAGTCAGGACAACATGTAGCAGTCGGTTTCCTACTTTTCACCATATATGGGGCTTGAACTCAAGTTATCAGGCTTAGTGGCAAGCACTTTCAGCCACTGAGCCATATTGCAGGCCCTATAATTCCTTTGACCATAAAATATATTGAAAAAAGGTGAGGCTGTAAAGACATTCCCCACCCCCTCACCTCCTCTCTGAGGAAACATCTCACGAAGGAAGGCCAGGCAGAGAAGCTGATGGAAGAAGCAGCAACCGTGTTGCATAGGACAATTTGCATTTAGCTCCCCTACACCTTCATCCATGCTGAAGTAGAGGCAGGATGGCAGGGATCGTTAGTTAGCAATGGCTCAGAAAGTCTGTCCAGAATGTGAATGCTTCTTAGGCAATTGTGGAAGAATACAAAGGGGGAAAAGCATCGATCTAAAACAAGAAGAGCTTTTCTGCTGTGTGTCTGCTGATTCTGTTGATATGTATACATCCATGACACCTCAGGAAGGGTGCTGGTCCTGGTAGGATGCTTCTATAGACGAAAAGTTGTTACTGAGAAGAGTATGATTTTGTGGCTAGAACTGATTACCTCTGTAAAACCACAGCCACCACAGGCAAGAATAAAATAACCAACAGGTCAAAGATAAGCCTTTTGAGAAAGTTTATAACTACAGTCAGCTCACACCTATGAGGTGTTCTGTGTACACATATCCTCTTGGATAAAGCAGTCATCCTCAAATATGTCCTCAGAGACCCATATCTGAGATTCAAGGCCACATGGGAGACCAAAGCCAAGTGTGGAGACTATAAGATACAAGACAAGCAAGAACAAGTAGGCCTTCCAGAGGCTTCCTTTGCAGATTGCACCCATCTCACATCAGGAAGAATCCAACCTGAGGAAAGACAAAAGCAGCCAGTTGCATTGATTTCATTGGCTGGAAGACGTGAGATAGAACCCCAGATACTGACCTGTTTGTAGCATTTTTATAGATCAGTCTTACTTGTGCATAAAGATGGTCAAGACTCTTGTCTTAGGGTTTTACTGCTGTGAACAGATGCCATGATGAAGGCAACTCTTATAAGGACAACATTTAATTGGGGCTGGCTTACAGGTTCAGAGGTTCAGTCCATTATCATCAAGGGGGGAACATGGCAACATCCAGGAAGGCATGGTACAGGAGGAGCTGAGAGTTCTACATCTTTATCTGAAGGCTGGTAGCAGAATACTGACTTCCAGGCAGCTAGGATGAGGCTCTTAAAGCCCACACCCACAGTGACACACCTACTCCAACAGGGTCACACCTTCTAATTGTGTCACTCCTTGGGCCAAGCATAACAAGCCATCACATCTCTTTTGCTATTTTTTATTCATTATAAATTTGGAGATTTAATGAGATGGGTTAATAGGGTACTTGCTTTCAGTAATTAGGACCTCACAAATGATTTATGAATGGAGGCCATTGAATTTGTAAAATGAACCCAAGCACCTCCATACTCTGAACAGACAAGTGAACACATCTAAGTGCTGTGAGAGTTCCAGCAACAGGATGGTCTGAGGGGCAGAGGACTTCAGGACCTAATGAGAGGTTCTTCAAGTCATATGGATGATAGAAAGGTTTCAGAGCAGTGACTTGTGGGCTGAGTTTTAAAACAATCCATAGAGCTTTGAGAGTGGTCAAGAAGATGAAGTATAGCCTTTATCATCCTATCAGCTGAAAGGGCCTGTGTGTTTCGACTACACAGTGCCTTGTAGTGTTGGTAAATTGGTCCCAATTGGGGAGCAAAAGGAGATAGGCATCCCTCCATGACTCCCAGGGGCCAGAGCTTAAAAGATTTTTATATCATGATAATAACATTGGCCTTTATCTTAGAGTCAATAGCTTGCTCGAGTCAGTCAAATGACCAGTAAGTGCATCTAATGAAAAAGGACAATAACGCCGGGCAGTGGTGGCGCATGCCTTTAATCCCAGCACACACATAGCTGGCTCCTGAACGAGAAGTTCATAGAGCATGTGGGAACACTTAGAACACAGACATGCTAGCCAGGCGGTGGTGGCGCACGCCTTTAATCCCAGCACTTGGGAGGCAGAGGCAGGTGGATTTCTGAGTTCGAGGCCAGCCTGGTCTACAGAGTGAGTTCCAGGACAGCCAGGGCTACACAGAGAAACCCTGTCTCGGGGGGAAAAAAAACCACAGACATGCTTCCTTCATCCTCCTGCCAACTGAGTTAAAGAGATGGAGACCTACCCTGAGCTGTGATGGACACACCCCCTTGTTTTCTGTGTTTTCCAGCTGGATCTGCAGTGGGTTCAGATTCTGAGTGAAGGCTGGGCCACTCCCCTCAAAGGCTTTATGCGGGAGAAGGAGTACTTGCAAACTCTACACTTCGACACTCTCCTGGACGGTATGTCTTACCTTGTCTCTTACTGCTTATCCCACGAGAGCTACAAGTCTGCACGTAGACAAGCCCACTAGCCTCTGGGTTGAAGAGCCTAGGGCAGCAGTATTTTGATTGTTTACCCTGTGTCCCTTCTATTGTGTCTGTTTCCATTTTTAGAATTTTTGTTTTTCATTCTCAAAGGATTTAGTATGTAATGCCAAGTTGCTGAGAAATGAAGGCTTTAACTTGTACACAAAGCCAAGAAAGCATTACAGCTCTGAGTTCCTGTGTTCTTTACTGGGTCTGATATTCAGAAGCACCATTTGGGGGTATCCAGGAGTTTAGATCCCATCACTGTTTACTGACTCACAAGGACCCTTTGTTGCACCCATCACATGGTATCACATGGTATCATGGTATCACAGTCCTGTCCTGCATTCCTTGGTGGCTGCAGAGCTGTCAGCGCTCAAACCCTCACACAACAGATGAAGATGGTTTTGTCCTCTGAACTCTGACAAGGGACTGTAATGGTAACTTCTAGGCCTCAGGCTAATGACTTTGGAAAAACACTGATCTGGTCCAGATCGGAAGCAAGTGCTATTCAGAATTCCAGGCTGTTCTCTAAGAATTTCCTTCCTGGAGTCCCCTGAGGTTCTCAGACATAGACTTTTCTATTTCAAGACCATGGGGGAAGTAGCTGCCAGGTGAGGAAGAAGTTCTTTAGAGTCTCACTGAACATATAATCCCGGGCAAGGGTTTATAGGCCTGTTAGGAAGAAAAGACCAAATCAGACGCTCAGTCTTTGGAAAGATTCTCTGGGACTGAGGCTGCTGCCTAGGGAACGGCCAAGAAGCAGAATTCTAAGACAGACCAGAGCACACCTTTATCCCTTTGCTGTAAGTAAGCACGCTCCATAACCTGAAGCCTTTGTTTCTGAGATTAAGTACCATCACAGAAGCACACGTTATTTAAGCCTATCTTGCTGTAACAGGCACTGTTTGACTTTTATAAAATCTCTAGAAATTACCCACTTCTCAGAGAAGAGCATGCACTCAGAATCAATGACTTGCTCACGTTTTAAAGCTTATAAGCGATGTCCCACGACCACAGTCAAAACTCCTGTGTGGTACCCCTTCTACACAGGCTTCTCTCCAGGTGTGCTTTCCCAGTGGACCATGGAAGGTCAGGATACCCAAACAAGGAAATCCGACATTTATCTTGATATCTTGTTTTTGACACATGCTAAACACAGCTGCATCAAGGACATACTGGACTCAACAGCCAGCCATATCAGAGAGGTTGATTATGAGGGAGCATCCAGGCTGGAGCTGTGACCACGGGGAAGCCACATTGAGAGAAGAAGATTCATTCCAAAGAGTCTCTTGTATAAGAATTGCTCCAGAAAGAAAAAAAAAAATGCCTGAATGACAGATAGGGCTGCTGGGGTCAGTGAAATCAAGGGCCCTTAGCCTCAGATCCTGGATTGTAGGGAAGAAAAAAAAAGCATCTTATGTCTTCTGTTTTGAGAAAGGAATGAAAGGAAATGTTCCTGGGTTGAGGTGATGGCTTTTGCTAGATCCTCAAGAGAATCTGTGACTCCGAAAGATGATGAATTCCAGACGGAGATAATCCTTCTGGATGATTTGGGCAATAGCTCTCCATTTCCTCTCCTATCCTTCCCATTTCATTTCGTTTCTGTTTCCCATAAGGCCTCTAACCTGATCACTTTCCCATTACTACTAGAGTCTCCGAGCTCCAAGCCCCTGCCTGCTTGTTCAATCTCTGCTCTTTCCAAAGCCTAAACCCAAGTGTTCATAAGAATCCCCGGGGTGTGTTTCCTATGTCCCCACATCCAGTCTAAAACTGCATGCTGCTTGCTGTGTGTATCTCTGCATTCAACAGTCATTCAGACACCAAAGTTCTCAGCACCAGTGTCCCTGAATAGGAAAATACTCACTCTCTCTGTGTCAGCCTCAGATGAGGATTCCCTAGGAGGGTGCCTATGCATTACATCAGCACTTTCAAAATCTACATGGATCACTCTATCCTGAGGCTCTACCATGGCTATGTTAAAGACTATGTTCAAGGCTGGATGTTTGTGCAGTTTCCATAACCCCGTGCAGGCCATTTCTAGGACTCTTTTTGAGACTCACCTTTATTCTTAAAGAAATTCTCTGTTGGTTGAGTCTCTGCAACGACTCTACAACTGGAGTCCTCTGCACTTGCATAGCCCAGGATTCAAAGATCTACATGGCTCCCAAAGTCTCCTCAGCTTTTATATAAATTAACTGATAAAAATAGACAGCACAGGGGCCTCAGTGGTTAAGACCACTGACTTCCAGAAGACTCATTTCTTAGCACCCACATGGCAGCTCAAAACCATCTGTAACTCTAGTTCCAGGGAATCTGACACCCTCTTCTGGC
The DNA here is from genome assembly GCA_030674055.1 of Rhabdomys pumilio. Lineage (NCBI taxonomy): Eukaryota > Metazoa > Chordata > Mammalia > Rodentia > Muridae > Rhabdomys > Rhabdomys pumilio. Next base: position 159,034,734 of record JANHMN010000003.1, read on the forward strand.
CTTCATGGGAACTGCACACATATGGTACACATATCTGCAGGCAAAACACTCATACACATAAAGTAGAATTTAAAAAAAAAAAAATTAAAATAAGAAACAGAGGGCCCAGGCCTATAATTCAAGCCAAGTTGGAGGATCACATGTTTGAAGACAGCCTTGACAAGTTAGTTAGACCCTGCCTCAAAATAAAAGGAGGAAACAGGGCCAGGGACATAGCTCTGTGGTAGTGCACTTGCCTAGCATTGGTGAGGCTATGGGTTCAATTCTTTGTACTGAACAAAGGTATCATGGATATCAGACTCTCTGTGTCTTCATTTAGTTTTAGCCTAGCATGAGGTAAAATGTAATAGTGGGTCAGAGTGTGAACTGTGAAGTTTAACTGTTCTGGATTTATCTGTCAGCGATCAGCTGTGGCCCTACCTAACAAGTCAACTCACTGACGTTAAATCTCTGATATGCATGGTGGTGATAATGAGGGCACCCACCTCCCTGGGATATTGAATGTTTAAGAAAAATGCCCCATGTGGTAGTAAAGTTCCATACATGTTAGCTATTAACAGAAACAAACCCCTGCTACAGATGGTTAGAAGGGCTTAGAGACCTGAAATGGCTTATCAGCTTGAGCCAGCCCAGATAAGGTCAGTAGCTAGCAACAGCTCCTTACTGAGCATGCACACACCAGGCTTCCTCTAACTGCTGAGGACAGAGAGGTCCTGAGAAGAGAGTGAGCTGGTGGAGCAGCTAGGACAGCTTCTCTGTACCCGCCCGATAGCAGCAGTTTCTTCTCACCACATGCCACATCACTTTAAACCAATGCACTCTGAATTCCCCAGGCTGTGGCATCTGGGGGAGGCCACTTGAGCCCACTACACTTTCCATGCCATTGTCTCCTTGAAGTGCATGCTTGGTGTGCTGGCTTTTAAACTGAGAAATATTTAAGCTTCAGAAAGTGACACATATATCAGACTATATATATATATATATATATATATATATATATATATATATATATCAAAAGGCATGGCAAGGTATCGTTCATATAGAAATTACTTCATCTTTGACAGTTTATGAAGGTTTGAGTCATCATTGACACTGAAATATTTGTGTAGCCACAACCAACAGCCACACAACCACACAGCCACACAACAACACAGCCACACAACCACACAACCACACAGTCACACAACCACACAGCCAACAGACACACAGCCAACAGCAACACAACCACACAGCCAACAGACACATAAACACACAGCCACACAAACACACAACCACTCAGCCACCAGCCATACAACCACACACCCACACAGCCAACAGCCACACAACCACACAGCCACATGGCTCCATCTTTCTACCTTCAAACTATGAATCTCTTGGTTACTTACAATCTGCAAGCAACAGATATCAATCTCACTCTGCCTCCTAGGAAGTATTCTGTTAGTTTTAATTTTCTAAAAGGTTCCCATTTTACCCTGAGTCTAAAAATACAATTGAGTCTATTTAGTACAAAACCAAAGTTCCTGCAAAGCAACCGTGCTTGTGGCTTTCTATTTTCATATCAATGTCTTCTCTTATTTTCTCTCTCACTGGAAATACAGTTTCAGGGTTATCACGGGCTCTCCTAGCATAAATGTCCCACGTTCTATTAGGTGTTGGGATTAAGAGAACTCCATTATTTAAAGTCTTCATCAGCTGACCTTCCAAGGCAGGGATATCCCGGCAGTGCTTGCTAAGCACCCAGGACTAGAGTTTGAGGTAGGTTATCCTATTTAACCTGAATGAAGATGTTTTAGTCTTTATAAGGTAGGAAGTGTTACAAGGGGCAGAAATCTCACCTGAAGCTTGCATTCAAACACAAGTCCTGATGATCCCAACACTTGGGTTTACTTTCCTGGGCATGCTGTCCAGTTCTCTAAACCGTGGGCTTCTACATTCTACAGTTGTTCCCGTCTACACGTTCTCCCAAAGCCTTGTTTGGAAACCATTTAGCAGGACTGCTGAAATTAAAAGCATGGCTAACATGTGTTATAATTATTTCAAACAGATAATCTGTTGAACAATGTTTCTAGAGTGCACTGAATAATATTGCACAAAAAGATGTATTACCATATATTCGGTGTCATGTGCCTGTTTTTAAACATAGCATAAGAAAGAACTGAAAATATGTGCATGTTGCATATGTGAAGTGTCACAATAGGAATTTGTTCCTTGACGTTGTTACTTCAGGATTCTCGTGGTGGAGAGCTGAAAACATGTTTCTTGTGTTTATATTTCTCTAGGCATGGTCCTCCGTGGTATGTACTTCAATTTCCAAGTAGTTTAATTACTGTAATTAGATATGTCATATTAATTTTTTTTAATTATTAAGGATATAATTTAAAAATCCAAATTAACCAGTTGGAATTGCTCAGTTCATAATCCAACCAGTTACAGTAAAATCAGACCACATTGTTCTGTTTATTCAAGTACAAACAGCAGGAGATTTCTGGAGCAGATGAAACTATCATATTTGTAGTGTTGAGTTTGGCTGACATCAGCAAACATGTTTCTAAGCTACCATGACACGCTTTGTCCCTTAGCTCTTTTGAATTTATGATCATCTAATGAGTTCTGGTTCCCTTTTAGTTTCAGAAATTTGAAATTGAAAATTTTCTGTCACACTTGCAAAACCTTTATAGTCAGTGAAGAAATCCATTTTAGATTTAAATTAAAGTAAATGTATCTGGTTGGACTGTGCACGATCATTCCTGGTTTGTTTACAAGTCTGATTATGCATGGACTTAATTGCAAGCTATCATAATTGATGGTTACAAAACTAAAAATAAATATACACTTACCGGGACTATAAATGTCTACATTGTACCAGAATGAGGTAAAATTCCAAACATATCTTTTGTCTAAGAGATCATTTTTATTATTTTCTCCTTAACAAAGCCAAATTACACAATAAAGTTTAATTTTATTTTTTGGAAAGAAAATGTCTATGTAGCCAATAAGCAGATTTACAATCCTAAAGAGAAAAGACCTGACAATTGTTTAAAGCAAATGGAAAGTTACTCAATTAGACAGGAAATTATCTGTTGGGTTTTCTATGGTTAAAACAACAATACTCTTCCAAAAATGACAGAAAGCATAATGAACCAATCAAGGCAACTGTCGACAGAGCTGAAACACATGCAGGGAAAGGCCAAAGGCTCAAGGAATGTCTGAAGCCAGAGAGGATACTCAGCACAGCTCAGCTGTAGCATAGGTTTATGTGTAAAACAAACCAGAGGGCCTGGAGAGATGGCTCAGTGGTTAAGTGCACTTGTAGCTCTTGCAGAGAGGACTGGGGCTTGGTTCCTGGCAACCATGTGGCAGCTCACAACCATCTACAACTCCAGTTTCAGGGAAGCTGATGCCCTCATCTGGCCTCCTTGAGCACTGCACATACACAATATACAGACATACATGCAAGGCAAAACATCCGTGTATATAATATTAAAAAATAAGTTTTGTTTTGTTTTTAAGTGGAGAAGAGGCTGTGGACAAGGTCCAGTGGTTTAGAGCATGTTCAGCTCTTACAGAGGATGGGAGTTGGATTCCCAGAGTCCATGTTGGGCATCTCACAACCATCTGTAACTCTAGGGAACCCAATGAATGCCTCCAGCTACCATGAACACTCTAGTCAAGCCTGTATAATCAGAACAGAGCATGGTGGTCTCTCTCTCTCTCAGTGGTGTCCTCAGTATGCCACCCACAGAGAGCATTTCTCCGTAGGACTGGAGCATCCCTGAATGTGTGTTGCTCTTTGTTAATGCCCCCTTTCCTGCTAGACTTAGTTGTGGTTCGTCACAGACTTCTATTAATATGTATTTTACAGCTGTGTCTCCCCAGCAACCTGGGAAGGTACACGCTACTACCTTGTTTTTGTTTTTGTTTTTGTTTTTTAAGAAAACTCTACTTTAGCCAGGCAGTGGTGGCACACGCCTTTAATCCCAGCACTTGGGAGGCAGAGGCAGGTGGATTTCTGAGTTCGAGGCCAGCCTGGTCTACAGAGTGAGTTTCAGGACAGCCAGGGCTACACAGAGAAACCCTGTCTCGAAAAACCAAAAACAAACAAACAAAACCAAGAAAGCCCCACTTTGAGTTTGGTGTTCTCTGTAAAGGGGCTGGCTGCTCCTACTTCCAGCGATCTCTGAACCTGAGTTACTTTGACAACAGACTCTTCCTGCATGCTATCTAGTCTGCAGTCTGTAAAGGCAGCTACTGTATACTGCAGGCTTTTACAGCAGACTCAGAGTCTGTGTTGCTGGCAGTTGCCATTGGTACCTGTGACGTTCTTTTAGGTCTTACTAACTTGAGAGAGTTGGGGAGGACAAAGTGGTATTCTTGTAACAGGGTTTTGTAGCTGCTAAGGAGTTTTATGTCCCACATGAAAACAACACAGATCTTTACCTGTCAGAAGCGTTCTAAAGCAATTGCCATCTTGGGACTTCATTGACTTACATTTTCTCACACCCACAAATAAAAGTACTTTCTGCTCCCGGAGGGTGTCCTCTTGGGTCTGCCCTCCCACTCTCTTCTGAACTCCGATCTCACTCTGAGTGTTTAGTGTTACACATCAGATCAAGGCCCTTATTTTTTATCTGTAAGACAGTCTAGTTAGAACACTGAGCATGCATACAAAGGGAGATGAAAGGGGGCAGTCTTATAATTTTTACATTATCTGGCATCATTAAGAAATGAGAGCCAGATTTTAAGTGTCAAAATAAAAAGCAATTACATCTTTTTAACCATTTTATCTAAAAATTCTTCAAAATGTTCGTACTTATTTGGGTGGGAGTGGAGTTTGAGACAGTCTGAGATAGCCCAGTCTAGCCTCAAACTCACTATTATAGGCCAGCATGCTCTGAAGTCCTGATCATTCCTCCTGTCTCTACCCCCTAATGCTGGGCTTAGGAGCAGGCATGATTACTACACCTGTTTACTGTTCATATTAAAACAACAACAAACCCTTAGCTGGGCCTGGTGGTACAGGCCTCTGTTCCCAGTACCTAAGAAGGTCTATCAGCAGTTCAAAGTCATCCTAGCCTGTTAGATCTAAGGCAGCCTGGGCTACAAGAAACTCATTCTCAAAAACAAAACAACAACAAAAACAAAATAAACCCCAAAATTTTTAAAGCCTCTTATTCACTCACATGACACATAAAAATTGTTTGAGTTGTACCTCAGTGGTACCCTGCTTGCTCAGCATGGAAAAGGTCTTGTACATTTAACAATCTATAGCTTCACTAAAACAAACAAACAAACAAACAAACAGACATACAGAAACACAAACACACAAACACAGAAATATACAGACACATACATATACACACATATGCACACACACAGAGACACATACATGTACACATATACATACACATATGCACATATGCATACATACACAAACACACCACATAGACACACACATATACACATCCCTCATAAGGAAACTTGAGACACCTTTATAGTGTCTATAGTGAGAGACCTCTATGAATTTGTATTTTTTAAACTCATTTTAAATGATTTGTCTATGTGTGAGCATATGCACATGAGTACAGTTGCTCACAGAAGCCAGAGGCATCTGATTACCTGGAGCTGGAGATATAGGCATTGTGAGCTGCCTGATGGCTCTCCCACCAGAGCAGGATGTACTCTTAATTGTTGAACCATCTCTGCAGCACCCTGTGTCTTTTTGTTTTGAGACAGGGTAACTAATACTCTACATTCAAAAAAATATATATGTATTTATCAGTGTTCTCCAGAGAAACAACCAAGAGAGAGAAAGAGAGGGGAGGGAAGGGGGAGGAGGAGGAAGAATGGGGATGGAGGAGGAAGAGGGAGAGGAAGAGAGGAGAGTGTGTGCGTGTGCATGTGCACACACATTTTCATTAGCTCATGTGATTATGGAGCCTAGCAGGTTTAAAATCTGAAAGGCCAGGGAGAGATGTAATTTCAGCTCAAGGTCATTTTGCTACCTGAGTTGCCTCTTCTGGGGAAATGGGTCTTTTTTCTCCCCAGGTTTTTCACTGATTGGATGAGACCCACTGATTTAAATGTCAATGTCATCTAAAAGTAAAATCTACACAAACGCTGGGAATATTTGCTCAAATGTCTGGGTACCATGGCCCAGACACATGGGTACAGAAAGTTAACTGCCAGTTCTTCTGTCTGGCTGTTGACATGTTATGAAGTTGCAGCTTCTGTGTTATATGCAGAGGAATTAGAACAGCTAGCTTTCTCTACATTTCTGTTAAAGTAAGAAACTCAGCGGAGGTGAGAGCTTACTCTCTAGAGAAAGAACACACTTAGGAAAGTTTAGCAAGTGGCTTCGTACCATCTATCATGTTCTTTCTAAAGATTTATTTATTTTTATTATACATATATGTCAGTGCACAGGACTGCAATGACTATTGGTGCCAGAAGGGGACATCTGACCCTCATGAAATTGAGTTGGAGCTGGTTGTGAGCTATTGTGTAGATGCTGGGAACCAAGTCTTTTTCTCTCTGCAAGAACAGCGAGTGCTCTTAACCACGGACCATCTCCTCAAGCCCCACACCCATGGTTTACGAGTGATGGATTTTTATTGTAGCTGAGCAAGCAAGACTGTTATTCCCAGATAAGTGGGCTTAATTATCCCTTAACAACACTTGAAGGTGGAGCTGCATATGGACTGGAGTGGCCATCAAGGGGATGCTCGTCTGAGGTGTGAACTCTGATTTTGTTTCCCTTTCTTTTCAGTTCAGTTATGCTGGCAATATCAAACACGGGTTCATCTCCGAAAACAAGTGGAGCTTTCAGTTTGGCCAGTCTTTATTTTGTTTCATTGGTTTTTAAAGACTAAGCTTTGGGCTGGAGAGATGGCTCAGTGGTATAAGAATATTTGCTGCTCTTTCAGAGGACCCAAGTTCAGTTCTAAGCATCCATGTTAGGGGTCTCACAACTGTCTATAACTCTAGCTCCAGGGGACCTGAAGACCTTCTAGTCTCTGGGTGCACCTATACACACACACACACACACACACACACACACACCCCCTAAATAAATAAGTAAATAATCTTAACAACAAAAGACTTCACTCTTCATAGTGCAGTAAGGTTAGCATTAAGGTTTTAAAAGGCAATCCACACAAGGTATTGCCATCTTGTCGTCAAAGCTAGGTCACTTACAGAGGCAATTTATGTCAGGAATTGGTCAAAGAATTCCTATCAGTCTTAAAGAAACCAGAACAGTAGCCTGTCTGTGTCGGCCTTGGGTCTTGATGCCCAGAAGAGGCTTTGGAAGGAGGACTGTACACACATCAGCCATCCCTGAAGAATGCCTCACCTGGAATATGGCACTCATGCCTCATGGGGGGTCTTTCTACAGATGGAGTCATCAACTTGAGTATTCCCATCGTACTGCCTGTTTCTGTGGATGACAAGGCACGTCTCGAAGGGTGCAGCAAGTTTGCCTTGATGTACGAAGGTCGGAGGGTAGCTCTATTACAAGACCCTGAGTTCTATGAGCACAGGAAAGAGGAGCGATGTTCTCGTGTGTGGGGAACAGCCACTGCAAAACACCCCCATATCAAAGTAAGTATTAAACCTTTGCAAAAACTTAAAAAAAAAAAAACTTTTGTGTGTGTGTAGGTTTGGGAAGGGAGGTACACTTGTATGTATAGGTGTATAGTTGCATGTGTGTCAGAGGTCAGAGGACAACCTTGGGTGTCATTTCTTAAGGTGTGTGCCTTCAACCTTCTGTTTGAGACCAGGTCTCTTACAGGCCTGGCGCTTTGTCAGACAGGCTAGACTAACTCGCCAGCAAGCTTTCTACCATCTTCTTGTCACTGTCTCTCACCTTGCCATTACTGAGACCACGTGCATGGCTTTTTACATGCATTCTAGGGATCAGAACTCATATCCTCATACCTATGAGGTAAACATTTTACTAACTGAACCGTCTTTCCAAGTAGAAATTCTGTTTGTTTTTATTTTTGTATGTGTACATATGTGATATATGTTCATGTGTATGCACGCGTGCATGAAAGTGTATATGCATGTATGAATGCATGTGGAGGCCAGAGAATGACACAGGGTACTTTCCTCAGTTGCTCCCTACCAGATTTTTTGGATCAGTGTCTCTTACTGAACCTGGAGCTCACCGGTTTGGTTTAGCTAGCTGGCCAGAAAACTCTAGGACCTGACCATTTCTGACCCCCAGGGCTGGGAGGACAAGCATGTGCCTGTGCACCCAGATTTTTACATGCATTCTGGGGATCCAAACTCAGGTCATGTCATGTTTATGTGGCAAGACCTTTATTGCCTAAGCCATCTCCCCAAATTCATGGCTGAGTAAAGAAATGGTGTTTTTTTTTTTCTTTTGAAGTCAGGTATGATGGTAAAACCCATAAATCCCAACACTACAGATCAAGAGGCAAGATCAGAGGTCATCAGTTAAATAGCTTGTTTGCTAGTTTAAGGCTAAGTTTGGTTACAGAAGACTATGTCCAAAACCAACACAAGCCTCAGCCCCACCCCCAAAAAGTGCATAAGGACCACATGAAATGAACCCAAGCAACCCCAGAAAAGAACTCACAGTTCATGTTCTGTGGCCAGAGAGAGGGAGTCAATGACATCTTTCTAGAAACATAGACCAGTACACACAGTGGCTAAGGTCCAAGACGATACAACATTGTCATCAGTGGCTGTTCATCTGACTTGGGTGAACGCTACTCCCTAAAGCTAAATCAGATTCCCCAGTAACTTCTAATGGCAGCTGGTAACACAGTGGCAGTAAGGAGCTATCAAGGGGTCACTGGAGAAAGGTCACTTCCTGTACAATTCTGTGAAACTGAATTCAAATGCATTCTTCATCGGAGACTCAGGCATCAGGGTGGAAGTGAAGAGAGAGACTACTAGTCTAACTTGACTTCTTCATTTCCCTTGAAAGCTTGGTTAGCTTTCAAGCTCATGAGTGAAACCATGAGCAGTCAAGCCCCAGAGGGCTCTCAAGGATCTTGTGATAGACAAAGCACACTGTCCTTCCTTTGTCTTTTGGCAAAATGATGAGGCCAAAATATATTGGACAGTGTTGAACCCATGACCTTGAAGAAAATTACATTTTTTTTTCAGTTGGGAAATGTTACAAGATAGGAAAGACATTCTCAAGACCCAGTTATCGGCCCCTGGAGCCTTCTTATTCTGAACAGAAAAGCTCAGGGAGCAAGGAAGCAGCTCTTCCACTTACTAGACACAACCATCAGCCTTCAAGATAAACATCTCTTCATGCGTGAGCAGGTCAGAGTCATCTGAGAAGTTTTCACTGCAAGTCTGACAGAAGGTCTTTGAGATAGCTGCTCCAGGAATATTACATTCTGGCCTTCAAATTACATTTCTGACCATTTCTTTTATGATTGTAATCACAAAGGTTTCAGACCTTATCTTCCTTCAGTGGCCTGAAGAATAACGGCCTATCATTATCGATGCTCAAAGATGTCTCCTCTTGAGGTTTAACCCACATGATCTACACCAAAGACATAAAACTAACTTCAGACAATGCCTAGGGGGAACTTGAGTGCCTTTTTTTTCCATCTTGTTTTGCAATATATATCAACAGTTACAGTCTGTTTCTTAGAAGCCACAGAGATTGGTGGTGTGCCCTTATGTCTTTGACAGAATTGTCAGTGACTCTACACTATTGGTCATTAGAGGAGCTAATTTAAAAAAAAAAATGTCATAGATAACCAGAGTTAAAAAGCATTCGCCCCCATATACATTACACTGGGGTTTCCTAAAGGCATATTCAGCAAGGAAACAACACATGAGTTTTATTGGGTAAAAGAATTTTTATTTAATACACTGAAACTCATACTAATACTTTAACATAGTTTTTTTTAAGAACACAAAATCTCGTAATGGTTTTATTCACAAAAGGAACCGTGGCCCTTGTGTTTTCAGGTGGCATTGGGAACGTTTGCAGAGAACTGTCAGTTAGCAAGGAAATGGCCTGCCTCTGTTCCGCCACTCCATAACTATGGGTACTCCTGAGCTGTCTTAGAGTTCTATTACTGTGGAGAGCTGTGTGACCATGGCAGTTCTTATAAAGAAAAGCATTTCGTTGAGGCTGGCTTCCAGTTTCAGCAGTTTAGACCACTGTAGTCATGGTAGGGAGAATGGCAACATGCAGGTAGACATAGTGCTGGAGAAGTTGAGAGTTCTATATCTAGATCTGCAGGTAGCAAGGAGAGAGACATTGGGCCCGGCTTGAGCTCTGGAAACTCCAAAGCCCACCCCAGTGATATACTTCCTCCAACAAGGTCACACCTAATCCCCATCCAGTAGCACCACTCCCGAGTGCTGGTATTATAGGCATGACCACTATACCCAGGTTGTAGGAGTGGCCCCTTGTGATGTAATATGATTTGGAACAGTCATCCTGTAGAGAGATTTTTGCCCTATTGTCTTTTAATTCAAAGAAACTTTTCAGTTCACGGCAGTCCCTGTTTTCTGCTTTTGCTTTGGTAGTCTGTGCTTTGGGTGCTATATTCAAGAAGTTACTGACAACCTCGATGTCACAAAGCCTTAGTTCCCTTTCTTTTCTTAAGCATTTTATAATTTTAATCTATTTTTAGTTTTGTACGTGGTTATATAGGATATAGGCCCATTTCTTTTTGGATGTGTCTAGTTTCCTCAATGTTTGTTCAACAGGCTGTCTTTTTCCCCCAGAGTTGTCTTGACATCCCTGTCAGAGACCTTTGAGAAGATGGGGTTTTAGCTAATTGTCTTTCTTACACTGTATACATGGATTTTGATCCACTTTGTTGTTCACTGGATTCTCTTTTATTTCTAAATTGGGTATAAATGAAGGAGACTGCTTCTGGGGGTAATTCCATGGAAACTGTGCTAAACAATAACTACCTGGTAGGAAAACAGAACACAATTTATCCTGAAGGTTTCTGTTTTGAAGTTCTATTGACAACAATCTAAAATATATTGGGTGGTATTACGAAGGTGCCAGCAGAGGTTCTCAAAGCACGGTGCACGGAATTCTAGCGGTACTCAAGACTTAGCAGAAAACTCCCAAGTGAAGAGCCAGGTAACAGACTTAGGCAATTTTCCAGTGTTGCCATTGGCATGGCTGGTACAAAGCAATAAAGGGCAAACTGTTCATGCCTCACCCAATTTTCACAATTGCACTAAGAAACCACCAGCTTCACTGGAGGACAATCTTTACGATGCTGAAAAAAAAAGACCCTTGTGTCCATATTGTTGATTTTTTCCCCCATAACTCACTCCAGAGAAATGCTAAAAACACTTCTGCTACAAACATCAAAACTCAATGGCTTGTATAAAAAAAGAGTTCTTGTCAAGTTGTTTGAGTATTGGGAAAAACAGTTATGCCTCCCCAACACACACACACACACACACACACACACACACACACACACACACACACACGAGAAAGAGAGAGAGAGAGAGAGACAGAGACAGAGAGACAGAGAGAGACAGAGAAATTTGTAGTTTACAAAACAGTGATAGCAATCAAGGAAGATACCAGATGCTGACCTCTGATTTTTACATGCACACACACACACACACAAAAGTACATGTACTCACAAAAGACAAATGTGCTTAAAGCTTAACATGGTAGTAAATGCCTTTGATATTATCCCTCAGAAAGCTCAAGAGAGAGAATCTAAAGTTGGGAACAAGCCTGGGCTTCACAGTAAGAGCCTATCAAAAATGAGGGGGAAGGAGCCAGTATATGTTGTAGCATCAAAGACTATCCACAATCACATAGAAAGGCTCTTCAAATCCTCTTCCTCCTTCTAGCTAGGTACCACAGTTGGGTTTTCTTTTTACACATCAGCTAAAAGTCACTGGCTCAGATTAAATGCAGTAGCTGTGAAAATCTAGCTGTATTCTACTCAGTCTACTTAAGCAGAGGAGAAAATGGTAAGAGCAATGCCATCCTTCCTATTTGGGGAGGGAGGAGTGGAGGAGAGTATTTAATTTTAACAAGAAACAGATTCGTTACTACTTTTTTTAATGAAGAGCACGAGTATTTTTCTTTCTTATTTAACAATACAAAATGTATGTGTTGACTTGACTGATACATACATGTAACTTTTTTCTCATATCCACAGCTCTGGGTGAATCTAGAGCAATGACTATGGTCATGACATGAAGTAGATAGACTGTATTACTTCCAAAGTTTATTCCAATCCATTTCTTCTTTTATATTCCAAAAATATCTTCATTGTGTTGTCGGATGAGATAAATCCACATGAAAACCAAAGTGCCCAAGGACAACCCAACCTTCACTCAGTTAGGTTTGGTATTGACTGGTTCCCAGACATAGAACTCTGACAATGTTGAAAAGCAGCTCAGCAGGCGGGCGGGGCCCAGCAGCCACAAAAACAAGTGCAGGACTAGGGACGGCGCCATCTTGCCCTGCCTCATTACTACTTTTAAATAAGTTTCTCAGCTTTAATTTCTAATGTTAACTGATGATATAACCCATATAAACAAAAACTTTGGGGGACAGTCCTCAACTTTTGTGTTGTGTGAATTCGCTGCTGGAACTCAACCAGGGCCATGTCTATGTTCCCACTCTGCTATATTGTTGAGGACCGTTCTGCCCCATGCTTGGCTCCAAACTGTTGTGGCCCGTACTCTGGCTGGCTTGGGGGCCAAAATGTCCCGGCCTGCGCTGCTGCTCAATCCATGGGTCAGGGTCACGAAGAATGGAGACAAGACAGAGTGTGTAGTCAAGTCTCAAGTCAAAAAGAAAACCAGGAAGGCTGGGGAGAAGGCTGCACAAGCATGAGGAGTCATGCCTAATCCCCTCAGAACCCATGTAAATATCCAAGTGCAGTCAGTGGCCAGAAAGGTTAAAGACAGGCAGTAATTCCACTGGCAGAAAGGTAAAAACAGTCAGATTCCAGGGGCTCACTGGCCAGGCAGTCTAGTCAAGTTTGCAAGCTACATGTTCAGTGAGAAACCCTGTCTCAAAATAATGTGGAGGGCTACTGAAGAAGTTTCCCAAGTCTGTGTCTCCACACATATGGGTACGTGCACACACACACACACACACACACACACACACATAAAATAAAAAGTCAGCATAGTTACTATTAACTTTGATGATTTTCCTTCTAGATGGTGATGGAAAGCGGGGACTGGCTTGTTGGTGGAGACCTACAGGTGCTAGAGAGAATAAGGTGGGACGATGGGCTGGATCAATACCGCCTGACGCCTCTGGAGCTCAGACAGAAGTGTAAAGACATGAATGCTGGTATGTAATCAGGTTCTAGGGCATTTGTCAATACTCCTCAGCACTCTAGTCAAGAAGTGTTTCAAGAATTGGAGTTTTGCTTCTTTTTTCTTTTTCCCCCATTTAGGGGCTGGTATTGAATTCATTATATAGCCAATGGTAACCTTAAACTCTTGATCCAACTCCTGCTTCCAAATGCTGAGATTATAGACATGTACCATCATGCCTGAATGTGTGTGTGTGTGTGTGTGTGTGTGTGTGTGTGTGTGTGTGTGTGTATTGCTGTCCATAGATCATACTGCTGCCAAGGGCCATATTAATGCGAGTGGCCTGCACTGCCACCTGAGGCCATGGTGATGTCTGTGTTGCCAGCAAAGGCCAAATGTGTGCCCATGGACTGTGCTACAACCTGAAGTCATGTTGATATCTATGGGCCATTTTGCTACCTGAAGCCCTGGTGATGTATGTGATCCAGGTTGACTCCAAGGGCCTTGTCTGAGTCCATGGTCCTAATGCAGCCGGGAGCCATGGTTGTGGTCTGTGCTCCTGCCAGAAACCATGTGGAAGCCCACGATCCAAGCTCCAGCTGACTGTAAGGAGCAAGGAAGTCCTTTTGCAGGGATATTGATGTCTGCAGACGCAACATTGAAAAAGAGGGACATGGAAGGCTTCTGTGACAACGTCTACCCTCACCCCAATCCTCACTTCCATCACCCAAAAAACATAGCACCCTAAGCAGAGAGCCATGGAAGAGAACTCTTAAGGGATGCTGAGCTGTAGCTCTCCACAACTGACGGCTTCCGGCAGCGTGGGGGGCAGGGGAACAGCTCAATTGTAGTTTAGGGGCAGGCCACTGAGAGTCTGAACATGTTCCAAAGAATATACAGGTAACACAAACTGGACTTGCTTATTGTCGGGTTCTTTTTTTTTTTTTAATGTTTTATTTTTTGGGGGGGGAGGGGTTGTTTGATTGGTTGTTGTTTTTGGTTTTTCGAGACAGGGTTTCTCTGTGTAGCCCTGGCTGTCCTGGAACTCACTCTGTAGACCAGGCTGGCCTCGAACTCAGAAATCCACCTGCCTCTGCCTCCCAAGTGCTGGGATTAAAAGCATGTGCCACCACTGCCGGGTCTTTGTTTTATTTTTTGAGGGGAAAGGTCAGGAGGATGGTGGACATGAGGAAGACTAGGAAATGAGTGTGATTGGGGTGTATGATGTGAGATTTCCAAAGAAACAACAAAAATATTATGTTGAAAAAAAGAAGTATCTTACTTTTAATTAGATATGGGGGTATGTATGTGTAGGTGCCTGTGTGGTCAGATCCCCCATAGCCAGGGTTCTAGGCACTTTGTGAGCTGTCTGACATGGGTGCTGGGAATTAAACTTGGGTCCTCTGAAAGAGTAATACCATCCTTGATCTTGGAGCCATCTCTCCTAGTGATGAGATCTGCTGGTTTGTCTGGATCATAGCTGTGTTACACTCACATACTGGAACACTATGCAGCAGTTTAAAATACGCAAGTGCAGAATAATTCTTAAAGCATACCCGTTAAGTGCAAAAGCATTTGCAGAACAATATATATAGCACAGACATATGTTGAAAAAGCAAAAAAAGATGAAAAAAAAAAAAAACCAAAAAACCCAAAACCTAACCTACTTCTGTCTATAGAAGCACAAAGGACTCTGGGAGTACCAGACTGCCAGTGACACCTCTTGGGGAAGTGGGGTGTGGGGAACGTGGAACAAGAAAGGAAATCGCTTCACATTTTGTTCTGTACATTTTAAGAGAAAAATAATGATGTTCATTGTCCATTTGGGGCTTTTACATATTTCCTAATTTTCCTGCAATGTTAATATATTAATTACATTTTAGACTTGAAAAAAAAAATCTAGACTTCATGAGTCCATCCTGAGTGCCATGGTTTTTGGGATTTAAGGAGAGGGTGTGATGTTTTCCATCTGTAGATTGTAGTCTCCATGCACATTTCTATGTGCTCTATATGGAGGCTCTTATAAAGGTTAGCCTGCAGCAGGTACAAGGGAGCAGGTGAATGTTGAAGTCCGGGGTTTCGGGAAAGGTGCAGACAGCACCCGTTTTAATTCCTGAGTCATGCTCTCTCCTATGTAGTTTCCTGCCTCTGCATCCCATCCTGTCCAAGTAATTGAGCTAACAGCCCAGGAGTATTCTCCCACTATCAAAAGCTAGAAGACTGAATGAAGGGACTGAACAATATTCCACTTCATCTTCCCCCACCTGTTCTTATGAACAAGCAATATTGCTTGCTTTGAACCTTGGCTCTTCCTTTCTAGACGCCGTGTTTGCATTCCAGTTGCGTAATCCTGTCCACAATGGTCACGCTCTGCTGATGCAGGATACCCGCCGCAGGCTCCTGGAGAGGGGTTACAAGCACCCAGTCCTCCTGCTACACCCTCTTGGGGGCTGGACCAAGGACGATGACGTACCTCTGGACTGGAGGATGAAGCAGCATGCAGCTGTACTAGAGGAAGGGGTCCTGGATCCCAAGTCAACTATTGTTGCCATCTTTCCATCTCCTATGTTATATGCTGGCCCCACAGAGGTGAGCAATTCCCTGAGCTGGTTCAAAGACTAAGAGCCCCAGCTAAAGCTTATTAGAAGAGTAAATACATTTTAGGAGTCAATTCTTAATGAGAAGATTCCACTTGGTCCACCCCAGCTTAACTTCTTCAAGTTTGTATTTATAAAGATGCTAGAAGCATCAAGCCCGACATATAAACACATTGCTTGGAGAATATGGAGGCTGGCACGTGATTGAGGCAGGCAGACAGCACAGCTCACCTGAGTCATAGGGCAAGTAGCATCTGTGTTAGCTTTCTGTTGGTGAGATAAAACACCATGGCCAATGCGACCTGAGTTTATGTGGGCTTATGGTTACAGGGTGATATGTCTATCATAGCAGGGAAGCCTGGCAGCAAGCGGCAGGCTTGAGGGCAGAAGGAAGCTGGGAGCTAACACCCTTTACCACAAGCATGAATCAAAGCAGAGAGCAAATTAGAAGTAGATAAAGCGTTTTAAACTCAAAGCCCACCCTAGTGACAGACTTCTGTCGGCAAGCTTGTACCACCTAAACCTCCCTGAACAGCAGCACCAACTTGGGACCAAGTGTTGAAATGTCTGAGACTAAGTGGGACCTTTCTCATTCACACCGCTAAACTAAGCAAAGAATTTATTAGTTCCAACTGTTCTACATGACTCACCATGACCCAGGAATTGTTCATACGGTACTTCAGTAATTAGTTCAGTGTTGGCAGTCAGGTGATGACTTAGAATCTGTAATTCCCACAGCCCTTTGTAACAGTAGTCTTAATTGCTTGCTTTATTAAGAGAGACTGCTATACCTCATGACTTTAAACCTCCTGCATTATCCAATACAATCCAGCTTGAACAGTGCTCGAGGCTTAGACTCACGGACTTGCTAACTACTTTTAAGTGACCTGCCCCTTTCAGTCAGTTCAAAAGCAAAAGTAAAAGAATCAGTGAAAAGAGGAACCTGTGGACTTGGCCCATGACCATTGTGTCCTGTGTGATATTTTCCAGGTCCAGTGGCATTGCAGGTGCCGGATGATTGCGGGGGCCAATTTCTACATTGTGGGTAGGGATCCTGCAGGAATGCCCCATCCTGAGACAAAGAAAGACCTATATGAACCTACCCATGGGGGTAAGGTTTTGAGTATGGCCCCTGGCCTCACCTCTGTGGAGATCATTCCGTTCCGAGTGGCTGCCTACAATAAAATTAAAAAGGCCATGGACTTTTATGATCCAGCAAGGTAGGTTTCTGGAGGGAAAAAAATTAATTAACATGACAGTTGTCATGATGAGGCAAAACTTTGACCCTCTGGAAAAGTCTCCAGTCTACATGTTTCCAGTTGGGAAGACACTCTCTTGAGTTAGACCTGCTCTTGCAAATGCTGTGTCCCCTGACATTGTTGGTCCATAAACATTTCTCTTTGGTCTGATGGGTAGCAGAATATTTGCCTAGCATGTGCACAGAACTGGGTTTGATCTCCAGGAACCCCACAGAAAGTTCTTGAGCTGGGCATCGTGGCACATGCCTATAGTCACCGCAAAAGGGATCCAGAGGCAGGGTGATCAAAATTACAAGGCCATCTTTGGCTCCATCAAGCTTTAGGCCAGGTGGCTATATGAAACTCCAATAGAGTAACATAATCATTCCTCTCCATAGATAGGCCTTATGTATACACTGTGAGTGCCCAGCATTTTAAGTGAAAGGACATAGGAAGAGACAGTTTTCAGTGAGCATTTATGGCATGTCCTTGC
The DNA here is from genome assembly GCA_030674055.1 of Rhabdomys pumilio. NCBI lineage: Eukaryota > Metazoa > Chordata > Mammalia > Rodentia > Muridae > Rhabdomys > Rhabdomys pumilio. Next base: position 159,052,331 of record JANHMN010000003.1, read on the forward strand.
CCCATACCAAGTTCACACAACAAGCTAATCTCTGGCTGCAAGATATAAAAGCAGGTATATAAGAAACATTGCATAAATAGCTGCTTTATCCCCCTTTGGTTCCCTAAGATTTGGCGCTGAAGACTGAGAGAACTGACCATTTTAAAACATTTGGCTGTTCACAGAAAAAAAAAAAAATCCAAAAATCAGCAATCTAGCCCCAGGGATCTTTAAAGCAGTGGCTACTTACCTCTGCTGACCTTTCTGTCGCTGTACTCACAGGCATGAAGAGTTTGACTTCATCTCAGGAACTCGTATGAGGAAGCTCGCCCGGGAAGGAGAAGATCCCCCAGATGGCTTCATGGCCCCCAAAGCATGGAAAGTATTGACAGATTACTACAGGTCTCTGGAGAAGATCAACTAGGCGCTCCTGGCTCTGGTTTCTTTCTCAAGTGCTCTCTGACAATTTTTTTTTCCTATTTTTGTGATTAGCTGCTCTGTATCCGATTGCTTCTCGATGACTTTTTAAAGTTAGTGTTTTGCAGTGAAGTAAAAAGCTGTGCCTATAATTTAAAACCAACTTCATTATGTCTGCGAACCTGACACTGGAGACTAAGTCTTAGGTGAAACCATATTGTACATTCCAGAATGAAAGCACTTGTACTGGACTTCATCTCAGCAGGTATGTCTCAGATCTCTTAAAAATGTGACTATGTGTCTAGCTGACTTGCCCAGAACAGAATCTTTCCAGCTTACTTCTGCCAATCTGGAACCCCAATGTCACTTATGGAAAGAAACAAAAACCAAAAGAACAAAAACCATTCTACCACCTTGAAGGAACCGTGTTTCACATCAGGACTTTTTACTTCGTGACTGCACATGGCCTCACTGCCCAATGTATGAGTTGAAGATGCAACTGAAAGAAATATACATGTGAAGATGTGAATTAAATCTTAACGAACTATGTAACTTACATCTGCCATGAAAATGACATAGTCCAAGAGAAAGAGAAGTTCTAATGGCCTTCTATGAATAGTAACTCCAGTTTGACAGCACTTTTCAAAAGTATATGCTTTAACCAAAACAATTTCTCCCAGGAACTAAACCATCAGGGTATATTGCAGATTCCTTTCCCCACACTTTGCTGTGGCCATAGTTATTAAAGAGGGACCTATTTGATTGCTGTAATCAAAACCAGCCCATGTATTAAATCAATGAGAAGCTAAAACTTGATTTCCACAGAAAAGATAAAATCCAAACATCATCCTAGTGAAGATACATACACGTGAGCTCTGAGCATGTAATATACAAAATTGACTTTAGCAAATAACTGCTGACGCTGAAAGTCTGCCCAGACCACCACCTTCCTAAGCTAGGCCCCTGCCTACCTTAGACAGCACAGGAACAGGTTCTGACTTCTTAAAGCTACTAATGAAGCTTTCCTTCAGGATGCTAAACAGCCACCACCTTGAAGACCAAAGGTTTAGGGTATCCCAATAAACTCTTGGTGTTTCCAGAATGAACCTGTTGTGGGAAGTCCTTTGATGGTTTTACTAAGAGGGAATTTTTGTATTTTATGCATGGTTCATTGTTGCCAAGGAATACATAAAAGAAAAGGCATCCTTACATACAGGTTTCTCTGGAGGAGACCACAGACTGAAAAGAGAAACTGATTTCTTTTCATACTGCCACTTTAAAAAAAAAAAAAAAAAGCTAGTAAGAGCTTTTTTGAGAATAAGTTACACACCATGACCAGAGCAAAGTGAGTCTTAATGTATAGTGCTTGTGTCAGAGCTACTCAGTGCTGCCTTTAAAACTATGTATCCACTGAAAATGCGACTGGGTTGTAGTGCCTTACCAAGTGAAGTTGTGATGTTAAAGACGTGCCTTTCTGCTCTAGCATACAGTATAACTGTTTCGTGTCCCGCTGATATCTGTTTCTTACTTCAATAAATCTCTCAAAGACCAAACTGCTGCTTTTGTATCACCTCAATGGCTGCTTTAGGGTGTCATCGCAATGTCTAACTGGAGAGCAGTAACAACTCTCTTCGGGGTGTCCTTATTCACATCATTTTCACACTTGACTTTCAGATGTAAATGACTCATCTCTTAGTTGGGCACCTGCTTCTCAGAGGTGACTGGGTTACTATGCCCCTCTGGCCAGGATTTTACTGCACGACAATCTAAGTTGATGAAGCCAAAGTCCTTGTTCTTGTAGGTACAGATCTTATTTTCAGATCCTCCTTAGCAGCTGGCATTCTGTGTGCCTGTGGCAGTTCATTTCCACGATCACCCTAGGGGGCTTAGGCACACGGCTCTTGCTTCTTCCCGAGTGCCTCATCTACTTCTAATGGCATCATGCGAGTTCTTTGCTACTGATCTTCACCACAAATGTTAGTAGAGTAATAGCCAACTCAAAGCTATCACTTGGTGCTAAGACCTGGTTCGGCAGGTAGACCGCCCAGCATGCAAAAAGGCCTTGGTTCCATTCCTAGCACTATATAAATTAGGCACACTGGTACATACTTGTTTATTCCAGATTTGGGAGGTGGAGGCAGGCAGATCAGAAATCCAATGTTTCCTAGGGCTACAGAGTAAGTTTGAGACCAACCTGAGCTACATGAGATCAAGTCTCAAAAAAAAAAAAAAAAAAAAAAAAAGAACGAATGGTATTATTTGTAGTTCCTCTTTCTTTTCCCCCAGATCATAGTCAGTGGCTCTCCTATTATCAATTAACAGGGCACAGTAGACCAAGAAATGTCTATGTACATGTATCACTCTTGAGGAAGTGCGAACAAATCCTGGAAAGGCATAAATAAAGCAGTCAGACCTTACATCAGTATTTATCAGGCCCCAGTGTTTGTTTCCAACCCATCTGACCTGGAAGAAACCAATCTTGGTTCCTCAAGAACAGCAAGTTTGCATCCCCTCTCCCCATTTCCCACTTTTCTATTAGGCATCTGAGTCTAGCAAACATTTATAGTCTGCATAACTGTCCTTCCAGGCAAGAAACCAGTGAATCTGACAGTTAGTTGTCCTTGTGTCTAAAGATTTAAGGAAACCGTGCAGCTTTTGAATGACTCAAATTTCCATTGCTTACTAATAGGCACAATTAGAGAAGACTGTATAGAGATAAGAAAGAGTGCCCACTGATCTCTCCCAACCATGGCGTCCATGAAGTGTCTTGGTGAAAACCGTTGCTTGTGTTAATGTTCACACTCAGAACACAGTTACCAAATGAAGGTGACATTCAAACAGTTCACTATATGCATTCCAAAGTACTAATTTTGGCTTATATTGTTATTTTACTTAAATTATTAAAAATAAATGGGTCACTTGCTAGATTTGAACATTTTTAAACAGGTTCTAGGGATGGAAAAACTATTTTATTATAAGACTAGCAAATCAGAGTGGGAAAAAAAAAAACAAACTAAAAAACCAACATGAAACAAACAAACCAAACCTCTTCCTTTGGAGAGAAGTAAGCCTTTCAGAGGTAAGCTTGGCCTTACCTTGACAGTATTAGCAGCACAGAGAGCAGACTAGTATGGAGCTGTGTACGAGCTCCTACCAGGGAGACTTTGCAAGGATGAGGACAATTCAGGGAAGACTGAAGACAACAGTGTATTTACTGGGACAAACTGCAACCGGAAGCACACCTATAAAAATAAACTGCTGCACTACAAGCCCACTACTTTGCATTTTGTCAAGAACATGCCAGGAGAGGGTCTAGATGCCTTGTATGTTCTAAAGACGACTGGATTCCACCTTTCAGAATCAAAAACAAATGAAAGCTATAAACATCTGAAGGTGTAACCCAAACTCCTCCCAGCTCAAACAAACAAGATGAAAAAGGCTGGTGTAGGGGTGAGTAGGGGCTTGGCCAAACTGGCCAACTTGTTCAGTTAAAGACACACACACAGAGTCTTTAACAGTGCCACTAGGACTGGAAGGAACAGGCAGCAATCTGCCCTTTACCCCGTCGTAGGGAAGGGTTTGTACCCACTGGAAACAAAAACCTGCTTGTGTTTCACTTTCCGCAACTCTCTTGTATCAGCCAGCTAGTACAAAAACATTAATGATTAAGTTATTCTACCTAGGCAGAGATGGGCATAGTAAACAGTCCTCCAAGTGAAAGAACTTAACAGGATGGCACACAAGCATCCTTGGAAGCCTGTCCACAGGAATGAATCTCTCCTCCATCTCTGCATGCCCAGGGGGTTATCTGTGGCAGTTCACAACCAGCTGGCTAACTGCTGCTCCTGTTTCTCCAACATTCTCCACATACCATTTTTTAGAATGAACTACGTCTTTTTGTTCTTAGTTTTAATGTCTCCAATAGATCCCTATGCCATCTATTTTAATAATCCAAGTAGTTCTTAGAGCAATGGGCTAACGGAAGAGTCATGAAGGCCAATGGAGGAATGAAAGAAGGCCTTTGAGCAATCTTTGCTAAAATAAAACCCACCTGGAGCTCAATGTTTAGAAGACTGGTTCTTCCCCTCTGGTGTCATGTGTCCCACCTGCCTTAAATAAATTATTTTCTAGATTATCTACTGCTGGTTGCTGTCAACAGAATCCTAGTGGGGTAGGCTTTATAAGGTTGACTATGGCCTAGACTGCCTGTGAATGGCATAATGACATACGCAATCTGCAGAGTATCCCATTTCTGAAATGTATGCATCTTTAAAACAATGTGGTCTACACTATTTTGTGGTTACAAATGTATATATGTTATCAACTCTTTTTTGGTGTTTGGTTTAGAACTGGGCCATCATGCTGGGCATTGTGGCACTAGGTAAACTAATGAAGGAGTTTCGGGACACCCTGGGAGACCCTTCTCTCAAAAGCAAACACCTGAACTGTTGGTTTACAAACCCATGTTGCTGCTCTTAATCTCTTGATCTCTTGCCTCTAGCTTCTCTCTGTCCACTCACCCCTACCCTCTACCCTTCCCCCTCTCTCCACGTGGTCATGGCCAGCTTCTGCTTCTCTACTTCTCTCTCTCCCCTCCCATGCCCTGAATAAACTCTATTCTATACTAAAAAAAAAAAAAAAAAAACCATGTTGTTTATGTGTTCCACAAATAGCACTAACGTTCACTCCAGCTTAGTTAAAGCACAAAAACGACCTAAAAACAGTCTCAAAGTAGAATTACCTTCATTTACATGGGTGCATCATGTGAGTATGGGCTGCTTGCTGGGGCCAAGAGTGGCCCTTGGATTCTCTGAAGTAGGAATGGACTTTGGATCCTCTGAAAAGCAGTAAGCACTCTTAACTGCTGAGCCATCTTTCCAGTCTCCACACAAAACGGTTTAGAATTGTAAATATTATGACTATATTGTAAATATTATGACTAAATATTATGACAAAAACACCCCCATCAGAATTTTAGCAATAATACTCTTACTCGCCATCTAACAATTACCAAGTTTGTCAGCGTGTCTTCAATTAACATTATGAAATGACTTTCTTGATTTGATTTCATTTGCATGTGGTGACTCTTATATCAATTAGCTACTTTCGTCGGTTCAGTTAGGAAATTGTTTCATATGGGTCAGGTCCTCTTAAATATGATTCCAACAGACTTACTATTTTTAATTGTGGTGCGTGTGTGTAAGTAGGTAGGTGTGTACATTGAATGCAGATGTTCACAGAGGCCAGAGGCATTAGATTCCCACAGAAATGGAATTATACGCCACTGTGAGCAGGCCAGCGTGGGTGCTAGGACCCAGACTCAGATCTTCTGCAAGAACAAATAGTACATGATCCAACTACTACATTTTTTCTCCAGCCCCTTTGGACAGAATTTTCCCCAAACACAGAGATACAACTTTATTTGAGGTACCAAGATAATGCTGGAATTTTATTCATGTAGGCTATACCCTCACCTTTTCGGAATTTTTAACATTCTAACTTTGAGAGGCTTAAAAAGTGTAATTATACAATACCCAATTTATTTCATCCAGAAGAAAGCCATAACCTGTCCACAAATAACCCAATTACAGTAGAGAAATAAGGCCTACCAATGAGATGTAGGCCTCTCACTTTTATACAAGCAGCTGAGCCTCAAGACACTGTCATCTTGAATCAAACCCATAAATTACAGGATGTTCAATAATACTGGTTTATTATGGTCCATGGCAAAATATATAGATTATTTCAACCCAGCTCTTAATGAGTTCCAGATTTAGCTGCAGGTAGGGAGTGGGATTCAGCAGGAAAGAGGTAGTGAAAGTTGACTCAAAGTAAAAACTGACTCTAACACTGAGGTTAAAAATCTCAATTTTAAGGAGGAGACACCAAACCTATTGCAAGTCATCCAACAGTGAGATTTCAGAGAAACATCGCACAGCCTTTTCATCTTAGTCCCTAGAGTGTAGGGTTAAAGATGACAAAATGGCTTAAGAGACTGAGACAGTTGGGCAACAAGATACACATGTTACTGTATAGAGAACGCCATTAGAACTAGCTACTAGTAGCATAATACTTGCACAGTAACTGCAAGGTACTCTACTGACTGCCTCCATGCTATCACAGTCCCAACTCCTTAAAGTAGGTGCCACAGTTGCCTCACAGATCAGAATAGAAACAACGCAGTCAAGTCTCAGGGCGTACAGTTCATTAGTGGGAAATCTGGACGTAAGCCAGAAAGCCTAGTTCTATATTCAGTATGTACAACCCAAAGCAAATGCTTTAAAACCTAACAGCCAACCACATATGTAAAATGTCTATCTAAAGCAGAATGGAAATTACAAACATTTAAAATTACTTAAATCATATGAAAATAGTTTCTCTGACTTTATGGCTCAATATAACTACAGGAGTCATGGCTGTTGGGATTAGTGTATTTCTCTTCATCCAGTTAGAACCATAAAAATTCAGTGCTATAATTGGATAATCTGAATTTAATATTACATGAAAAAAAAAACACAAAGTATACACATCACTCATTTCTGAACATGCCATTACATTAAAATTAAATTATTAAAACTCGTATTTAAACAGAATAAATCAATATTAAAATGTCTGCTATAAAAATGTGAAATCTCAACTGCAATATAAAAACTGTCTAAACACAAATTTTATAAACAAAATCCCCAATTTAAAGTAACTGAAAACAATCAAGAACTAAGTGGAAAAAAAGAATCAAAAGGGCAGGCCTTTTATTGTAAATTATAAAAACAGGATATGTTTCTTGGTGTCTTGTATTAGCATTCATTTCCCATCATCTTCACAATCTTGCCCAGCTTGCTTTTTGTTATCCTAAGTAGTCTCCCGCAATCTATAACCCCAAAACACAAACAGAGGAAGAAAGTGTCCGTCCGGTAGGTTCTTGTGAGACACATTACTAGAGAAATTAATTCAATAAACATATGAGAATTTCATTTTCAAAGAAATAAAACAAATACTAAAACCGGAAGCATTTTTGTCATAGTTTAATCTTCCTGATGACTCAGAGGCAGGCACCTTAAGGTTGTGCTGTGGCATTATCTTCTCGCTGTCATATGTCAAGGTGCCTGAAACAGAATTCTGGCTACTGGAGGTTTGAAAAAGGAAGAATTTTATACGTGGTTCACAAAGCATCAAGTGACTACAGATACAAGAAGTTTGATGTGTATTATTTGTACACATTTTATATTACACTGAGAAAATTTTTTAAACTTAAGTTACAAAGTGAGTATTTTTAGCACATTTAGTAATGACTATTTATTTATTTGGGTGACCAAATGAAATTTGAACATAATTAAAGAACATATAACTTTCAAACAACATTTAAAGAATACAGTTATAGAACTGTTACACTGGGAGTTATGTACACATATTAAAGAATACTGAGGTTTCTCAAGCCCGTTCTGTTGAAAGGTTTTCAATGCTTCTTAATGTAACTCAGTGTAAAACTTCAAAGTCTACTTGGTGTCATAGCAGACTGAGGTGGAATCACTGCTCATCACTGAGCAGATTGTGTTTGTTATCTGAGTCTCCATTCTCCACAACCATTATAATTGAGACACATGTGCATATTCAGATGAGGTTGATTCAACCAACTGCAGAGGAAATTTTCAATTTAAAAACAGCCCAAACAAGTGACAACTAGGAATGGCTGAATCTCACTGTACCTGTCAGGTCCCGCCTTAAATCCCAGTTTTGCTACAGACTATCTGGTGCTTTTGGATTCAGTAGTGGGAGGGAAAAAAGCTCCTGAATTCAAACCTATCTACAGAATATTAAAAAAAAAGTGAATATATACATTTGATATACACTCATACACACACACTCACATTCATACTCACATGTCTAGAAACCAGCACCTAACCACACCCCATTCCTCACTAATGACTCGACAAATCATTTACTACATTAAGACCAGCTTAGACTCTATAAGGCTATAACAGCATATGGCTAAAAAGGTCAAACAAGCACCCACACTCAGGCTGCACTCAGCTCCCTCCTCATGATTTCTGACAAGCAGTAACACCGTTTATATAACAGACCAGAGATCTGAGTATGAAACCACAAGCCTGGATTTCCCTCACTGCTGCACAGATGAGAGCGCGTCCCACGAGATCACTAACTGTACAAAGGATCTTCACTCCTAATCTAAACAAACGTGAGTCAAAACATTCTGAAATGCTGCATCCTTTGATTTCTTCATCTTTTCAATTGCCCGATGCAGGTCCTGCTGCTGCACAGGCCGGATTTCATCTTCATCATGACTGAAATGTAAACAAAACAAGGAAATTGCCAAATCTCCTTAATGTATACCTACCTAAAATATTTTACCAAGATTAAAAAAATTCATGTGTTGAAAAATAAATTTGTTTTTAATTACACAAGAGTATAACAATAGTTTCTTCCCCCTTCAAGAGCCCAGAGACAATGACACACATCGGACACATTCTTCTAGAAGTTATCTACTATTTTGCTTTATGTGTAAGAGTGTTGGTCCGCATGTACATATGTACACTCTGCATGTGCCTAGCGCCTGGTCAGAAGAGGGCATCAGGTTCCCTGGGCCTGGCATTACAGACAGTAGTGAAACACCATGTGAGTGCAGCCAGTGCACTGAGCCAGCCCCTTACGAGACACCTTTGAAAAGTACTGTGGAGTAAGAGGTAGTAAGGCAAAATGGCTGTGTAAGTCACTTCACACCAAGAATCTAAGAGCAGCACATGTTCATCAAAGAATGGCAGCTATTCAAACAGCAGCGTAATTCTAACCAGGAAATCAAGTTACTCTTGTGAATAGAGAACCAAAGTCTAGCATTCCTGGGCATATACGTATATTCATGTGCATGTATAGCCTTATAGAAGATACAAGTAAAACAACACTCTTAATTTAGAAAAACAATTGAAGTTCCCTTCACTTTAATCCTCACCAAAAAAAAAAAAAAAAAAAAAAAAAAAAAACCAATAATAACAACAACAACAAACCCCTAGTATATTCTGCTACTTGGGGAAAAATATTTCAGGGAAAACAGGATGATTCAAGTCTAATAACCAGATTTTCCCACTGAGATTTTTCAAGGTTTTCCAATGTTTTCCCTTTCATTATTAATGTAATTAAGCAAAGTTTATATGCCATTTGTTTATTTCTTCTTTTTTTTTTTCTGCTGGAAGAAAGACCTTTGGAAGGTAGATTTCTGATGACGTTAAAATAGTCGCAGCTTGCTGAAATAGCTGGAGTTATACATGGGCAGTACACACATGGGATGCATCTCTCACATGCGGCAGGAGGCAGCAGTATGGTGCTGTCTGGCAGGGGCTTCAGCAAAAGTGAGTGAGTTTTAAGAGAAGCTTACTATGGCACTACACTGTAATTAGATGAATGGATACCACAGGCTGGCAAGTCAGGGTCACATAGTATGAAAACTTCAGAGCAAGAGAAGAGTTGGCAAACTCCTTTAGCATGCCCTCAAAGGTATTCTGGTTTACTAATTCTTTATGAGAGAGCTGAGAAAATACACGGTGTAGTGCAGCTTCAAGAGAAAGGCCTTTTCAGAATCTTTCTCAAAGGAATTAATTCAGGGTTAACTTATTTTTGCTGAAATAATGTTTACAAAGTTGATTTTTCAAACACACCATACTTTCAAAGTGGTTTGAAGTGAAACTGACTGACGTGGGAGCCATGTTACATGTTAGGATCTGCATTACTGTTAAGTCAAAGCCCTGTCCACACTGCCCCACACACCTTTCTTATGTGGGAAGTTTCTGAAAGATACATACTCATTTCTACACAGAAAGGAATTTTAAGGTATAGAAACAGTCTATACATTCTTTGAAAACTACAGAATTCTTCTAGATTCTTACAGAACTTCTAGAGAACCCTGTTTTCCCTACAAAGAAGGCAAGCCTGGGTTTCTGTGACTCACTCCACAGCTTATCAAATGAAATTCAGTATTTTGCCCCTTAATTCTAGAACATCCCCACAGTAATTTTTCCATTACAGACTTCTTTAGGAAAATGGTCAGAAGGGCTGGGGAAGCTCGAGAGGTGAAGCTCTTGCTAGGCCACCATGCTCCCAAGTATGATTTCACATCCAAAAAAAATAAGAGGTGGAGTGTGCCATTAATCCCAGGAGTGTGAAGGCTGTGACAGAAGGGTCCCTAGAGCTCGCTGAGCAGCCAGTCTAGCAGAATCTGAGACGTTTGGGTCAGTAAGACCCCCATCAGCTCAAAAGCTAAGGTGGTGAGGAGCTGTAAGACACCTACCATCAGGCTGCATGCACACAGATACCTACTATCAGCCTGCATGCACACAGACGAACATGTATCCATACACACACATACAGAAAAATGCCAATAAATAGAAAAGGCATGGGTTGCTAATCCAATTATCTTTTTCTGTAAGTAATCTGGTATAAAGCAAAACAACAATAATCATCTTATCTTATCAAAAATGTTTGACAAATACCAGAAATTGAGTCTAAATAGAGTTACCTTTCTTCTGATGTAGAATTGACATACTCCCTGACGCAGAGGAGGGCAGCATCTCGACACATTTCTTTTAAGTCACTTCCTGAAAACCCATCAGTTTCCTGGGCAACTTCTAGAAGATCTACATGTCTATCCACCTTAAATAAACATGAAACATGTTTATAATAAATATGTAAAAGTAACCAAAATACTTCCAAATATCCATCTGAGAATTAATGTTCAGAAAGTCCTAACAGCCAAGTAAAGAGAAACAGAAAGCTATTAGTTCCATAAAATTGTAATTTTCAGGAAACAACAAAACAAAAAATCTTATTTTCATTATTTGTCATTACAACTGAAACATGTACAAGTGTCTCTCTTCTGTGTGTCTTTACACTCAACTTCCTTTCGGGCACAATGCTACCTCACTACTAATTCAATTCAGAACTTGGCTTTGTCCTTCCATCTAAGCTTACAGGGCTTGGGGAAATTTAAAACACACTAATGTACAACAAGAAAAAAATAAACAAGGAAATCAATGCATTTGTATTTATTATCCACATTCTGAGGTCTCATTTCCAGTGCTAAGTAGCTTATGCATATAATTTTCATTTAATCCTGCAAGCAAGCAGCACAATTTTCACATTCTATTAATAGTCTGAAGGCTGGGGAAGGGTAGACAGGTCATAGCAGCAGGATCTGAAGAGGCAGCAGATTCCAACCCTAGTTTCTCTGCATGTACCCACTGCCACAATCATGTTCTTCACTCCTATGGAACGGATGCCACCTTTATTACTCAATTATGGAATATTTAGTTTTCAGTACAGTAATTCTATACAAGGAAAAAAATATAAAGTAAGTTGGATGCAGCGGCACATGCCTGTTATTCTATCACCCCAGCACTCAGGAGGCAGATCAAGTAGGAGGGGAATGAAAGCTAGCCTGGGCTACCTATTAAGTACCAGGTCAGTCAGCAGCTGAGGCTAAAAGTACTTACCTTTTTCAAACAAATTTTATTAAAAGGAGACATTATGAAATTCTTAAAGAATAATTTGACAAATTTTAGCTTAAGCTGTTCTTTCAAGGTCTAAAAGAATTCCGTGCTGAATCTACCTGGCCTGAGTTTTTTTAATTGGGAGATTTAAACTTTTTTATATTTATTTAATTTTACATGTATAAATGTTTTGCCTGTAAGGATATATGGTCAGTGTGTGTGTGCCTGATGATCATGGAGGTCAGAAGACAGCATCAGAGCCTTTGGAACTAGAGTTAAGACATATGTGAGCCGTCATGTGGATGTTGGGTCTTCTGCAAGAGCAAGAAGTACTCTAAGTCACTGAAAAGTCTCTCCAGCCCCTTTTGGGAGATTTTTAATGGCTGTTTCACATTCACAGCTTGTTGTAGAACTTTTAAATTATTTACCCATCTTGGTTTAAATTTAATAAGTCATGTAAAAAAAGTCACCTACTTCTATACATTTCCTAGCTAGGTATAGTTTTAAATCTACTCCCTCATAATTTCTGAATTTCTTCAGTACTGCTGTTGTGTCTGCCTTCTCATCTCTGACTTTATTCATTCAGGTCTTCTCTTTCTATTAACTGAACTACAGATCTGTCAATCTTCTCAAAGAAAGAACTGTTTGGTTCACTGATTCTTTGTATTGTTTTTTTGTTTGTTTCTACTTCATTAATCTCTGTCCTGATTTTAGCTATTTCACTTGGTCCACTGCTTTGGGAATTTTTTTTTTCTTTCTTATTTTTCCAATATTCTAAAAGGCATCATCAGGTTATTTGAGATCTAATTTTTTTTCTTTTTTTTGGTTTGTCGAGACAGGGTTTCTCTGTATAGCCCCAGCTGTCCTGGAACTCACTCTGTAGACCAGGCTGGCCTTGAACTCAGAAATCCGCCTGCCTCTGCTTCCCAAGTGCTGGGATTAAAGGCGTGCGCCACCACTGCCCAGCCGAGATCTAATTTTTAATGTAAAAACATAGAATTATAAGTTTCCTTCTTTGAACTGTTTTCTTGGATCCCATAGATTTTGGAATGCTATTTTTATTTCCACTAATTCGAGGAATGGTTTAAGTTTTCTTCATTTCAACAACACATTTGTCATTCAATAATGTTAAATAAATAAATAAATAAATAAATAAATAAATAAATAAATAAATAAATGACATTGAGAGTTATTGTCCAAATACTTGATTTGTTTTAGAAAAACTTCCATGGGCTGCCTGTGTGGTGAACATTTAAAATTGTAACATCTTGACAGGTTGTCCCCTGATCAATAATGAAGTGACTCTAGCTCTTTCTGACTAGATGTGGTTTGAAGTCTATTTTAGCACATATTGGGATAGTATTTTCACGAGCTACCTTTTAAGATAAGAGAAAAGATACTGGAGGAAACACTTCAGACAGAGAGCAGAGAGGATGATAAATACACAGATTATAGGAGAGACGGGGGTGGGGGGGGGTGGAAAGGCAGTGAGGGAATAAATAATGTTGAACCATGTGTTAAATAATCAACAAAATAACAGTAACCACTATACACCTCTCGTAATAACTCTGAATACTAATGGTCTCAATTTCCCTACCAGAAGGCATACACTAGCAGACTGAATTTGAAAATTGGACTCTCCTTTTTTCTATACCCAAGAATCATATCGTACATAAACACTATCTTAAAGTTCAAGCAAAAATTAAAACACTATCTTAAAGTTCAAGCAAAAATTAATTAATGACCTTAACTGAACACTAATTAATTTTTCAGAGGTAGGGAAGACTTGAAAGTAAGAGACAGTATGAAATCTGCTCTGCTTCCTGCTCTGTAACTATGACCTTCAAATTAGTGTCATCCTCCTTTAATAGAAATGTTAAATGAAGAGAAGCTTGGTGAGGATGGTGAGACGGCTCAGAGGTTAAGAGCGCTGGCTGCTCTTCTACATGTCCTAAATTCAATTCCCAGCAACTACATGGTAGGCCCCGACCATCTGTAATAGATATGATGCCCTCTTCTGGCATGCAGGTATACATACAGACAGAGTGCTCATACATTATTATTATATAACCATATAATAATAATATTATATAATATTATCATTATGTTAATAACATTATTATATATTTGATGATGACAATAATAATAAAGGAAAGGTAGACTATCCTAACAATCTATAATGATAATAATAATAATAATAATAATAATAATAATAATAATAATAATGGAAAGATAGACTATCCTAACAACAATCTTTAATGTAGGGTACAGAAAGCAGAAGGAAAATCCTGGGTTAAGACTCTGTAAGACATAGGAAACACTAAGGCTGGAAGTAAGGCAGAGGTTGGACATTACACACACATATCACAAAATGTTATAGTACTACCCAGAGTATATGAATTCAAAATCAGTACAGAAAGAGAGACAAGGAAATATGAAATATAAATACACTACTGAACATGAAACTGCAGTGGGCCTAGAAAGCAAAAAGAAGGCACATTTCATGGGAAGAACTAAATGAAGAACAAATCAGTTCAAGCTTATAATTAACACAACTGCAAACGACTAAACTAAGACAAGATTAGACAAGATATGACTGTGGCTGAGGATTCAAACAGTCACATATGCTGAAAGAAGCAGGGTTTATGTTATTCGTGAAAGAAAAATATATAGTTGAAAATAAATGGTAAAATATAATACATTAGGCAAATATTAAAGGAAATACAGATAATATAATACTCTTTTAGTTGCATTAGGTCAGATTTAGGTGGATTAGAGTATAATATTTATTCAAAATGTATAGTTGGAGAAATAAGTCATGACATAATGATAAAACTTTCACTAGAAAAAGAAATCCACACTGGGCAGTGGTGGCACACGCCTTTAATCCCAGCACTTGGGAGGCAGAGGCAGGCGGATTTCTGAGTTTGAGGCCAGCCTGGTCTACAGAGTGAGTTCCACGACAGCCAGGGCTACACAGAGAAACCCTGTCTCAAAAACAAAAAACAAAAACAAAAAAAAAAAAAAAAAAAAAAAAAAGAAATCCATTTGTACCTGGACATACAACTATCATTTCAGAATATAAGTAGCAAAAACTAACTACGAAGCAAATGAGCAAGCTTTGTTGCTAAGAGGGTGGTACATGTCCTGCTTAAATGCTAACAGGTTACACAATAAACTCTGATTCTACTTAGTAACATGAAAGCATAACAATGCTGCCTTTATTAAATGTATGCTATTACTGTGAGGCTTTTAAAAACAAAATTAAAACTCAGATTTTATGGAAACAGCATTTGCCTTTGACATATAAAAAACAGTGAGAGAAACAAGTCATATGAATGTCAGCAACTAATCAGGGAACATTCATATTTTGCATTACAAACTGATTAAAGACTAATCCTTATGCTTTCATAAATATAATATAGAATGCTAATGTCTCTATAACCATGACAAATATAATTCTAAAAACTTCCAAAGTGTGTTTAAAAAATAAAGACTACTAAAATTAGTTTAAATTACGTAAGTCAATTCTAAGTTTCAATGTGACAAAGACCTTAAATTTCTTTATTTATATCTATCGTTTATATGTAAAATATCTACACTATCCCATATATGTTGTTTAAAACATTATTAAGTTGCCAGGCAAGGTGGCATATGCATAGATAGGCAGGTGTCTCTGAGTTCCAGGCCAGCCAAGCTATACAGTGAGACCCTGTTGCTACAAACATGTTTGCCTGGTGGCAGTGCAAGTCTTTAATCCTAGCACTCAGGAGGTAGAGGTAGAGATTTCTGAGTTTGCGGCCAACCTGGTATACAGAGTAAGTTCCAGGACAGACAGGGTTACACTGTTTTGAAAGAAAAAAGTTATAAGCTTTCTACTTACGCAATGTACCATATCCATAAAGTCCTGTTCATTTGGTGGTTTGCTGAGGCAGGCTCTGGCTATTATAACCCACGTTGGCTTCAACTTCCAGTTCTCCTGCCTCAGCTTTACAAACGGTAAAACTTAGTTGAGTATACCACCATGACAAGCTTAAATTATTTTATTTATTTATTTATTTTTTTTATTTTTTGTTTTTTCGAAACAGAGTTTCTCTGTATAGCCCTGGCTGTCCTGGAACTTACTCTGTAGACCAGGCTGGCCTCAAACTCAGAAATCCGCCTGCCTCTGCCTCCCAAGTGCTGAGATTAAAGGAGTGCGCCACCACTGCCTGGAGCTTAAATTAAATAACTATATTGGTTACCTCAACTATTTTTCTTGGACCGATACCTCTTCTTGTTAAAGGTTTACCAATGAACAATGTTTAATTCAAGCAGCACTATAACTATAAAATGTTTTCCTCAAAATAGTTATGAATTATTCAATTAAAAGGCAAAAAGCCATTTGTCTGTTTTTAATCTAAGTTATAAATTCCTTACCTAGGATATAGTATTTTAAGAATTTTCCTGAAACCACATACAGAAAGAAAGAAAGAAAGAAAGAAAGAAAGAAAGAAAGAAAGAAAGAAAGGAAGGAAGATATGTAGATTTCTTAGAAAAGGCTATCTGGCTTTTATCTTGGCTTCCCCAAATGGTTACTAATCACAGATCTAATCCTTGTAAACTGACAAGTTTTTAAACTTTTATGTACAGTATATATAACTGCTATAGAGTTGGTAAGTGACAAATTCAAGTGATACTGGGAGGAGAGGCCTGACAGAAGGTGTTTGGTTCATGATCGGACCAATTTTGCAAATCTGGGATTTTTCTTTATTTTTCATTTTTGCTTTCTTTTTGCTAACTTGCCACTGTGCTTTGGAGGAAGTATCGGATGCGACTGGATACTGTTATCATGCACTTGAACTTTCTAACATCCACAACTGTGAACTAAATAAATCTATGATATCATATCACAGCAGCAGCAAATAGCCTCCTAACAGAAAACAACTTAGGGCACTGGAAAGATGGCTCAGTGGTTAAGCACTAATTGCTCTTCCACTTCCAGCACTGACATAGTGGCCCTCCAACTGTCCAGTTCTGGGGATTAAACTATCTCTTCCATCCTCCACAGCATTACACACACATATTACACTTATATACATGCAGGCAAACCCACATAAATAAATGGTAAATATATACATATGCAAATTTTATATATACATACACACACACACATATATATACACACACACATACACACACACACATACATATATATAATTTTTAAAAAGGAACTAACTAAAACACTGCTCCTAAGGAAAACGAGAAAGTTATCAGGCAAAAAGATGTAAAACCAGAAAGATTCACTATCAGAAACAGTGATCCAACAAAAAATACTAAATTTTTTGTTGTTTAGTAATAAGACAAATTGATTCTAAAATCCCCGTGGGGGTGGGAGGAACAACTAGGTCGAACAGTACAAGACATTACAGCTGTCTCCAAGCAAAAACAGTAAGTACTAGCAGGAAAAGACCCAAAAGACTCACCAGCTGATCCACACAAGGACATGATAACAAACTCCAACAAGGAAAAGACACTCAGTAACTGGCATTCAGACAGCTGAGTTAGACCCACATTAGGTCCACATTATAGTTTTAAGATCCACATAAATTTCAAACACATCAAAGATTTTAAAACCTAAGACAAAGGCCACCCTGACTGGTGTACCTTCCCCGATGGAAGAACACGGGCCACCTAAAAAGAAGTCCTTTCCATTTTGCCCTCTCCACCTCCCTTAACCACACCCCACTCAAGTCTCCAGACCAAACTATCAAATTCCAAGGACTCAAATTATCAATGAAAACTTGCATTCTGGAAAACTAGCTATTTGAAAGAGAAGAAATAGGGAGAACAGGAGATGGGTAAATGAAGGAAGAAGCTACTAACTACAGATTAACAGATTTAGACGATGTCAAACTAACCCACTACGGATGCTGTTCAGTGACTGTGAGCACTCAGTCAGCAAGTGGGAGGTCCTACAACAGTAAAGAGATCTGAGAAATAAAAAATATTTTGAAGGGTACTGTAAGAAGACAGCTGGGCACATAAGAAGATCTAACTGGACTCAGTGGACTAGGTTTCCTAAAGCGATACAAAACTAGGAGTAGGAAGATGTGTTTAAGAGAAGAAAGTTTGGGCCCTAAGCATACATATTTCACTGCATACATGAATAAAATTCCAAAAAAAAAGACAAAAAATTAATGTGGGAAATAATTAGAAATCTGTACACAAACTTAAAAAAATAAGTAATATCAATGAATCATTACAAATGTTTAAATGAAATGGGAACATGGTTAAAATTTTAAAATAAAAAGAATCTTTTCTTTTCAAAACCACCACTAAAAAATTTACAACAGGCAAACGTGAGAAGCGTGGAAGTCAGGGGAAAAGTGAGAGGGATGGATGATACTGGTTCACAGGGACCCTTGGAGTTCAAACAGTGACCAGACAACAAGTTCGGCATGAACAGAACTCCACTATTCAGGCCAGAGAGATGGCTCAATGGTTAAGACCACTGCCCGCTCTTCCAGAGGTCCTGAGTTCAATTCCCAGAAACTACATGATGCCTCACAACCATCTGTAATGAGATCCGATGCCCTCTTCTGGTGTGTCTGAAGACAGCCACAGTGTACTCACATAAATAAATAAACAAACAAACTTTTAAAAAAGAACTTCATTATTCAACGACATTAGGATACAGACTTTTAGGGGAAACAAATAACAAGAGCTTAGAAAATAGAAGGAATTACTTTAAAAACTTGAGTATACAAAAAGCCTTTTAAATAAAACTAAGAAGATCTTAACAGAGAAAAATTTCCCCAATAAGACTTAAGAAACAGGTCTCCACAGTTAAGAGCACTGGCTGATCTTCTAGAGAACCTGAGTTCAATTCCCAGCAACTACAGGGTGGCTCACAACCATCTGTAATGGAATCTGATGCCTTCTTCAGGTGTGTCTGAATTCTGGTGTGTACAGCTACACACCAGAGTAATTGGTGTATAGCTGTACATAAAATGAGTAATTCTTACAAAAAAAAAAAAAAAAAGGCTTAAGAAACAGGGAAAAGTTTACAACCCATATAAACAAAGGACAAATCTAACACAGCAGCCCTACATACCTTTATGAAAAATACTGCATTAAAAAAATGGGCAAAATATATAATTTATAAGAAAGAAAACCAAACTCTTACAAATATCTGGCAGTCCGTTCTATTTACATTTCCTTGTGTGCCCAGGCTGACCTTGGAGGCACCGTCTTCCTGCGTCAGCCTTCTGAGCACTAAGACTCTTAAGTGTGCACACCATTGCTAGTGCTCTCACTTCTAAAATCTCACTTCAGTTTTAAAGGTACAGCAATAAAGTAAAAACAAGAAACGAAAAAGAAAACCTCTTTTTAAAAAAACTCTTACATAAGCATAAAATGATGTGAAAAACATCACAGTATTTTAATCTGCAGATGATACACTACTCTTTAAAAACTACACCAAATACATGGTACTTAAGAGTTACTTTAACAGTGGAGAGCTTTAAAATAATTAAAGTGAAGTTTAAAGCTACATTATTCTCAGATTCCTTCATTTCTTTCTAAAATGACTTTATAAAGAAAAGCATCATATTTTAGGATGAGAATAAACCATTTTTTACTTACATTTTCATTTTTCAAGATGAGTTTTAAAATTGCTTCTCTTTGTTTTAGAGCCTAAAACCAGAAAATATTCTAATTAGCATTCATTTAAAAAAAAAAATACTGGTCAAGTAATTTTTCTATTGTTTTCCCTTTGTAAATTACTAGGTTAATGATATGAAATGACAGGCTGGTAGAGGTTGAAACAAGGTACCATAAGACACTACAGTAACGCCAGGCAGTGCTGTCCCACACCTTTAATCCCAGCACTTGGGAGGCAGAGGCAGGCGGATTTCTGAGTTCGAGGCCAGCCTGGTCTACAGAGAGAGTTCCACGACAGCCAGGGCTACACAGAGAAAAAACCAAAAAAAAAAAAAAAAAAAAGGAAGATTGAGGCAGGAGCATTTGAACTTTTGAACTTCAAGTCATCCTCGACTATACTGTGAAGTCAAGCCAGCCTGGGCTACATGAAAAGCTATCTAAAATAAAACAATAAACAACAGTAGTAGTAGTAATAAATGAAATAAGGGCTATCTTACCTAAATAATAATGATGATAATCAAATAAGGAACATCTTACATAAAAATAGATGAATTTTAAATTCTTTTTTTTTTTTTGGTTTTTCGAGACAGGGTTTCTCTGTGTAGCCCTGGCTGTCCTGGAACTCACTCTGTAGACCAGGCTAGCCTCGAACTCAGAAATCCGCCTGCCTCTGCCTCCCAAGTGCTGGGATTAAAGGCGTGCGCCACCACCGCCCGGCTGAATTTTAAATTCATCGTGGATAAATTCATTCTTACTAACATTAAGAAGAGATTTTGAACTATTAAAAAAAAAAAAATCACATGGTAAGTGAAACGAAGCTCTGTTGTTTCCACATCTCATGTTTCGAACAGAAAGGTTTGTTTGATGTATTACATAATCACCAACAACTAGTTTTCAAATAATAAGTATTTTGTTTGGCGAGGAATTTTAAGGT
Source organism: Rhabdomys pumilio (assembly GCA_030674055.1). Taxonomy (NCBI): domain Eukaryota; kingdom Metazoa; phylum Chordata; class Mammalia; order Rodentia; family Muridae; genus Rhabdomys; species Rhabdomys pumilio. The sequence continues at coordinate 159,072,797 of JANHMN010000003.1, forward strand.
AAGCTTAATATTCTTTGACACTGTAGCAAACACACACAAAAAAATTACCCAAGTATATTAACTAAAAATAAACAATGACAAAATTCCAGCTTGTTTGTTAACAGTATAAAAATCTAACAAGTTTGATGAAACCTACTGTAATTCATTTTGATAACGCACACTGTATCACATTGACAATTTTAATGACCAACCCTACTTTTATACAAGATATATCAAAACTCTTAACTGTCTTTAGAATTACATTTCAATTAATTAATTTTTCAAGTCTTTTTAAAAAACTTTATGTTGTGGAGAAGTACAAGTGGAGGTCAGATTACTTTCTGTAATCTGTTTTCTCTTTCCACCATGTGGGCTCCCGAAACTGAGTCATCAGACTTGGCTGCAAGTGCCTTTATTCCTTGAGCCATCCTGCCAGTCCTACAACTGAATTTCTGATAAAGATCGCTAGTGTTGGTATTTAGAGCCATGTAGGTAAACAAATGTCCTTTAAATCAGTCTACTATCTTGCCTGGAAACTAGAGAATGTATGTGAAGCACACATAGTCCATGTAAACACAGCAGCAGTCTACCTTCCCAGACTGATAGACATGTGCTTTCTTCAGTGCTCTAAGACAACTACAAACCCACCCACTAACCTGCTCCCACTCTCTCTTATCTCTGCCCACTACGACTGGAAGGCCTTGCTTGTCTCATGGTTAGAAAAGGTGTTAGTTATTTATCTGGCACTTTTCCAACAGAATGATTATCTGTATGTCTCCAGAAGAAGCAGAGGTGTTGGCTCTAGCACATGGCTTATCAGAGGAATTGGACAGAGCCCACGGCCCTAACTTTTAGGAGCCCATTTTCACTGTCAACTGAATCTGATAACTGACAGAATATACTGGGATGAAGAACTTCTAGCCAGAGGTTATAATGGAGTTTGGTTAAAAATTCTAAGATTATAAATAGAGTTATAATATTTCCATTATGAAATCTAAACTTCCCTAAGTGTCTATAAATATGCTATTTATACAAAACAACATATCACCTATCATGAGAACCTAGTGTTTTCAATATAAAAGCTGACTAAATTCACAACTATATAAATTGTTTTCTCCTATAAAAAATATAAGATGTTAAAAAGTAATAACAATCTATTCGAGGGTACATCTTAACAAAAAAGAATACAGCCAGGCAGTGGTGGTGCTTGCCTTTAATCCCAGCACTTGGGAGGCAGAAGCAGGTAGATTTCTGAGTTCGAGGCCAGCCTGGTCTACAGAGAGTTCCAGTACAACCGGGGCTACACAGAGAAACCCTGTCTCAAAAAACAAAACAAAAAGAAAGAGAGAGAGAGAGAGAGAGAGAGAGAGAGAGAGAGAGAGAGAGAGA
>JANHMN010000003.1:159083806-159133770 GCA_030674055.1 Rhabdomys pumilio
CACACACACACACACACACACACACACACACACACACACACACACACCTCTACAGATAATGAAAGAATTCATCAGATCTCCTGAAATTAAAATCACATCCAGGGTGTGCCCTGAGAAACAAACCTGGGTCTTCTAAGAAAGCAGCAACCACTCAACAGCTAAGCCAACACTCAGCTTTTTTTAATCTTTAACCCATTTTTTTGTTTTGTTTTGTTTTGAGTGTTGGCGACTGAATATACAGCCTTGCATATGCTAGGAAAGCACTCCTTCACTACACTAAATCCTTGGACCTCTCTGGTTTTATTTAGCCAATCATACTACATAAAATTATGCAATTTGGCAATAATAAATTGCATGTAAAAAGCTATATTAATTAAACAATATAATTATATATTTTTAGGCCAGGTGTGATGGTGCATGCCTTTAATCACAACACTCAAGAGGTAGAGGCTGGAGGATACCTTGTGAATTCAAGGCCATCTTGGACTGCAAGATGAGTTCCAGGACAGCCAGGGCTGTTAAACAGACAAACTGTCTCAAAAAAAATTCAAAAAAAAAAGTTTTTAACTAAGGATTTTAAGATTTACTTGTACTTTTTATGTGTGTATGGCACATGCATGGGTACCTACAAAGGTCAAAAGAGGATGCTGAATTGCCTGTGTCTAGAGTTACAGACAGTTGTGAACCACCTGACATGTGTACTGGAGGACTACCAAGTGTTCTTAACCAGTGGGTCATCTCTACAGTCTCACAATAATATATTTTACCAAGGACAAAAATATTGATAAGACACAAAATTTGCGCCGGGCGGTGGTGGCGCACGCCTTTAATCCCAGCACTTGGGAGGCAGAGGCAGGTGGATTTCTGAGTTCGAGGCCAGCCTGATCTACAGAATGAGTTCCAGGACAGCCAGGACTACACGGAGAAACCCTGTCTCAAACCCCCCCCCCCAAAAAAAAAAAGACACAAAATTTGGAGTACACTAAAACTCAGGGCATAAAAGGTAAAATGGGTGCTTGGTGATCTACAGTGAGTTTCAGGACTACACAGAGAAACCTTGTCTCTGAAAAAAACAAACAAACAAAGGTAGGAGTCTTTTTTTCTTCTTCTAAGTTGACTATCCAAATATGAAAAAAATAAAATTAAATTCCTAACTCACATTATATGTAAAAAAACAGAAAGACAATCTCTGTATTCTCCTATTAGCCTCCCCAGTTCTGGGATTGCAGGCGTTCACCCTTCCCTCCCTCAGTTTAATGTAATACTTTCAAAACCAAGTAATCCCAAGGTTAAAAACATTCGGTTTTATCTGGATTTCTGAGTTCCAGGCCAGCCTGGTCTATAAAGTGAGTTCCAGGACAGCCAAAGCTATATAGAGAAACCCTGTCTCAAAAAACAGAAAACAAACAAAACAAAAAAAAAGACATTCAGCTTCTAGATATTTATCATAGACAACCATGTGCATAAGAAAATATTTACATGTGTAAGTCTACAATATATATACTATTTGGAATTGAGAAGAGACATCCATCAATCAAGTAAGAAAGTAAACAAACTATGGCCCATTTTACATCATGGAAATTACACATGACGTTAGAATATATCTTTTGAGGCTAGCATGGCTCAGAGGTAAAGGCTATAACTGCACAAGCCTGGTAACATGAGTTTGATCCTCTGGTCCTGTGTAAATTGGAAGAACCAACTCTACCAAGCTATCCCCTGACTTCCACATGGCATAGTCACCCATACAAATTCTTTAAAAAGAACAAATTCTGAGGCTGGAGAGATGGCTCAGCAGTTAAGAGCACTGACTGCTCTTCCAGAAGTCTTTCAGAGGTTTCAATTCCCAGCAGCCACATGATGGCTCACAACAATCTGTAATGGGATCTGATACCCTCTTCTCATACGCATGAAGACAGCATACTCATATACATAAAATACGTAAATAAATAAATCTTTAAAAAAAAAAAAAAGAACAAATCTTTTGGTTTTCCATAGACCTAGATAAATAGTAAAATTGAATCTGTTTTTCTACATAGCACCTTTTAAGTGGCTTTTTAAAATGCTCACATAGGAAATAGCATACCTATTTCATCGATAAATATGATAGAAGGCTGTAGCTTTATGGCAAGGGAGAAAACAGCAGCAGCTAGTTTTTGAGACTCTCCATACCACTTATCAGTCAGCGTCGAAGGCTGAAGGTTAATAAACCGGCAGCCTGCTTCTTTGGCTGTTGCTTTGGCAATTAATGTTTTCCCACAGCCTGGAGGCCCATACAGAAGAACACCTGGAAATCAAAGTAATTTTATTATTAAAGAAAATATGGATTAAAGAAAGTATGGCCAAGCGGTGGTGGCACAGGCCTTTAATCCCAGCACTTGGGAGGCAGAGGCAGGCAGATTTCTGAGTTAGAGGCCAGCCTGGTCTACCGAGTGAGTTCCAGGACAGCCAGGGCTACACAGAGAAACCCTGTCTAAAAAAAAAAAACCAAAAAAAAAAGTATGGATTTTAGTTTACAGGCTAATCGACATAAAACTAATTTCACATATAATCAAAATTCAATTCTTCTATTAATTTAATAGTAGAAATGCCTTCCACCTTCACAAGCTGAGCTCTGCAGCATCTTGATAATATCCTCTAGGTAAAAGGCAATTTCCAAACAGACTGTGGCAAACACATTTGCCATTGCTCAGATTTATGTCTCAGCAAAAAGGACATATGTCTTTTCCCAGATATTCATCTTCTCTAAAAAGAAACTTTCAGTCAGTACCATTAAAATTTCCAAAGAATAAAATTATGTTATCCCCTTTAATCTTTATTGACAGCAATCTGCCCCTAAATACAAAATAAGGTGGTTAATATTTTAACATATCAAGAGATCTTAGGGCTGGAGAGATGGCTCAGTGGTTAAGAGCACTGACTGCTCTTCCAGAGGTCTGGAGTCCAATTCCCAGCAACCACATGGTAGCTCCCAACCATCTGTAATGGAATCCGATGCCCTCTCCTTGTGTATCTGAAGACAGCTGCAGTGTACTCACATAAATAAAAAATTAAAAAAAAAAAAAAGAGAGAGAACTTAACAGGTTAAGGTCTTTTGGCAATCATTACTGTTTCTCAGCTAAACAGAGTAGCATTTTCTGAATCAACCCTAAAATTATGGTCCTGGTCATAAATTATCTATAGCCAGGTTTAGAATTTTAATCTAGTCTTACATACTTAAGTTAAAGCCAAGTTTTCCTCATACAACAATACTTTAGAAACAACAACATATATAAATAGGACGGTATTTAAAAAACTGAAAGCTTTTTGGAACTATCCAATATTGTCTCAAAACATAACAAAAGTTAACTTTAAAACAAAGTGGGTTGTGGTAGCTCATGCCTTTAATACTAGTGATCAGGAGACAGAGGCAGGCAGATCTCCGAGCTCAAGGCCAGGCTGGTCTACAGAGCTAGTTCCATGACAATGTATCTTTTCTGGAAAAAATAAAAAATAAAATCAAAGCAAAAAAAAAAAAAAAAAAAAAAAAACAACATATGAGATACATTTTCCCTTCAGAATAAGTAAATATTTTAAACTTCTTTATGTCTCAGGAAAACAAATTCTTCATGAAACAATTCATTGAACCTTGGCATTCTACTAAGAATTTGATTTCATGGAAAACAGTTTCTAAAGGCAAAAAAAAATTCAATGGTTTTTTTACCCTCTTAATGCTTAGGCAAATACATATACTAAACAAACCTTTAGGAGGCTGCAGAAGTCTGGAATTCTCAAACAAATGCTTCTTTTTGATAGGTAAGATGACTGTGTCTTTCAGATCTGTAATGACATCATCTAAACCTGCTATATCACTCCAAGTAACCTGGAAAAAGTTAAAGTCAACATGATTTCACAACTTATACATATAGACACCACAATGGCAAATCATTTTATAATCTAATAATTACATGTGAAGAAAGGTGAAAGCTGTAGATAATAAGTAAAAAATTTTCATGGGAGTAAGTAAATAAACTCTATGACACTGAAAAAACCTAATTTAACAATGTCTTATTACTGAACAAAGCACCAAGGCTCAGTAGAGGAGAGCTTGCCTAGCATGAGGCCATTGCTGGGTTCAATTCCAGCAACAGAAGAACAAGAAGCACACTGCACACAAAACCTGTAATTGAATAAGGTAAACTCATTCCACTCATGAAAAAGAAATACTGAGAACAAAGGAAGACTGAGAACAAACTTACACAAATAATTTAGCACTGCCTACTAGGGAAGAATTTACCGGGAATGTAATTATATTCATTGTGAAACAGGCATTACTTTGAGAAACAAGATATATACCCATGAAATTGCACTTGCAATTTTTATTCATGAGAAGTACAACTATTGAGCTGGAGAAGATGGCAAGAAGAAACACTTGCCATGTATGTAAGCATGACAACACGAGTTCAGATCCCTAGAGTCCACATGAAGGCAGACTGGCATAGCAACCACCTGTAATCCCAGGATTTGGGAGGTGGAGGCTCTTGGGGAAAAACTGGATAGCTAGACTTAATCAGACGGACATGTGTATCAATAAGGTAGAAAGAGCAATTAAAGCCACCTGATGTGAACCTCTGACCTCTACTGCACCCATGTATATGTACCTTGACATTGATGTTTACAAACACATGCAAAGACATACACAGGAACTCACATAATATACATACATTCAAATAAGCACACAAAATATTAGTAAGTTATAAGTACATACAGATGTACTTATATGTGTTATACAGATGTAGATATATATGTTGAGATTTGGTCTGTTGCTATGTATTGTAATGCTAAATTCTGTATCACAAGGTCTAGTTGCCTCAAGACGAGTGAATTCTCACATATGCCAGCTTTTGTTGTGCAAACCTTGCTCCTTAATTTAAAATTATTGGTTAATAAAGACACCTACAACAGCCTATAGCTGGGAAGAAGAAAGGCAGGCAAGGCTTCGGTTCCCAGGCTTGGGGTCTGAGGAGAGGAGAAGGAAGAAGATGCCATGGGAAGGTAGATCATGAGAGACCATGAGGGCAGGCCTGTTGGAGTAGGAGCAGCCCAGGTGGAACATGGCAAGTGATATCTTGGGGTTACTAACAGGAAGTAAACAAACTAGCACAGAGGGTTGTGATGGTTTATATATGCTCAGTCAGGGAGGGGCACTATTAGTAGGTATGGCCCTGTTGGAGTAGGTGTGTCACTGTGGGTGTGGGCCTTAAGACCCTCATCCTAGCTGCCTGGAAGTGAATATTCTGCTAGCAGCCTTCAGATGAAGATGTAGAACTCTCAGTTCCTCCTACATGGTGCCTGCCTGGACACTGCCATGCAGCCATGATGATAATGGACTGAATCTCTGAACCTGTAAGCCAGTCCTAATTAAATGTTGTCCTTTATAAGACTTGCATTGGTCATGGTGTTTGTTCACAGCAGTAAAACCCTAACTAAGACAAGGGTTTATATCTACCCAGCTTTAACGTTTTAAGGCTTATTATAAATATAAAGGTTTTGTGTCTTTTATTTGGAAACTAAACTAAGGTGAGGTAGAAACCTCAAATAATATTTACTGATACATAGATGTTTTTAAATAGTATAGAAAAATCTTCTAAGCCATTAATCCCAGAACATAGTAGACAGAAACAGGTGGAAATTTTGAGTTTGAAGTCAGCCTAGTCTACAGAGTGAGTTCCAGTTCAGCTAGGTTCTACAGAAAAACCCTGTCTTGAACCCCACACCCTATCCCACACCCAAAAAATAAAAATCTTCTGAACTTGACTTTTAACAATAAATGGGAGTGGAATGTGTGCTGGAGAGATGGCTCAGCAGTTAAGAACAAATGTCTAATATTTCAGAAAATCTAGGTTCAATTCCCAGAAATCCACATGACAGTTCATAGCCATCTATAGCTCCAGCACCAGAGCATCTGACCACTTCTGCCCTCCAAAGGAATTAGGCAAGCATGTGGTACACAGATATACATGGAAGAACACTAATGCACATAAAGACATAAAAATAAAATTAATTATGGGGAAGTTCTGGTATACAGTTTGTGGTTAGAACTCCTTACTCAGATTGTGAGGCTCTAAATTCAACCCTCAGCACTGCACACCCACACCATAAGAAAAACAATAAAAAAAGAAAGAAAATTAAAAGTCAACCTAGCCCTCACTCCAAGTAGCACAGTAAATGATCAAGTTAGAGGCAATACTTTACGGATGTATTCATTCTTTTTAAACTTGGGTCAGGAGTCCAAACAAGTAGACAAATATGAGGAAAGAATCAGAATACCAGTTGTAATCAAAACAAAATTGTCTATTAATACATTCTTATTCAGAAACAAATACAATTGCCTCTCCTTTCCCACAAAATGCTGACACTGTAAATTCCTAAGTAAAACATAACGTAGGGGCTTAATTCTAAGTTATGCATACATACACACATACATACATACATACATACATACATGTATACACATATATATCCATATACATATATTAAAATACAGAGTTTTATTTTCTAAACTTAGATATAGAGCTATATTTTATTCTACAAACATAGCATTAATTTGGCTTAAGTATATTCTGTCTACTTGTTGCTATATTACCAAGTATGTATAAAAATATTAAATTATCCTGAAGGGTAATACATGAGGAATCTGAAATAGAGGAAATCATCTGCAGAGGCTCTGAACTCTTAGAAAATCTAGCAGTCAGGATCCCATGCTATTTATCATTAAAAAGAAAAAAAGAAAGGAAGAAATGATGAAATCTAGATTAAATCCTACAAAGACTGACACGTCAAAAACAGTGTCACGTACTGCTCCCATGTCATACCTGAGTATGTAGTTACTACAGCAGACCTGAGACAGTGTCTTTAACAAGCTCATCCTACTATGACTACTATTTGGAAACTTGGATTTGGGGAAATTCCTTACCATTCCTTGACAAGAACAGCTCACTGTGCTTAAACAGCATTTACAATATTGCTTATGGAGAATAACTCTTTTCCTTGTAGAAGTACAGAGTTTTGATATACACACGGAAAAGGAGTCTGTATGCATAGGTCCCATTCCATGGAAACACTAGGTTGTGTCTCCAGTCATCTTTCTGGTAGTGACACTGCACATACAGTGATGCAATACTGAACACAGTCTTGTGACAGCAGCTAGAAAGCACTCTTAGAAACGTGAGCCTGGCTTTCTCCAGCCTCTGTTCCATTTCTCTTTCTATTGCTGCTGTCTTGTACATACTTACTGCAATAAATCACCTCTGTGCCTGCAACTGTGCTGAGTCCCTCCTGCTCCTCCCAACTGACATTAGTCATGGTCTTCCAGATCTTTTGACAGACTGCCAGACAGTCCCCATCCCAAAAAAAGGTAAAGATTAAGAAAGGTAAGATTAAAGATACGCACATGCATATTAAGAGGGTCTACTAGATGAGCAGCAATACTCATTTCATATTCTGAAAGCTTCACATTTTTCACACCAATTTGCTTCATCAGTTTTTCCGCCTAGAAAGAAGAAAAGACAAGCAACCTTTGTTCCGATATTTAAACACTGACATTTCAAAACAGATAAAGAAGTCTGAACAGCAATGAACAGCAAGATTTAAGACTCAGGAATACTCTAGGCTCCTTATGAATTTTGGGTTCAAATAAAAAAAAAAAAAATTGAGAATCCACTCTACTGAAACCAATAATATTTAATCAGCTTTTGATAAAGGAAAGCTGGATGGGCTTGGGGGCACAGGAAGACCCTCAACACATGGAGGTGGAAGACTGAGTTCAAGGTGGACATGTAATCCCACAGTGGAGACAGATGTTGAGTTTGAGGCAGAGGTTGGGTGAGAGGTGGACATGCACTCCCATGGTAGAAGCAGAGCAGAAGGGTTAAAGTCATCCTCAGATACTGAGCAAGTTCAAGTTCATCTTGGGCTACATGAGACCAGACTCAAAATGTGTGTGTCTGTGTCTGTGTCTGTGTCTGTGTCTGTGTCTGTGTCTGTGTCTGTGTCTGCCTGTGCCTGTGCCTGTGCCTGTGCCTGTGCCTGTGCCTGTGCCTGTGCCTGTGTCTGTGTCTGTGTGACGGGAGGGGAGGGGAGAGGAGAAAGGAGGGTGGGAAGGAGGGAGGGGAGGGTTGAAGGAAAGGGCAGAGAGAGAGAGAGAGAAGAGAGAGAGAGAGAGAAAGAGAGAGAGAGAGAGAGAATAGGACACATGGCTGAAAAGATCAGTAAGCTCCCTTGGCTCACAAAAGACCTGGGAATAGTTTTTCTTTCCTAGTAGGACTACTGATGACAGTTATAGGTAAAATGTCAAGATAAAAGCCCATTGAGCCAGGCAGTGGTGGGCAGTGGTGGCGTATACCTTTAATCTCAGCACTTGGGAGGCAGAGGCAGGCGGATTTCTGAGTTCGAGGCCAGCCTGATCTACAGAGTGAGTTCCAGGACAGCCAGGGCTACACAGAGAAACCCTGTCTCAAAAAAAAAAAAAAAAAAAAAAAGAATTTAAAGCAGATGTCCAACTTCCTTCAAATTATCAAGGTATCCACAAGAAGTGTTCATACACACATACTTTCAAATTTTGAAATGCTGTTCTTTTAACAACAAAGATCCAGGTAACTAATAACAATAAAAATAACTTGAACAGACATACATGCATATTCTCGAAGTAAGGCATATAGCCTAAGATCTGTAAGTCCTAGCAATGCAACCAAGTTTTAAAAAAACAATTGATGGACATATCCTGATTTTGCAAACAAGCCAAAACAAAGTAAACGAATGAACTCAGATTTCAGGAAGTAGGTATGATTTTTTTTTCTCTTATCATGATGAACAGGCCAAAGTTTAGCATGATTAAGTAATTTGTCATGGGCTGGTAAGACAGCTCAGTGAGCAAGTGCCTGGCAACCTGAGCTCACATGGAACTCACATGGTGTGACTCCTCTAAGCTGGCCTCTGACTTTCACATGTGTACCATGGCAGTGGCAAGAAGGCTCAGGCGCTGGTGTGGGTGCGGGTGCGAGCGTGCGCGCACACACTACATGTAAAAATTATTAGTAATAATAATTTGCTCTAGGTGAAAAGTTAGCCAATGGAAGGGACAGGAGCTGAATTGAAGCCACCAACTCCCAGCTTATACTCTGATCACCATACACCTTTGTCTTCGCTTCTCCACGTAACATGGAGTTTCTGAGCACTGGTCTTCAATACATCGATTCCACATCTACAGACTGAAATTTCAATTAAGTGAACATTTTAGAACTGAGGTGCTCTGCTAAACCATGTTTAAAAAAGATTTCCAGTTTTTTCACTTTTATTTTCCTAAACTGCTTTTAATTGTGTAAGATTTTATTGTTTCGTAGGAATATGGCTACGAGGAATTCCTATCATAGAGCCTGTGTTTATAGATAGAAAGGATTTGTTAAGGAGAAACATGTTATTTCCTGAACAATACTAGGCAGTCACACAATAAACCAATTTACCTACCTACTGTGGGTTTTTGGTCAATGGACACAGTATTTCCCAGACTCCTTTACCTCTTTGACATGCTATACCTTCTCTTTCACCACTGTAAAAAAGCTTTCGTGTCAGCTATTTAAGGTATCTATTTTAGCACTAGTTAAGACAATTTATTCTCCCCTGTATGCCTTACAGGCAAGGCTCAAAACTAGTGGATTTCATCAAGAGATATTTTACCTCCCAGGGGACATTTGGCAAAGTGACTGACTGTCATAATTCGAGGTGAGGATGACATGCTACTATCAACATCCATTTAACAAGACACACAAGAAGCCTCTGCCCACATCTCAAAGAATTATCAGGCCTAAAATGCCGAGTACTGAAACTAAACCCCCTAAATTTTTCCTTATTAGTTAGTTGCCCTGAAAACAGTATTGTATTTCACAACTGTCTCTAATTTTAAATAATAGCCTTTATCAATATAGAACTTCCTAAACAAAAACAAAGCAACAAAAAATCATATTGAGATTTTCTGAGAGCCAGTGAGAGGGCTCAGCAGGTAACTGAGAATGCTGGGAAGCCTAAAGCCTGAAGACTTACCTGAGCTTGATCACCCGGACCCACATGGTGGAGGGAGAGGACTACCACAGGTTGTTCTCTGATCTACCCCACATCTACACTGCAAGGTTGAGTGTTGTGAGTGTGTGTGTGTGTGCGTGCGTGAGTGTGTGTTCACATACATAACAAATGTTTAAGTTGACAGTTTATAGAAAGAGAAAATACAAAATCGTTTACCATGTCTCTTTCTTTCCTACAGTAACAGTTTCATTTATAGCTTAGGGTTGTGTTGAAACAGTAACAGAAAAGATAAAAGAAGGAGTTAAAGAGATATTAGGAGCTCAGTAAGTAGGAGCAGCACTGCTCTTTCAGATGGCCCAGGTTTGACCTCCAGCACCTACATGGTGGCTCACAGCATCTGTACATTCACTTCTGGGGAAACAGATATCCTCTCTGAGCCTGAGAAGTCACCACTGTTATTAGAAAAGCCGACAAGGTTATATAACTGAAACATGCAATTACTGCAGTTTAAACCCAGCTGTCTCTAATGTGAAAGGCCCAGTCCTGAAGAACTAACGTTTCTCATTTAGGAGAGCAGGACATGATTAATAAATAAATATAAGACTATAAACTACCTCCATAAAACATGCCTTACGGACGAGTTACCCAACTGTCTGGTCTTGACACCTGAAAGTAATCTTCTAGCTCTAGGCTGCTTTACTAGAAAAACAAAAATGCCTGGGCAAAACCCAACATACACACGGTCTTATCTTTTAAACCTCAGTGACAATCACACTTTCTCATCATCAATGTGTGCCTCTTTTAGAAGGCGGGCCTCACGGCTTCTGGACCGAAAATGTTGACGGGGAGAACAGGGAAAGGCGGTCAAAGAGAGAGGGACATGACCTACGCTGACAGTCCATGATGGAGAGTACAGGGGAGGGCGGGCAAAGAGAGAGGGACATGACTTATGCTAACAGTTCCATGCTGTTTTTTTATCCTTTACATCATCTCATTGCTCTTTTGTGGTTTCCTTCTTTCCTTCTGTGTATATAGTACTGTTGTTTTAAATTAAGTAGGTCTTAAAATATTGATATTTTTGCCTGAGTAGAAGAGGAGAAAGTAGAAGGCCCAGAAGAAAGCAGGAAAAGGGCTATCACAAGGTAACACTTGTTCTCTCAGGCTCTTCGTCAGACCCAGACGATACATGATAGTAAGAGTGAAAGTACAGATGAACTATTAAACGGGTCAGAAACACAGATATCCTCAGGTACTTCCACTGAGGCCAAAGCTCACTGATCCAATATAAATGGACAGAGACGAAACAACAAAAGCAACATATTAAATAATTAACAAAGAGTCTGAATTATTTAGACACCTTCAACATCTTTTTCTTTTATGATTAGTATATATAATTCTGAGTTGCCAGCTAATGTTAAAAAAAAAAAAAAAAATTAGGACAGGTGCTGATAGCACATGACTTTAACTCCAGCACTTAGGAGGCAGAGGCAGGCAGATCTGTGTTCCAGGTCAGCCTGGCCTACAGAGTGAGTTCCAAGACAGTCATGGCTACCCAAAGAAACCATGCCTCAAAAAACAAAATAAAGTAAGTCTTTAAATTCACACACGCACACACACATAAAAACTGTTACCCCCCCCCAAAAAAAGCTAAAATGATGAGAATGTATTACATTCTGATCTGAGAGTTAAACTGATTCCCATGATTTAAGGTGTGTGGGGGGAGGAGGGATGAAGGATGGTGAGGAGTTACACTGTTACTGTACATTCAGGTACATAACCAGTGTCTTTTAAAAACCAATGCTGGGCATGGCAGATGGACCTGTGAGTTCAAGGCCAGCCTGGTCTACAAAGAAAGTATGAACAAATAGGTCTCTGATTCTTGTATCAGAATCAGACAAATGCAATGCAGACAAATACAAAACAACAAAAACCTCTATATTTTCATTCATCATTTTTCTTCTGATGTTCATTTACAGAGTAAAAAACTATTTTAAGGATTGATATTGAAAAGATGCAGCAATGAACCATCACACGAGTTTACATTTATAATCTTAACTTGGATAAAAACAGTCTCTGCTGGCACAGGAAGCATGACCTTCACACCTGCCGTCCTCATACCTGTTTCTGAGCTTCTACCTTCTGCTTCCTGGTGGGGTCAATTGCATCTACCATCCATTTAATAGTGAAGTATGTTACTGCACCAAATATTGTTAAACGGAAAATTAAACCAACAACTTCGTTCCGACTCAATGGACGAGAAAAGGCTTCAGCATGTACCATCTTGATTGTTAACCTTAAAAAAAGCACAGAGAAAAGTCACTAGGTAATAACCATGTTTGTTAAAATTGGGAGAGAAAGCAGATTGACCTAGGTAGAAGAAACTAACTTCTGGTCAAAATAAAACATTGCCTATTGTTTAAGAAGTGTCTCATTTGAAGGAAAAGCATATGTTAAGTAAACAAACACATTAAAAGCATTCCTTAGAAACTGAAGTAGGTTAGATACATTCAGTCATAAAATAAACACTTATTAAAAAGTAAAGTACAGCCGGGCAGTGGTGGCACATGCACGCCTTTAATCCCAGCACTTGGGAGGCAGAAGCAGGCAGATTTCCGAGTTTGAGGCCAGCCTGGTCTACAGAGTGAGTTCCAGGACAGCCAGTACTACACAGAGAAACCCTGTCTCAAAAACCAAAAAAAAAGTAAAGTACAAATATTATATTACTCTTAGCTTTTAAATATGTTTTAGAGAACTTGGAAAACAGTAATTTTAATGTTAATCCAACTGCAGAAAAAGAGACTAGCAAGAAAAATCTTTACTAATACCAGAGTAAAAATGCCTTCTGTTATATATAACAAATACCAAGTCATTTGAGAGTGAAAATCAAACTGCAAACTATACATCTGACAAGTGGTTAATAACTGTAATCTATAATGCATTTGAAAACTTAAAACACACACACACCACCCAATCACTAAATGGTAAACAGTCTAATGAATTCAATAGACAGTTCTCAAGGGAATAAATACATATAGACAATAAATATTTGAAAGCGTTTTTTAGCCAGCAAAGAAATGCAAATTAAAACTGTCTTGCTACTCCATCTTATTCCAGTCAGACTGGCTAACATCAATAAAACAAACGCCAGTAAAGATATGAGGAAGCAGGAATCATATGTATATAATACTAGGAGGTCTGAGAGCTGCTGCAGCCACTACAGAAATCACTATGGAGATGAATTATATACCATGAACCCAAAGAACTGTAATTCAGCATCCCAGAGAGATACTTATACCACCATGCTTTTTGCTACACTATTCCTAATAGCCAAGATATTGAACTAGCCTAGATGTCCATCAACAGATAAATATTTGGAGAAAATATGATGCACAATGGGATTTTAGAGCTATAAAAAGAAAATTATCATTTTCAGGAAAATTAACGAAAACTAGAGATTATAGTAATTAAATAAGCAGGATCAGAAAGACAAATGTATGTTCTCTTAGCAAAATTACAGTTATGAAATAGCAACAAAATAATTTTATGGATGGAGGAGGTCACCACAACATGAGGAACTGTATAAGGTAGCAGCACTGGGAAGATGAGAACCACTGGTCTAAGGGGAAGGAGAGATAAGGGAGAATATGGACTGATCACATGTGACATGAAAACAAAAGGAGGATCTAGACAAGGGGCTCACACAAGTAATCCCTGTTCCCGGAGGCTGAGACAGACTGCTATGTGTCAGAGGCCTGTCTGGAGTACACAGTGAATTGTAAAGACAGCTTGGGCTACAATGAGACCCTAAACAACTAAGGAACAGGGTAAAGGGGGTGATGTGACTGCTTTTAAATACAGCACATCCCTGAGCCACTACAACAATCAGATTTACAGCCGGAATTAGCTCCAGTGTCAAAGGCAACACTTTCACAAAAACAAGCTTATCAGGAGTAATGTGACATCATATTTTAGGAGATAGGTATCAGTGTCTAACAGCGTCATTAAGCCTTGACAAGTGCTGGGGGAAGGGGAGCTAAGAAAACAATACTCATACATATTAACTCACCTAGAAGTAAATAAATCAGAATCTAGACTGCTCAGGTAGGTGCTTAGTGGGTATTACACTGACTAATATCCATGTTCTTTCTTCTTCTAAAATAGTTATTTTTCTTACTACTGTTAAGTTAAAATACTTCTCACTGGCTTCTCTGGAATAGCTCTAACGTTTGTTTATAGTTGTGAAGTAAAGAAAAACCTCTCACCAGGCAGTGGTGGTGCACACCTTTAATCCCAGCACTTGGGAGGCAGAGGCAGGTGGATTTCTGAGTTCCAGGCCAGCCTGGTCTACAGAGTGAATTTCAGGACAGCCAGGGCTACACAGAGAAACCCTGTCTCTGAAAAATCAAAAAGAAAAAGAAAAAAAGAAAAGAAAAAAGAAAATAAAAGGAAAACCTTTTAATTCTTTCAGCCATCCAACAGCAGCTAAAATGCTTTACAGGTCAGCATTTATACTTCTCACCTACTAGGAGCCATTCCCATCAAATTATTTAAACAACTAACTGCAAGCTCTCATTATGGATAAAGAAACTTTGGTCTAGAATGATAAGTAATTCAATAAGAACTTAAAGAACACTTATAAAAAAGAACTTACTATATTTGACATATAATAGCTACTATATAATTACACAAAAAATACAGTGTGATTACTAAAAAAAAATGGAACCGATTTAGCCATCAAATTATAATTGCCTCATGTAACAATTCACAGTATGGCTAAGTATTCATAGCATTATCCATTTGTATGGACTTCTCAAAGGACCTGAAAATTTTACTTTCGCTGTCTATACCCCAATAAAGCTGCAAACACAGTTGATAATAACCCAACAGATGAAATCAGGGCTTTGTTAACTATCTGTGAAAAGTCATGACATTCCAATAAAAAGTTTCAGTCAGAGCTGGATACAGTGTCATAAGCCTGTGAATCTTAGCACTCAGCAGACTATAAGATAGAAGGTCCAAGTGGTTCAAGGGTAACCTGGGCTACATAGGGATCAAGATTAATCTAAAGCACATAAAACATCCCTACCTCCAAAAAACAGTTTAAATTAGCATGTTGCAATTGCCATCTACTGGGCAGTCACTAAATTACAGTGATAAATCAGGGCTATGGGCTATTCCTAAAGCATATTCCCTTAAAGTCATGAAGACAGTAATAATGTTTTGGTTTTGTTTATGGGGACAAAGTTTCTCCATGTAGTCCTAGCTGTCCTGAAACTCACTCTGTAGACCTGGCTGTCCTCAAACTCAAGAGATTCACCTGCCCCTGCCTCCCAAGTGCTGGGATTAAAGCTGTGTGTCACCACACCTGGTGACAGTAATGTTTTAATTCTATCAAAAAACACCAACAGACAAATCTCTTGCTTAAATGTCTTCCTATTCCAATATTAACACTGCCTCAAGACAGATTCAAGACTACTTCGTGTCTAGGCAGAGGTTGGTGGTGGTAGCAGCAGCTAAAATTTGAGTAAAGAGGCAGCCCACAGAATGAAAGGATATCTTTGCCAACTGTCTGACAGAGGATTAATATCCAGAATACATAAAGAACTAGAAAAACTGTCCAGTGATGGTGGCTGACTCCTTTAATCTCAGCACATGGGAGGTAGAGGCTAGCAGATCTCTAAATTGGAGACCAGCCTGGTCTTCAGAGTTCCAGGACAGTCAGGGCTACTCAGAAAAACCTTATCTCAAACATACAAAAGACTACTGCTATATCCTTAAGTGACTTCAAAATCTTGAAATGAAACTGAAACATTCTGCTTTGTAGACAGTGAATGGAAATATTTTATACAATCTCCAAAGATGAGATAAATACCCATCTATCATTCATAAAGCACTGATTTAGCTGCAAACGTGGAGAATGTATTTCAATTTTGCATAAACACTAATTTTAACAAAATATACACATTGCTGTATAAAACTAAAAAACACCACAAGACCAGTGTAATTCAGAATTACCTTTAAACGAATATAATTTTAAATCTTTTCATTTTAAGCTCTGGTTTCAGTGTGGATATCATATCACTGAGCAACTGGCTAACGTTTATACTGCAGTATTTCCTAAGTCACTGCAGTGTTCTACAAATGGTCTCTAACCCAAAGTCCCAATTCCACGCCTATTAAGGCCCTACAGAAGCAAACGCAGCCTGTGACAGTGAATTCCTGCCAGGCTTCGCGTAGAGGGCAAGTCATTCTTAACATCAGCATCTTCTGTGAAAGCATGGCCAGCACTGAACAAACACCTCCGCCTTTGCACAAAGAGGGAGGAGCAGGGCCGGCACGAGCGGACCGGCTTCTTCCAGTCGCCTTCTTATAAGCCTGGTCCTGAGGTCGCCCTGAGCGTCCCCAATCCTCCAGTGACCGGGCCGCCTACAGGAGATGTCCTTGCGGGCGGCCGGAGTCTCCCGCCAGCGCTGAGACCTGAGGGCTCGCACCGGGCCGGGCGCCAAAGCGAGGCCCCGGACGCCCTTGGAGGTTAATCCGCTGGATCCGGGGCGGCGCTCAAGTGTGACCGACGCGGGGGCAGGTGACTGTCGGGCTGGTCTCCCCAGGTGAGCGCCAGGCCCTGGGGGACCAGGAGGGATGGGGGACGCACCTGGCCCGGCCCCGCGGGAACCCGCTACTCACCCAGAGGCAGGACCAGAGACGACAGGAGCCTTAGCCCGGCCTCACACAGGAAAGAAATGTGGCCCGGGAGAGAACGCTTCCGGGGGCTGGAGCCCCGCCCCCCGCACGGAACATGCGCAATCTGCCGAGCCGCTGGAGTGCCGGCCTAAGGCATGGCGACGCAGTGCGGGGCGCACTACCTTCCCCATCCCACACCTTAGTACCCGCTGTGCCGATACATTCAGAAAGGTACATAGGATGAACAGAGTGCACCCCAAAGGGCTCTGAGTTCACCTTGAGAGACTCAGAAACTGAATTGGGAAAGACGCTTGAGACATGAAATCCCTTGCTACTCTGGAGCTGTACACAATCCTGACAGAGGAGCCTTTTACAGAAGGCAAAGAAATGCTTCCCTGGTTTGATAAACTTTCACCACCACCCGCTGCAAGTCCTCAAGCTGCTGCGCAGACGCGCATGGCTTCACCATCTGTCTTTCGGTTTCTAGGGTGAGCTCACCCTCCTCCCCCATCTCTGTACTGATGACACCTGGAGGTGGTGCCTGAGAATCCGCTGAACGCTTGAGCAGCCAGGCAGACAAGGGAGGTCTGGCAGTTGGGTCAGAATAGGGCATCTGGTGACAGGTTTTGCATATTGATGACTTTTTTTTTCTTTTACCCCTTCCTCTTGCGAAGTGAGGGACGTGACACCAAGGTTCCAAGGAACCATATCTGAAAGCCAGCCCTTTCTGAATATATACACTACCAAAGAACAAGTTAAGTAGATACTGCCTCTAAACAAAAGGAATAAGGCAGCCTTCTTAAGACCTCTTTATATTCCTGGAGGAGGCAATTTGGTTTGCTCTGTTGTCAGGGTTATCTTTTAAGGCTAAAGAATTCTGCAGCCAGGCTGAGATTGGAGTCTCATGCCTATTTTTCCAGCATTGGGGTGGCTAAGCAAAGAGGATTGCTTTATATCCTGAACCACATAAGTAACACACTGTTTCCTCCCCCTGCTGACAGTTATATTAGTAAACAATGTCAATAGCTGTGTGGAAAGACAGCCTAGCAGTGCTTCCAGAGCCTGGAAAATTCCTTGTTAAAGACTGTATTGGGGTCCAATAGAAGAATACACAATACAGATGGAATGAATGGATATTAAAAGAGGGCGTTTTGTTTTGTTGTTTTAATTTTAGATTGGTTTACATAGCACACTCTTGAGTGGACCAACAATGGCTGTCCTGGTCCCTGCGCAGTGCTGGAGGCTATATGCCTCACCAATCCAACAAGTTTTAAGAATTCCTGGAGAACTAATCTTTAGTCCCTGGGAAGAATCTGGATTCTGATTTCAGTGAAAGATGCCAGAGGCAGGAATATCAACAATGGCAGAAACACTAGGTAACTCTCCAGCATGTGAAAAGCCAAGCAAGCCTGGGATTCTCTTATGTTTGGGCCAATATCTGGATTGCCCAAGTTTAGGATGAGTCTATCAATTAAATTAGCCTAATCAAGAGACTCCTTCACAAGTATACCTAGTGGCTTCTCTCAGTGATTCTAGACTTTGTCAGTTCTGTCAGTTGACAGTATTATCATCACTGTCACTGGGACCTCCCTTAAAAAAAAAAAATCAGATCCTTGAATACACATCATCATCAACAACAGCACCAAAAAAAAAAAAAAAAAAAGGAATAAAACAAAGTGGGTTTATTAAGTAAAGATACATGATAGTACTTTTGGTCTAAGCTTGGGGAGATGGGGGGTTCATAAGACAGTATACATGATCAAAATAAATGTCACTGCTTATTTCCTTTCCAGTGGTTTGCCTATTAGTGGTGTACCTAATGTTTTAATTTAGCAAATCCTAAGGAACTTTCTTGCTTCTGGGCCTTAAGAGATCAAATTACTGCCCAAAGGACAGTCTATCCTATCACAAGGACAATTGCTCAACTGTGTCCATAGCAACTTTGTTCATCAGAGCCAGAAACTGGAAACAAACCAGATGTCTCTCAACAGAAGAATGGATAAAGAAAATGTAGTACATTTATACAACGGAGTATTACTCAGCTGTTTTGTTTGTTTGTTTGTTTGTTTGTTTAAATGACACCATGGAATTTGCAAGCAAATGAATGGAACTAGAAAAAAATCATCCTGAGTAGGTAACCCAGATCCAGAAAGACAAACATGGTATGCACTCACTTATAAACAGGAAATTAGCTGTTAGTAAAAGATAGCCATGCTATAATCCACAGGCCCAGAGGTAATAAGCATCTCTCTGGACAGGGGTCCAGATTCTGTGAACAGACTGAGGTGGGGGAGGATGAGAGCAGAAAGGATCAGAGGAGGAGGGTGGTAGGGAAGAAGGAAGAGGGTACTGGGAGAGATAACTGGAATTTGGGAGCATTTGGGAGTGATGTGGAAACCTCATGCAGTGGAAACTCCCTGGAATCTACTAGGGTGATCCTAGCGAGGCCTCCTGGTGATGGGGGACACAGAGCCTTGAACCAGCTATCTTCTGTAACCAGGCAAAGCTTCCAGTAGTGGTACTAGGACACCAACCTAGCCACAAAACCTGCAACTTATAATTTGTCCTGCCTGAAACACATGGTGCAGAACATGTGAGAGTGGCCACTTTACAGCCCGTGTCACCACAAGAGGGAGCCCATGCTAACACTGCCTGGATGGCCAGGAACCAGAGGCTGGGTAGCCCAGAGACCTAGGATAGAACCAAAATCGACTGGCAAAAAAATAAAAAGAGAGAGAAAGAAAGAGAGTGAGAGAGAGAGAGAGAGAGAGAGACCCCAAAACCACATTGCAGCCAAGATTATTTCTAACAATATTCTACTATATTCCTAGTAACTAACCCAGTTGTCATCAGAGAGGCTTCATCAACTGATGGGAGCAGATACAGAGACTCACAGCAAATATTAAGCAGAGCTCAGGGAAGGATCTTAAGAGACAGAGAGATTGAGGATACCATGAGAACATGGCCCACAGAATCAACTAAGTAGGGTTCATAGAGGCTCAAAGAGACCGAAGTGATAAATAGGGACCCTGGATCGGTCTAAGCTAAGTCTTCTGCCTATATGTTATAGCTGTATAGCTTGGTGTTCTTGTGGTACTCCTAACAGTGGAGGTGAAAGGCATCTGACTCATACATCTGCTCTTGGGACCCTTTTCCTCCTACTGGGTTGCCTCATCCAACCTTGATATTATGGGATGTGCCTAGTCTTTGAAACTTGTTAACCTATGTTCAGTTGATATCCCTAGTAGGCCTCCTCTTTTTTAAAGGGAAATGGAGGAAAAGGAGGAGGAATGGATCTAGAGGAGAGGGAAGGGTGGAGGGAGGAGAAACTGTAGTCAGGATATAATGTATGATAGAATAATAATTTTTTTAAAAGATATCAAATTACTGGCTTTCTACAAACCACACATGTTCCTTCCCAGAAGTCAAAAAATCAATAGAGGGGCCTTAACTCCAATTAGATTTGATTGGATGCCACCAAGATATGGATGCCACTTCTGTTCTAAGAGTTATTGTGCAGTGCTGGTCATTTTTGTAGCTCATATGCATCACAGCTTGGTAGTGCTATAGCTTCTTTCCCTTGGAACTTTTTTAATTTTTATTTTTTTAAAGTTTTTCCATACAAGGTTTCTCTGTGTGGCCCTGGCTGTCCTAGAAGTCACTCTGTAGACCAGATTGGCTTCCAACTCACAGAGACTGGCCTACCTCTGTCTCCCAAGTGCTGGGATTAAAGCCTGGCACCACCACTGCCCGACTTCTCCCTTGGAAGCTTACATAACGCCTGCCTTCTGGTATCAGAAAAGCTAGTCCTCAAGGAGATAACTTTCAGTTCAGTTCCAGCTTGGATCCTCAGTGTCTTGGGCACTTGGTGTCTTCAGCAATAGGGACTTAATTTTCAACCTCTAGGAGGCAACCTAAGGTAACAAAAACACCATGTAATGTTTTGGGAGTCTAGGGGTTTATGCCTGGTATTGAGGGTTTTGTTGGATATTCTATGGGTTTTAGTGAGCATTGTTAACCCAGTTGGGAAAGCTGTATTTAAACTATATATCTATCTTTATATCTATCTACATATATCTACATCTATATATAGACTTATGTGTTAAAAATAGTATGATTTTTAATGGCCTTTTCCAAAATCTTTATTGTTCTCTTATCTTCCTCCTTCCTTCTCTTTCTGTATGGACCTACCTCCTTCCTCCCTCCTTAACGAAACCCACCCTGGTTCTTTCTCATTTCATTGACTTCCGTGGTTACTTCAAGTTACGTACTCACATCTGAAGCACTGGAGTTAGAAGCCACAGATGAGAGGAACATCACACATCTGTCTGAACCTGGATTACTTTACTTAATAGGGTCTTTTCTAGTTCCGTCCATTGACCTCCAGATTTCATTTTTCTTACAGCTGAGTAGTACTCCTCCATTGTGTGTATGGACCACCTTTTCATTACCCATTCATCAGTTGAAGGGCCTCTAGATTGTTTCCATTTCCTAGCTATTGTGATGAACACAGCTGAGCAAAATATCTGTGGAATAGGATCTCAAGTCCTCTGGGCATATGCCAAGAAGTGGTGTAGGTGGGTCAAATGGTAGATTTACTTCTAGCCATATTTATTTTCAGAGTGGCTGTACCAGTTTGCAATATCACTAATACTAAATGGGGTTCCCTTTTATTAGGATACCCTCTCTTCAATCTGTTGTTAATAAAACAAATAATGTTTGTTTTATTATATGTCAGGAGGGCAATTCCTGATCACTTTCTGGTCCCATTGGATTGGAGCACTTTTTCCCATCCTTTCATTTTAAAGCGGTGCCTATCTTTTAAGGGAAAGCTGAGTTTCTTGTAGACAAAAGATAGATGGATTTGGTATCTTGACCCATTTAGCAGGCCTATGTTTCTTGATTGAATAATGGATGTCATTAATATTTAAAGTTATTGTTGAGAAGTGTATTCTGATTGCAGTCATTGTGGTGTTGTTATTGTTGTTGCTGTCTGTATTCCAAGTGTTTCTTCATGTTTCCATAATTATAGTTTCTTTTTTTGTTCTTTTCTTTTCTACCAACTCTCAGATATGCTTACTTCTATCTTCAGTCTGAAGTTGTGCTTTTAAGGTTTTATTTAGGGCTGGTCTCCGGATAGAAATTGTTTTAGCTTGTTTGGCTCCTAGAAAGCTTTTCTTACTATTTTGACTATGGCAGACAGTTTTGCTAGGTATCATAGTATAGATTGGTAGTTGCAGTCTTTTAGATTTTGGGGTGCCAAATTTAGAAGCCAGTCTCTTCTGGCTTTTAAGTTTTTTAAGAACTCAGTTGTGACTCTTGGGTTTTCCTTTACATGTGATGTGTACTTTTTCCCCCTGAGCAGCTTCCAACACACCTTCTTGATTTTTCTGTGCACTTAGTGTTTTAGTTATAATATTCTATGAGGATTTTATTTTCTGGCCTTATCTACTTGGTGCTTTTTATGCTCCTTGTCTCTGTATGGGTGTGTCTTTCCTTGGTTTGTGGACATTTTCTCCTGTGTTCTTGATGAAGATCTGGTCTGTGCCATTGAACTGGGATTCTTCTCCTTCATCTATGGAGTCCTATTATTTGAAGGTTTGGCCCTTTCATGGTATCCTACCTGTTCCTTTCTTGATTTTTATTTTACTTCGTTTTTTAATTTTTTCATATTCTTTGCTTGTTTGATCTATTTCTACTTTATCCTTGCGTTCTGAACTTCCTCTGTATATCAGGCTGGCCTTGATATCACAGAGATCTGCCTGCCTCTGCCTCCAAAGTGCTGGGATTAAAGGCATGCACCACTACCACCTGGCTCTTTTTTTTTTTTTTTTTAAGGAAAATTTTTTATTTTTATTTTTATTTTGGTTTTTTTTTTTAAGACAGGTTTTCTCTGTCCAGGAACATGCTCTGTAGAACAAGCTGGCCTCACCTCATACTCAGAGACCTGCTGCTTCTGCCTTCCAAGTGCTAGGATTTTTTTTTTTTTTTTTTGGTTTTTTGAGACAGGGTTTCTCTGTGTAGCCCTGGCTGTCCTGGAACTCACTCTGTAGACCAAGCTGACCTCGAACTCAGAAATCCACCTGCCTCTGCCTCCCAAGTGCTGGGATTAAAGGCATTCGCCACCACTGCCCGGCAAGTGCTGGGATTAAAGTAATAGATACCACACCAAACTTCTGAGCATTTCTTCTTTTCTTCTTCTCTTCCTCCTCCTCCTTCTCCTCTTCCTCTTCCTCCTCCTCCTTCTCCTCTTCTTCTTCCTCCTCTTCCTTCTCCTCTTCCTCTTCCTCTTCCTCCTTCTCCTTCTTCTCCTTCTTCCTCCTCCTTTTTCTTCTGTTGTTTTAATTTAATTTAATTTAATTCTTCTTTGTTAAATGTAGGAGTGCTCTGTCTGCATGCATACTTACACACCAGAAGAGGGCATCAGATCCCTTTATAGATGATTGTGAGCCACCATGTGGTTGCTGGGAATTCAACTTAGGACCTCTGAAAGAGCAGCCGCTGTTCTTCTGAGCCATCTCCCCAGCCCTAAGCATTTATTCTTAATATTATTTAGTGCACTTTTTAAATTCATTGAGTTGGTTTTTATTGGTTTTTAATGTTCTTCAAACTTCTTGAGTTATTTGAGTTTATGATTGCTCCTTTAAACTGTGTGTGTCCTGTTTCTAGGTGATTTTCATTGGAGAACATTTCTATAAGACTGGTAGATTTTGAAGAGGCGGTTACTTTCATATTGTTTATATTTTTTTGTGATGAGATCTTGTCATATGTACTTCTTATGTTAGGTCTGTGTCTGATATGAACACAGCTAATGGGAATATAGCACAGGATTTACCTGCTGGGTTGGACTGGAAGTTTAGATATGGTTTAGGTGAGTTGAAGGCAGATGGACACGGGGTGCTGGGTTGGCATTCAGGATGGGTGTTCTGGTCCAAGCTTAGAGTTTGGGGGTAGTGTCAGAAGGTGTGTCCTAACTAGGACAGGGCACTAGATGTGGGGCTTGGGTTAGATCTGGGAACTGGGAAAGGTACATGAAAGGGAAGAACGGGACAGGTGGACTCACCTATTATTAGATCATGCTACAACAGGTATAGGGCCTGGCTGGCAGAGAGGTTGGTCATCGCCCTGAGAAAACTTGTAGGTTGTGGGTGGGTGGCCTTATACTATAAGAAATAATTCTGCCTAAATCAGTCCATCAGAAATTAAACAGACAAACATGCATGACGATTCTCAGATGACTTTAAACCATAGCTTGAGAAAGTATGCCCTGGTGAGAACTTTAGTTGTATTTCTGCAAAAACCTTTACCACTAAAGTCCAAAAGGCCAATCTGTCAGTAATCCAACTAAGATAAAGACATCTGAACAAGCTGAATGTGGTGGCTCAGCCTATAATACCAGCAGCTTGAGAGTCTGAGACATAAAGATCACCATGAAACTGAAGGCTTTGAAGCCAGCCTGTTCTACAATTTAGTCTCAAAACAGAGAAGGGAAGGGAAGGGGAAAGGATGGAGGGAGGGAGAAAAGGAGGGAGGGAAGGAGGGGAGGGGGAGGGAGGGAGAGAAAGAGAGAGAGAGAGAGAGAGAGAGAGAGAGAGAGAGAGAGAGCAAGAGAGCAATTGTACCAAACCGGAACACCCTTTGGAAGGAAAAATTATCCAGAAATCTTTACAGAAGCAAACAGGTCAAACCTGAGTCTGTTCATTGCTCACTGGAAGTCAGTTGACAGTGACTTAGGAAGGAAGACTGGAAGTTCAACACATACATGAAATCATACAGCAGTAATTATGTCACTACAATCATTACTTGGGAACCATGGTTCGTATAAAACTACTGTAGGATAGAAAATAATCATCTTAATTAGTTTTGACATTTGAAATTAAATAATATGGGCAAATAATTAAAATAGAGGAAGAGCTGGGCGGTGGTGGCGCAGGCCTTTAATCCCAGCACTTGGGAGGCAGAGGCAGGCGGATTTCTGAGTTGGAGGCCAGCCTGGTCTACAGAGTGAGTTCCAGGACAGCCAGGGCTACACAGAGAAACCCTGTCTCAAAAAAACCAAAAATAAAATAAAATAAAATAAAATAAAATAAAATAAAATAAAATAAAATAAAATAGAGGAAGAATATGGAACTGTTCGTGAAGCCATGGTGTGCTATGGGGGGTAGGCAAAGGAGGCAAAATTAAATGCTTTCTCTCCTGTAGGAATGATAAGATGGAATCCAGGCAAACATATGGGGGCGGGGGGGGGGGGGGCACTCTCAGAAGATTGGAATAATTAGGAGGCTGCATTGAAAGTTCCACTCTATGAAAAGCACATAGTTAAAAAAAAAAAAAAAAGGTAGCAGCAAAGTTAAGAAGGCATATTGTTGTAAATCTATTTTCCTAGCTTTTGTGTTTTTAAAACACAGTACATAATTCTCAAAGTGCATAAAGTGAATTATATAATCTCCTTACACTAGTAGAATAGACTAGTACTAACTCACAATAGCCTGACCTTTCTGCATAACCGTTTTCTTGGCCAGTGCTACCAACCATTTATCTTTCATAGCTCCTGCTACCCAAAGCCACTTTCCTAAAACCTAAGTATTTATTTTAGATCTACAATATTTTGTTCGTCTTTCATATATTACTCCAACTCTACTGTTCAAATGGTACTATCTGTGGATTGCGCCAGGACTAATGGGGGAAAAACAGGGAGGGGGGATCAAGCTAAGAACAGCCTCATTAGCAATTTCAAGGAACAGACAAAAGATTAACTGCCCTGGGATCCTTTGAGACATCTTAAATGCCCTTCCTCCTGGTTTTGTAAGTGGGGGAGGAGGTGAGAAAGATTCGATAAGAATAACAAAGGGGGGATTCTTTAGCCAAAAACCGAAGGAACCACAGTTGAAATGTTCTCTCCTGTGACAACAGATTGATCGATGAGGCATGAAACAAGGCCAGATGCTGGGGTTCCAGGATGCACTTGACTTCCCAGCCTCTATAACCTGTTACAGCTTTGGCTGTAAGTAGGTCACTCGCTTGCTCTCATTTACCTGCTTCTAGGAAAATGCCTCTGAAAGCTTTAGAAAAGAGCACGTACTAGTGTTTTGCATTTTAAAAATTAAGCTTGCGGAAAAACCCTACAGCCCATCCCCACCCAAACACGGCCTTCTCTCTATTAGGTGGTATAACTGGTAACCTTGATGTATTTTCGTAACAAATTAAAATGGACAAGAAGTCTTTGAGATTTTATAAATGAAAGTTCTCTCCGTTCCTGTCTATTCCGTTCACGTACAATTCCGTTCACGTTCAACTCACGTTAGTACTGTACTCAACTCACGAAACTGTAGGTGGAATCGGCATCTTCTCTTCAGATGGAACTCTAAAGAGAAGGTGCCTCGGGGGCAGAAGGGATTTTTAAACCTTTTTATTGCTTTTATTTTCAAGTCTGGAATATTTAATTGGGTTTCTTAGGTCCCATTCCTGTGGACTTAACCTATAATGTGTCAAGAGGGAAGGAAGGGCTATGGTCCAGGGATAAGACCAGTGCAGTGGATTGCCTTACTGGTTGTAGCATTACTGCTGACTCGGTAGGATGAATTTGCTCATGCTAACGTTCTTAGAAAGTAGTCCTGTCAGGGCCTCTTAGCTACAGAATTTAAGAACATAAGATTGATATATGGCGCCGAGCAGTGGTGGCGCACGCCTTTAATCTCAGCTCTTGGGAGGCAGAGGCAGGCGAATTTCTGAGTTCGAGGCCAGCCTGGTCTACAGAGTGAGTTCCAGGACAGCCAGGGCTACATAGAGAAACCCTGTCTCGAAAAACCAAAAAAAAAAAAAAAAAAAAAAAAAAAGAAAGAAAGAAAGAAAAAGATTGATATATGGCCCTGGGTTTGAACTTACATCAGGGTGACTTTGGTCTTCTGCTCAGGACCTCAGTTTCCTACATTTAATGTGGGAACCGTACAGTATTACTCGTCATTGGTTTGCCCTGAGAAGTAAATGATACAATACATATGAAATGCAAAGCAGGAGCAGAGTCTCGGACTGTGTCGCCTGTCTTCGGAACCCTTTCCTCCTGGGCTGCCCCCATCTAGATGTGCCCAATCTTACTGCAACTTGATATGCCAAGCCTGGTTGATATCCATGGGGAAGCCTCCCCTTTTCTGTAGAGACAGGTAGAAGTGGGGGGAGGGGAGGGAAAAGAACTAGGAGGAGAGGAGGGAGGAGAACTGTGGTTGGGATAAAAAGTAAATTAATTAGTTAAAAAAATCATAATCATGCGGGGGCTGGAGAGATGGCTCAGCGGTAAGAGTACCGACTGCTCTTCCAGAGGTCCTGAGTTCAATCCCCAGCAACCACAAGGTGGCTCACAGCCATCTGTAATGAGAGCCGATGCCCTCTTCTGGTGTGTCTGAAGACAGTGTACTCCCATACATAAAATGAATAAATAAATCTTAAAAAAAAAAAAATCATTCAGTGAAGTTAACCGAAGTAAACCAAATAACAACTACAACAATAAAACACTAAAAGCAAAATAAAAATGTAAAGTTGAAAGCCGGACATTTAACATGTGACCAAAGTCCATGCTGGTGTGTCATGCAATGATGTTAATATTCCCTCGTTCCCTGTAGTGTATAAGGAGAGTCATTCTTATACATCCCTTTGACTTTACATGAGGACATGACCCCTTACATGTTTCAACTCTGGTATCCTGCCTGCAACATTACGGCCTGATTTATGAGGATACCATACACAGTTCCTGTGACCTCTTAGTTCATTATCGTCCCCTCTCCCGAGTCTTACTGATCAATAGGCCATATAGTAGTGAGAGTAGTTACTTTAAAACCTATAAAATTTGATCTCTATGACCCTAAGGTAAATTTAAAATATTAATCTGGGTGTGGACGCTCACAACTGAAACACAAGGGGATGAGGTAGAAGGGTTTTCATGAGGCTCAGGCCAGTTTGGGCTAAATAGTGAATTCTAGGCTAGTTTGGGCTATAGAGACTTGTCTCAAACAGACAAGCCCTAAAATTAATTGAAAAATTGATTAATCCATGAGAATAACTGTGGCTCTTTTTCAGCCCATTGTCAGTGCTGGCTCTGGTTATTAATAGCTATTTATTGGCTATACAGCCTTTGTTCTCACAGGATTCTAAAGACATAAATACAAGAAGAATGTCTTTAGACTTTAGTTGATTTATTATTTTTTTCAGCTAAAGTTTGTCTCTGATAAAAATTTGCTTATTGGAAGGTTATATAAGTTTTTTTGTTAATTCAAAAAAAAAATTAGTTTAGCAGATCAGAGTATGACCCTAAACCAGTTAGTGTTTTAGAACGGAATACCTTGCTGTCATCGTTTTTCTGTAAACCACAGCCATCTTTTCTACCTTCAGTGATAACATCGGCGTTGATAGATAGTCACATAAGAGCTAACTCACTGAAGCTCACTCAACACACTTACTAAAACATTGTTGGTTTGTGGATATGACACATACATCTATTTAATTCATGTTCACAGGTGTTTGCACGAGAATGGAGGCTAGCGGTCACCACGGGGTGCCCTCTGTAACTCTCCACCTTATTTCTGAAATAAGGCAGTTCGGTGAGCCCAGAATTCACTGATTGGCTAGTTTAGCTGGCGAGTGAGCGGAGCTTCCGGAGTCTCCTTGTCTCCACCTCCTAGCACTGGGTTTGCAGGTGCTGCATCCCTCGAAACTACGTGGGGTCTGGGGGGAGGAGGGCAGAGATGTGAACTCAGTGCCTCGTGTTTGCGTTGCAAGCACTTCACCTACTGATGGAGACGCTCAACATTTAAGATGTTTTCCCGTGGAGAGAGAGAGGGAGAGAGAGGCAGAGAGAGGCAGAGAGAGAGAAAGGGAGAGAGAGGGGGAGAGAGAGAGAGAGAGAGAGAGAGAGAGAGAGAGAGAGAGAGAGAGAGAGAGAGAGAGAGAGAACAATGAATGCATTTCTTCCACAGGCAAAACCAAGGGCAGAGTTGACTAATTTCAGGCATCGAAATCCCTGCTGGGCCTTCTCTTTTCGCCACAGGGAACCGGCAGCCACGCACTGGCAAGCCAAGCTTAAAATCCGCACCCCTCCCCACTTCTATTGTCATTGTTTCTGGATCAGGGGAATAAAACCGAGGGACGCGGGAAGAAAGACAAAAGGCAAAGCCTGCGACTTGAGTTACAGAACTGCAGGAAACCAACCACAGTAAATTGGCAGAGCTGAAAGCCCCATTCAACTTCAAAATAGTGCACCTGATAGAGTTTCACAAACCCTTCTACCTTCCTGCCGGCCCTTGTTGAGTTTAAATACCAACCCAAAGCCAGAGGCTTGCTCACGCCCTTTTCTTTGGGTCCCCGAGTTCTGAGGAACCAGAAAAGGGGACCGGTGGTGGCAAAGGAGGCTGAGACGCTGACTCCCCAAGTGTTTTCTTCCCTGAGGTGCTTTGTAAAGAGCTGAAAGGATGCTAGAGTCTTAGTCATCTACCAGCTGCTTTCAGAATTCTGTCTCCTCAGCCTTTGTTGGTCTCTAGCCCACCTTTGTCCCAGCCCCATGCTTTGGACTCTTGGAAATAAGTGTCAATCAGTTTTGTTGCATATTATCTAAAAGCTTACAATTACCGTATTTTAGTTTAATGAATAATTCCTTCTTCGGTGAATAAACCAAGAATGTCAGTACTTGAACGCACACAACCCACACAGAAGTCCCAGCAAATACGCTCCTCATTCCTTACAAGGCAGGCTGTGATGTACACGTGTGTGTGTGTGTGTGTGTGTGTGTGTGTGTGTGTGTGTGTGGTCAAGGTGAGCACTACCACCGTGATATGTGCCCAGCTCTTATGAAACTACATTTTAATATCCCTAAGTTCTGTTTTTGCCAAGCCTATGTTAGGTAGATAAGAAATGTATACAGTTTCCACTGAAATAAATAATCTGAGCTGGGTGGTGGTGGCGCACGCCTTTAATCCCAGCACTTGGGAGGCAGAGGCAGGCGGATTTCTGAGTTCGAGGCCAGCCTGGTCTACAGAGTGAGTTCCAGGACAGCCAGGGATACACAGAGAAACTCTGTCTCAAAAAACCAAAAAAAGAAAAAAGAATATGTTTCTGTTCTTCACCAGAGAGAGAGCACAAAGGCTTGGCTGTACCCTGTACCTATCACAGTTATTGATAAACTTAATAAAAAGTTCCTGGTTGTATGAAGATAATTTGGCATTGAATCAGTCATAAGGTTAGATAGGGGCCTGTGAAGTAGTATGACTGACAGGATACTTCTCTAGCAATGCGTATGTGCCAACCACCTGAGTAAGTGCTATCTATATACTCAATGAATTCTCATAACCCTGGGCACTAAGTAATACAATCATTCTCAGATAAGGAAATGAAAATGGTTATAATCGTCTTACTAAATAGTAAATGCCTGTCCTAGTTTGCTTTCTGTTCCTGTGATAAATACCATGACCAGGAGCAGCTTGGGGAGGAAAGGGTTTATTTCTTTTTTCTTTTTTTTTTTTTCTTTTCAGAGCTGAGGACCGAACCCAGGGCTTGCGCTTCCTAGCTCTACCACTGAGCTAAATCCCCAACCCCGGAAAGGGTTTATTTCATCTTACAGGTTACAGTCCAGCATGGAGGGACTCCAAGCCAGGAACTCAAGGCAGGAGCATGAAGCAAGATCATGGAGAAAAACACTTTTCAGCTTGGTTCTAGGCTAATGTTCAGTTCTTCTTCTTAAAGAGCCAAAGAGCAGAACCCTCGAAGAGTAGGCTAGGCTCTCCTAGTGAACAATGAAAACAATACCTCACAGACAAGCCTGTGGACCAATCTGATAGAGAAGCAGTTCTTTGATGGACAGTCTGTGTTCTGAGATGTGTCAAGTCTACAACCACTAATGTTAGCCATCACAGTACCCATGGCAGGACTTAAACCAGGGAGTCTCAGTCCAGAGTCTGAATCTGACTCACTGTACCATGTTCCTGTCAAAACTCAATACATACATTGTCATTGCCTCTTTAAAAGAAGTATAGTAAATGAGAGCTTTTAGATCTACATTGAGAGATTTTTATTACTTGTGTATGTGCATTCATGTGTGTGTGTGTGTGTGTGTGTGACATGAGTGTGCCACAGCTTGTGTATGGAGATCAGAAGACAAGTCTGTGGAGTGTTTCTCTCCTGCCACCTTTACATAGGATCCAGGGATCAAACTCAGGCTGTCAGCTTGCATGGCAAGCTTTTACTCACTGAGCCATCTCATTGGCTCTCGAGTTGCCAAGGCATATGACGTAGAAGAGTACAAAATGTTAACTGGAAATAATATCTAACTTCTTTGCCCAGTGGGACCAGGCTTCTAGACTGCTGCATTTTATATTACAGCTATGTAACTGTGAAGAATTTATTTCTTCCAATTTTGGTGTGTTCATACATATTCCTTCAGAAATTCATGCCTAATTTTAAAATGGCCATATATGTTTGATGAGATGGCTTAGTGGATAAAGGCACTGATGCCAAGTCTGAGGACTGATTTTGATCCCTGGTAGAAGGAGAGAACCAACTCTCTGACATATTCTTCTGGCTACTCAGTGAGTGCTGTGCATGGGTGCCTTCCCTTCAGTGCACACACAATACATATTTATTATATGGTGGTTTAAATATTCTTGGCCCAGGGAGTGGCTCTATTAGGAGGTGTGGCCTTGGAGGATGTCTGTCACTGTGAGGTTGGGCTTGGAGACCCTCCTCCTAGCTGCCAGGAAGCTAATCTGCTCCTGACTTTCTTTGCACAAAGAGGTAGAACTCTCGCCTCCTCTAGCATCAGGCCTGTCTGGACACTGGCATGCTTCCCACCGTGATGATGATGGACTGAACCTCTGAACCTGTAAGCCAGCTGTGATGAAATGTCCTTAAAAGAGTTGCCTTGAGCCGGGCAGTGGTGGTGCAGGCCTTTAATCCCAGAACTTGGGAGGCAGAGGCAGGTGGATTTCTGAGTTCAAGGCCAGCCTGGTCTATAGAGTGAGTTCCAGGACAGCCAGGGCTACACAGAGAAACCCTGTCTCGAAAGACAAAAACAAACAAACAAACAAATAGAACCCAAAACAAAACAAAGAAAAAGAGTTGTAAAAAAGGTCATGGTGTCTCTTACAATGGAAACCCTAACTAAGACAGAAGTTGGTACCAGGGACTGGGGTATTGCTGTGATAGGCCTGACCATGTTTTTGTTTGGAAGAGTGTGGATTTGGAGACTTTGGGTTAGGAAAGCCATAGAATGCCTTAAGAAGGACTTAATGGGGCATCCTAACAGGAATATGGAAGACATTGGTGCTGAGGGTGATTTGAACTCTGAAGATCACTTTTATGCTGTTTCACACATCATGAGAATGCTGATTTTTACCCTATCCAAAGAGTCTCCTCAGACAAAAGTAAAGAGATTTATATTAACTGCATTGACAAAAGAAGTCTCAAGGAAGCCCAGCATAGACTTTGTCCTCTAGTTTACTCTCATAAAGAGTATATTAATCAAGTGTAGCAAGCTTAGAAAGCAAGAATAGAGTATGATTCAAGTAATAAAAGGGAACCAGGAAGTGCAATGGGACTAAATCCTGTGTTCGAGGAGATAAACAGATTAAGGGAGTAGTGACCTCTGGGCAAGATCCCACCCAGCTAAGCTTACTGCTTATGTGTTTACAGTTGAACCAGGGATAGTGATAGCAGGTTAGGCATTGTTACCTGGCTATTGTTTTTCATTTGGACTTTTAATCTGAAATGAACTGCAATCCAGAAATGAAGGGCACACTTTTGATCCAGATCTTGAGGAATAGTGTGGCCTTGAAAAGCTTAGGCCCAGGCATGGTGGTAAAAGCCTTTAGTCTCAAGAAACAGAGGCGAGCAGATCTCTGAATTCAAGCCCAGCCTGATATAGAACAATTTCCAAGTAGAGAAAAGCTTAAATCCAGGCATAGTAGACCGCATCTTTAATCCCAGCACCCAGAAGACAGGCATGCAGATCTCTGAGCTGAAAGTTGGTTTACATAGCAAGTTCTAGGATAGCCGAACTTAGGCAGAGAATAAATTCATTGAAATCAGAAAACTGGTGATAATGTAATAGAACAAGGTGTGGGATATTTCAGGCCCAGCAAGCAACACAACTCGGCAGCTTCAGTCCTGTGGCTCTGGCTTTAGAGTCAAGAATAGAAGGCATTACTGGGACAACTGAGTGCCAGTTAGCTGGAGCTAAGAAATTAGTGAAATGACCAGCATCACTGGGATAAACTTTTCTGGGAAGTGTCTTCTGATAGCACAGAGAAGCTGTGTTCCAGAGATACTCAAGCTGGACTTTGTAATGTGTAAGAGTCACCCAGGTGGCACTGGTCTTGAAGGCATGAAGGGGTCCTGAAGAGCGGCTGAGGCTTGGCACTGTGAGAGGCCATGTAAGGCCATTGGTGAAGGTACAGCCTCAGTTCCAGTTGATGGCCCAGGACTGGAGGGGTCATGCAAAGAAGTTAAGACTTGGTACTATGAAGAGAGTCTATGAGAGGCTATTGGAGATTCATTTGAACAAGCCTATGGGAGCCAGGGATGTAGTGTTTTGAATATGCTTGGCCCAAGGAGTGGTGCTATTAGGAGTGTGGCCTTAGCCAGGCAGTGGTGGTGCAGGCCTTTAACCCCAGCACTTGGGAGGCAGAGGCAAGCAGATTTCTGAGTTTGAGGCCAGCCTGGTCTACAGAGTGAGTTCCAGGACAGCCAGGACTACACGGAGAAA
This sequence comes from Rhabdomys pumilio, assembly GCA_030674055.1. Taxonomy (NCBI): domain Eukaryota; kingdom Metazoa; phylum Chordata; class Mammalia; order Rodentia; family Muridae; genus Rhabdomys; species Rhabdomys pumilio. Next base: position 159,117,285 of record JANHMN010000003.1, read on the forward strand.
CCCTGTCTCGAAAAACCGGAAAAAAAAAAAAAAAAAAAAAAAAAAGGAGTGTGGTCTTGTTGGAGGAAGTATGTCACCATGGAAGTGGGAAGACTTTGAGACCCTTCATTATTCTGCTCTTGGCTTCCTTTGGATGAAGATGTAGAACTCTCAGATCCTCTAGCACCATGCCTGCCTGGACACTGCCATGTTTCCTTCCCACCATAATGATAATGGACTGAACCTCTGAACCTGTAAGCCATCCCTAATGAAATGTTTTCCTTTATAAGAGTTGTCTTTGCCATGGTGTCTTTCCACAGCAATGGAAACCCTAAGACTATATATATTATGTGTGTATAGCTCCATCAATTTCAAATATAAGAATAGGTCCATAGAAATACCACCTAAATCAAAATATGGCTCACTCTCACTACATAACCCCTTCTTGATTATCCCTTCTCTTCTACTCCAGCAGCTGGCAAACATTGACCTTTGCTCTCAGCCTTCTCCATCTATACCTTGGTATGGGTTCTGAGGCTCTGCGTTTTACATTATCTTATGTATAGATCAGATAATTTTGTCTGGGGGTTGGGGGAAGATCCAGAAAACCACACTGCTAGTTTTTGGAGGTGCTTTGAAATCTGTTCTTCTTAAGTTCCCCCTCTATTCCTTATCTTCCCTAGGGGGGGAAAAAACCAGGATAGATCGTACCTACTCCATCTTCCCAGAACTGTAGGCAGAACCTAGTGGCTCAGTTGTTGTAATGGACTGAATGTTTGTAGCCCTTTAAAATTCCTAAGCTTAGGCCATAGCCCCCACTGTACAAGCATGTGGAGGCAGACCTCTGGGAAATAATTAGGATTATGTGAGATGCTGAGGATGCAGCCCCTGTGGTGGGGTGAGTGTCCCTTGAAGCAGGAACAATTGTTCTCTGCTCCCTGCCTCACCTTCCACGTATGCATGTATGTATGTATGTATGTATGTATGTATGCGTACGTATCTATCATCTATCTATCTATCTATCTATCTATCTATCTATCTATCATCTATCTGTCATCTAACTTCCTTCTCCTCTCCCCTCCTCTCAGTTTCACTTTTTTTCATAAGGACACAGAGGGATGGTGGTCACTTGCAAGTCCTCACTGGGAATCAAATCAGCTGTCATCTTTCCCCCTCTCTCCCCCACCAACTTATCTGTGAACTTTATCTTTCAGCTGTCTTCTTGCAATGCGGCGATTACGTCACTCACTTACCCTTTAACAGTTTTTTTCCTATGGCATCTTGGGCACATTAAGACAATTGTCAGAATATTTATAAGGAAACACATGGCACAATGTATTATGTCTCTGTTCCCAATTCAATTAGTACTTTTTCTTATAACTCCACCTGAACATAATTTATTAACAAATTATATTAAATGTCAAGACAGGGGAAAAAAAGCTATTCTTTTTAAAGTAGACTGGTAGCTTTAGAGATTCAGATAATGTTTTGGTTTTATTGTTGTTTTGTGTGTGTGTCTATAGAGGAAGGGGATGGTTCATGTGTCCTGGCTTGGCCTCCAGTTTGCTATGTCGCACAGATAACATTGCATTCTTAACCTTCCGGTCTCTACCTCCTGAAAGCTGAGACCCCCACCATGCTCTATCATACCTGCTGGTGGGGGTCAATCCCAGAGTTCCATGACTGTCAAACACTGAGTTATACTGCCAGCTCCATTTTCTGTTTTGTTTCTAATTTTTATGTATTTGATGTATTTATTTATGATGGAGGGGCATGTGTGTGCCATGGCACATATGTAGATGTCAAAGGACAACTTAGAGGAGTAGATTCTCTCTCCAACATCACAGTCCAATATCCAATCAAACTCCGGTGGTCAGCCTTGGTGGAAAGTGTCTGAGCCCACTGACTGCCTCACCCGCCCTATTTTGTGTTGAGACAAGGTCTCCCTATGTAATCCTGACTGATTTGGAACATGCTACATAGATCAGGCTGGCCTTGGAATATCTGGTCCTCCTTCCTCTGCTTCTCCAGTGTTACGACTATTAGCATGTGCCAACATGGCTCATACTAATAGTCCTTGATACATACATTCACACAATATAATTACATATTTATTTAGAGTATATATATATATATATATATATATATATATATATATATATATAATTTTGCACATAGAGGTCAGAGAAGAGTTTGTGGGACTTGGGTCTCTCCACCATGTGGATTCAGGGGCTGAAACTTGTGTTGCCAGGCTTGGCAGCAAGTGCCTTTATCTACTGAGCCATCTTGCCAGCCCTCATGTATATGTATATGTATATGTATATGTATATGTATATGTATATGTATATGTATATGTATATGTATAAGTGAGCTAGGTCCCATTAGGGTTTATTGCTTTTTCCTTTATATCTTTGAGAAGCTTGAATCAAAGAGAAAATACGGTTAGGAGGCCTCAGTCTACTTCTTTCACATTTAGCCTGTGGAAATCTAATAAATGAGAGTAGTCTTGACTATTTATCATTGACATAAAGGGATATGAAGAAGTTTGCTTATCTTCTGCAGATAATAGTTTTAAATAAATGCATTATCTAGTGATTGTTTGTTACAGGCTAGCCAAAGATGATCAGGGATCCCGAGTTAGTCTCCCCAAGTTCTGGGCTGACAAGTTTACTTTACACCACCACGCCCAGTTTACAACACAAGAAATCCTTGACTGCGCTCAGGCCACTCTGAGAGACGGTGAGTAACACTGTACTGGAAGACTCACAGTGGCATGTGCAAGGCCCAGAGCTCAGTCCTCAGCACAGTCACAGCAGGACACACCCTCCTAATTGGAGCGGAGCTGTCCTTGTACTGGGACCTGGCTAGTGAACCTTATCTCAGTGGCTTGAAGACTCTAGAACACTGAACTTGGGCACTTAGGCAGTCTCTGTGTTATACTCTGCTCTCCATCAGGTGGACGGGCATTTTTTTTCCCAACCACCTCTTCCATCCCCTCTGCTTCATCCTTTTTTTCTCTTCCTCACCGAGTTCTCATGTGTGAGCTGGGGTTGATCAACACAGTGGAATTTGAGGAAGCTCCTTATCCTCAAGTGCAATGCCTTTCTTTCTCCGCCCTTTCCTGAAGGTTGTACTTCCTTTCCTGCTCTGTAATGTCCCTCCGGGTCATATTTCACCTTTGTCACTACTGCCCAGAGGACACAGATTAACTGCTGACTCACTTGGAAACAAAAAGGTTATTGCTGATCCCAGTTGGTGACTAAGAATGCTAGTTACTGTACGCTTTTCCATGATAGACTTTGATTAAGCTTTTGCATTATTGCAAGCTAACTGGGACAAGTATGAAATCAAACATATGATTCGTCTACTTCCATGTTAAAGATTTTTTTTTTAAAGGCAAGATATCAGTGTATAAGGTCAGGGTGGCCTCAAACTTGGGTAATCCTTTTGTCTCACTGTCCCAAAAGCTGGGATTTTAGATATGTGTCTTCATGCCTGGATTCATCTATAGAGAAATTAAAGAAGAAGTAGAAAATACCTTCATCAATATGTTAGATTGAAAGAGTTGTCTTCTTGAATAAAAATAGACCTTGGTGTTCTAGAGGATTTTGGTTATTTTTTTATTGCAGCAGCTGAGAAAAACCTATAAAATTTGGCTTGTAATTAATAAATACATGTGACCTCCCTCCCCCTTCAGGAAACAGAGTATCAAGTAAGTCTGACACATCCTCTGTTGATCATTCCTTTAGGAAACAAAAGATGGAAATGGTGATTAAAGTCCTTCCAGAAAACGTCTCATATTAAGCATAGGAAGAAAAGGTTATGAAATATGGCTTGATCATGTAAAGAGACATAGGGATGGCCTTACTTTAGAACCATATCTTACCCAGCTGATAAGTTACATTTATATGTTTAAGCTTTGTATTTGAAAATAAGATAGTCATCGAGTTTATACTGATCTGAGGTCTAGCTTGGTGGCTCCTACATACCTTTAATCCCATCACCTAGGAAGCAGAGGCAGGGGGCTCTCTATGAATACCAGTTCAACCTGGTCTACATAGTGAGTTCCAGGACGTCCAGAACTACATGAAAAGACCCTGTCTCAAAACAAACAAACAAACAAACAAACTGAAAACAACAACGAAACCAACAACTGATCTGAGCATTTGTTTGATATGTAAAAACTGGTAGGCATTGGGAGGTACAAGTACAGACGTTTATACATGTTTTCATTAAGAAAATCTAGTAGAAGTACAAACAGCTCCATTGAAGTAAAAATGAAAAATTAGTGATCGTCAGGGATTCAATTAGCCAGTGAGGATAATGCTTTGATTCTAAATACTGCTGTACCTTCTGAAGGAGGCTGGTTGTTGGGGAGCCCACGCCGCTTTGCTTTTTGCACGCTTCAGTGGGGACTAACATCCTTCTAGTCTGTGGGAGACATACACCAAGAGCTATCTAGTCCATAAGGGAGGTAACATTTGAAGCCGACTCTCAATTAGAACTTTGAGTGGGTGGGAGAAGAGGTTGTGAGTATTCTTGCTCATGTCACAATGTTGGACAGGATTGTGACTTAAGAAAAGCATCCAGCATGTGAATGTGATTGGACTGTCCTTGAAATACCAACACAAAATTCCAGAGGCAAACGAAAGTCACTTAAGCCCTGAACTGAGACACCGATATGCTGTAAGACCATTTTAATAAAAGACACAAAACTGTCTTTAAAGCTGGGTGCTGGTGGTAGTGCATGTCTTTAATCTTAATATCTAGAAGGCAGAAGCAGGCAGATCTCTGAATTTGAGGCCAGCCTGGTCTACAAAGTTTCAAAATAGCCAGAGCTACACAAAATAACCTTGTCTCAAAAATCAAAACAAGCTAAAAAAAAAAAAGATATTAGAGTAAAAATATCTTGAAGACAGTTTTGTTTGGATTTTATTTATTTATTTATTTATTTTTATTTTTTTACTTATTTATTTTTTTTTGTTTTTGTTTTTTGTTTTTTCGAGACAGGGTTTCTCTGTGTAGCCCTGGCTGTCCTGGAACTCACTCTGTAGACCAGGCTGGCCTTGAACTCAGAAATCCGCCTGCCTCTGCCTCCCAAGTGCTAGGATTAAAGACGTGAGCCACCACCGCCCGGTCTTACTCTAATATCTTAAAGGACCTTATTTCTTATCACCCACCATGTACTTGTTAATAGTAATTTATTACTCAGCATGTATTGAAGCAGTTTATCAATATCAAACCAGAGTGTTAGGGTGGCAGCAAAGAAAGACTTTGTTATGGGGTCTGCTCAGATCCAACACAACTCAAACACAAGATCAATGCAGACAACAAAAGTTTACTTAATCAAGCCGCTACTGTTGGGGTTTGTCTTGTGTGTTGTGTAATCAATGTACTGTAAAGAATGCTCCCAATTAATTCATGATTGGTCGATAAGAGGTTTGGCTTATGATTGGGCAGAAGAAGGCTGGACTTAGAATCAAGTGGGGGAGGGTGGTCTCAAGAAAGAGCAGGAAGAGACAGAAGAAAGAGGAAGAGGAGGTCATTAGACTGGATGGACCAGAAGAACATGGCCAAGAGAAGTGTACCCTGAGGACAGGATGATGGAGCGGAAGAGGCCTGGAGACATCAGATTGGCAAGTGACTTATATTTGTGTAGATTTTAATACGTGGAAGGATTAGAATAGCTCAAAACCTGCCCCGAATAGTGCCTACAGCGTATTAATAAATTGTAGTGTTTCTGTGTCATTTACTTGGGATCTATACAACTAATAGTGGGGCAGAAACCCCCAATATTGAGGAATAAAAAGGGGCATACCAACTCTTTTTTTTTTTTTTTTTTTTTTTTTTTTTTTTTTTTTTTTTTTTTGGTTTTTCGAGGCAGGGTTTCTCTGTGTAGTCCTGGCTGTCCTGGAACTCACTCTGTAGACCAGGCTGGCCTCAAACTCAGAAATCCGCCTGCCTCTGCCTCCCAAGTGCTGGATACCAACTCTTCAAGAGAAATAACTTCTTGATTTACTCTACTGATTGATCGGGGCTGCAGAAGACTCAGGAGCTGAACTGCAATCCCCCTCCTCCAAGCCACAATGTTCCAGAGCTTTTAAGCTTGAAAACCACAAACATCTGTGCCAAGTTACAGTTACGTTTTTCAACTAATTAGGACTCAGGAATAGGGACTTCCTTAGGAACATGTCTTCACTCTACACTTCCTGCATGCACTCATTGGTTGTTTTATTCAACCGTGGCAGGGTGACTTGCTATACCATTCATGTCTCAACTTGCCAACCATGATGTCAGTAACCCAGAGAGGTCTTGGGAACTTAAACTTCGTTTGAGCCCTATTCAAAATGGAAGTTTTATTTAGAATGGCTTCAGTTTGGCTCTTTCTTACAATGTAAAAACACAATACCTGCATTCAATGACATGTTCTATGATGTACCAGAGTTGCATCTCTTCCCTCCTTCCCTCCTCCTCTTTCTCCCCATCACTCCTCTGCATTCCCCCCTTCCTCTCTGTCTTTCCCCACAACCCTGTCACATGGGTACTATTATTACCCCACTTTAAGATGAGGAACACAGAAAGACTGAGTAACTGTCAAATATCTCACAATTGGTGTCAGTGCAAAATTCCATAGCAGGTGAGCAGGCCACGAGGAGCAAGCCAGTAAGCAGCACTCCTTCATGACCTGTGCTTCAGTTTCGAAGTCCACATCCCTGCCTTGGTGCTTGCCCTGACTTCCCATCATTATGGGTGTTGATTAGGACTTGTAAGCTGAAACTCTTTCCTCTTCAACTTGCTCTTGGTCACTGTGCTTACTATAACAATAGACACCCTAAGAAAAACGGTGAACAAGGAAGCAAAATGTAAAGAGTCTATGCCACATGGCCCCACTGCCGTGAACTCCATTGTGTCCTCCCCTACCTTGATGAACTAAAGCTGTGACCCCAAGTAAACCTTTCTCCCTTAAGTTGTTTCTGTCAGGCAACACAGAAGTATCTGGTACAAAGCAGAAGCAGGCAGGGACAGAAGAGGATGATGATAGTGTGTACGAACTATCAGATGTTTCTTAAAGAGGACCCAGCTTCAGCTCCTAGCACCCACATGGTGGTTCACAATTATCTGTAATTTCAGTTCCAGGGAATTTGATACCATTTTCTAGCTTCTACCCAGACCATGCATGTACGTGGTCCACATAAATACATGCAGGCAAAACACTCATACACATAAAAGAAAAGTTAAAAATGAATAAATAAAAGGAAATGCCTTAGTTTGCTTAAAAGAGAATAGAGTCATGGAGAAATGCCGAATGAAGCCCGAGATTGGAAATATTTACCAACAGATGACAATCCACTTTAATGTCCATGGCTACAGCATACATCTGCTGCTTCCTTCTTTCACATAGATAGTCTGATTATCAAGTACACTAATTCAGATGACAAGCCCTCTCTTTCCTTTCCTCCTGGTAGAAGTGTACTTGCAAGAAGACTGCATTCACTATTGAGGCTTGCATCTGTCTGGGCACGTCTGGCGGACTAACAGGATGAGTCTGCTGGGAGAGTACTTACAGGAGACTGAAAACCTGAGAAAATTCCTTCAGGCAGAAAATTTCAGAAATGATAATAAAGACTCAGCTGTTAGGGCAGATGGATGAGTTTAGCAGGCGTGATAGCGATGCGGTACCTGGCCAAGTTATAAGAAATACATGAGAGCTGTTTAAGTCACCGGATAGTAGTAGACAATCATTATAATAATAATCAATTCATTATTACTTGCATGCTAGACAACCAATCACTATAATCACTTTGTTATTGCTTGCATGCAATGCTCACAGCCACAGTGTCTTTGTAGAAACAAGGAATTAGAAGATGTGCATGCGTTTTCATGACCTCAGACATTTCTGAATGTTATCAGCAAATGGCAGTCACAGTACATGTTAGTAGCTATTTTCTCTCTTGCTTTTCTTAACATTTAGTTTGTGTGCATGCGTGTGTGTGTGTGTGTGTGTGTGTGTGTGTGTGTGTATGTGTGTGTGTGACAGTATACATATAAAGATCAGATGACAGTTTGCAGGAGTTGATTCTCTCCTTTTACCATACAGACTCCAGAACTTGAACTCGGGTCTTCAGACTTGCTGGAAGTGCACAATGAGCCATTTCACAGGCCTTTTCTTCTTTTTCTTGTGATAGCATTTTGCTTTGCTGCCCACTTTGGCTTTGAACTCCTGGTTGGAAACTATACTTGTATATCAGGCCACTCAGTAAGCTTACAGTATAAGCATCCCTCATGGGACTAGCTATATTCCTATTGCTTTTATTCCAGTCCTGTTTTATAAGAAAATAGAAACTAATTCTCTCTTTCCTCCTCCTCTTCCTCCTCTTCTTCTTGTCTTCCTTCTTCTTTGAGACAGAGTTTCTCTGTATATCCTTGGCTGTCCTGGAACTTGCCTTGTTGGCCTCAATCTCAGAGATCCCCCTGCCTCTGCCTCCCAAGTGCTGGGATTAAGGTGTGTGCCACCTTTTTTTCTGGTTTACAAAATTAATTTTCAAAATATTCAAATGTTTGAGTACATTTACCTAAATAGAAAGAAAAGGGTAAGGTTGATGTCACTAGGCGAGGCATGTGCTTGCTATTAATGAACATTGCATTTTTATACTCTTACAGATGTGAACTTCTGAAGCAATTTGGATGGCCACACAATTAATTCCTTGCTATGGATGGTGTTCACTAACTTCCTTATTGGATGCTGGGTAGATCGCTGGTATTTCCTCTATTTATCCTTCCTGTCTGTACTGCTTAGACTTTTGTCAACTTGACACAAGCCGGGCTCATTTGGGAAGAGAGGAGTTCAACTGAGAAGATGCCTCCATTGGATTTGTTCTGTAGGCAAGTCTGTAGGGTCATGTTTTGATGAGAGATTGATGTGAGAGGGACTAACCCACTGGCATGGGGCAGCTGGTCCTGGATAGAGTTAGAAAGCAGGCTGAGCAAGCCATGCGGGGCAAGTCAGTAAGCAGCATTCCTCCACGTCTTCTGTGTCACTTTCTGCCTTGACTTGCCTCAGTGATGGACTGTGATCTGAGATGTATAAACTAAATAAATCTCTCAAGTTGCTTTGGCTATGTTGTTTAATCACAGCAATAGAAAGCAAATCTAAGAAAAGAAGAACCTATTTCCTCCTCTCCATGCAGTCAAGATTCCAAACAGATGACAAGAAAGTCCTCTGTTTCCTAGCCGATTCCTCAGCCCTGTTCCCCTTCCTCATCTCCCAGCAGGTATAACAACTAAACTGTGTCAGACAGCTGTGCTGACATCACAACTGTGACTACGATATGATTGTATTGAACATCCGCTCGGCGCTCTTTGCTTCAGGACCAAGGTTTAGGTGACACCACAGAGCCCATAGTCTTCCTGCACTTTCTCGAGTTGCGAGAAGGATGGAGAATGTGAGAATGAGCTTGTTTTTATTCTGTGAGCCAGATTTAACCAGAAGTTACTAAAACTTGAGATATTTCCATGGTGACAAATGGATATAACTGACTCTTTTTTATCCTGGCTTATAATCTTCTATCACATGAGAACATCACATTCTCTCTCTCTCTCTCTCTCTCACACACACACACACACACACACACACACACACACACACACACACATATATATATGTATTATATAATACACATATATATTAATATATATAATCAGAATACATATACACACTATTTGTATATTTATTATGTGTTTGTTTGCCACAGACCACATGTGACAGTCAGATGACAACTTGTAGAGGTTGTTTTTTTTCTTTTCAACATGTGAGTTCCAGGGATTGAACTGAGGTTGTCAAGCTTGGTGACAAGTCCTTTTTGAACCATCTTGCCAACTATATATAAATATATTTTAAAAAAAAATTATTAAGCTGGGCAGTGGTGGTGCACGCCTTTAATCCCAGCACTTGGGAGGCAGAGGAAGGCGAATTTCTGAGTTCGAGGCCAGCCTGGTCTACAGAGTGAGTTCCAGGACAGCCAGGGCTACACAGAGAAACCCTGTCTTGAAAACCCAAAAACCAAAAAAAAAAAAAAAAAAGATATATTTATTTTTATGTGTATAGGTATTTTGCCTGCCTGTATGTATATGCACCATATGTATGCCCAACGTTCAAGGAAGCCAGAATAAGTTGCTTGATCCCTAGAATCAGAGTTGAAGATAGTTGAGCGCTACCATGTAGGTGCTGGAAACCCTGAAGAGCAGCACATATTCTAACTAGCCCAGGTTTTCCTCCTCCTCTTCCTCTCCCTCCTCTTCCTCCTTGTCTTTCTCCTCCTCTTCTTCCTTCTCTTCCTCTTCTTTCTCTTCTTCTTCCTTCTCTCTCTCCCTTTCTCTCTCTCTTTCTTTTTTTAAATAGAATTTCATGTATCCCTGGCTAGCCTAAAACTCACTAAGTAGCCAAGGATGACTTTGAACTTCTGAGTCTCCTGTCTTCACTTCCCAAGTGCTAGGATTACAGGCATGAGTCACCACAACAAGCTATAGCCTGCTATACATACTAACACATTTTATTTTCTAATTTTTTTTTTTTTTTTTTTTTTTTTTTTTGGTTTTTCGAGACAGGGTTTCTCTGTGTAGCCCTGGCTGTCCTGGAACTCACTCGGTAGACCAGGCTGGCCTCGAACTCAGAAATCTGCCTGCCTCTGCCTCCCAAGTGCTGGGATTAAAGGCGTGTGCCACCACCACCTGGCTATTTTCTAATTTTTAAAAACTTTTTTTTTTTTTGTTATTTTAAATTACATGTTTGTCTGTGCAGGTGTGCAGGTACTTGACAAGGCCAGAGGTGTCAGATCCCCTGGAGCTGGAGTTATAGGCAGTTATAAGCTGCCTGATGTGGGTTTAGGGGATTGGACTTGCTAGCATCCTCTGAAAGAGTTGTATGTGTTCTTAACCACTGAACCATCTCTCCAGCACCTCTACTTTTTCAAATAACATATGTAAACATCCTCATACAGTGTGAATTTTTGCACATATATGAAAGTTTTGCTAGAATATATCTAAATTTTTTGTAGCTTACCCACAAAACACATTCCTAACACATTTTAGAGTCAGAAATAAATAAAAATTAAGTTAGAGTTAAATTAGAAAGTAGCCTGGCAGTGGTAGTACACACATTTAGATCAGCACTTGGGAGGCAGAGGCAGGTGGATCTCTGTGAGTTCAAGGCCGGTCTACAGAGTGGGTTCCAGGACTGTCAAGGCTACACAGAGAAACCCTGTCTCAAAACAAACAGGGCTAGAAACATGGCTTTGAAGTTAAGAGCACTAGCTGTATTGCCAAAGGTCCCGAATTCAATTCCCAAGAACCCTATGATGGATGGCTCACAACCAGCTATAATGGGATCTGATATCCTCTTCTGGCACACAGGCACTCATGCAGACAGAGCACTCACAGGAAACAAAACAAAAAATCCCACCATAAATAAAAATAAAACACTAAAAAAGAAAGTAACTTATTCATTAACATTTGAAGATGGTTGTTTGTTTTTAGAATTATGTATCTCTGTGTGGGTCTGTGTATCTGAATTCAGCTGCCTGTGGGGGCCAGAGGCTTTGTTTCAGCTGGAGCTGGAGTTAGAGGCAGCTGTGAGCCACCCAGGATGCCTTCAGGGAACCTAAGTCAGGTCCTCTGCAAGAGTCATTTGTACTCACCACTGAGCAAACTCTAACTCCAACATTAACATTTAGAAGTAGCTTTTTTGTTGTTTTTTGAGACAATGTCTCTTGTTGTCCAGGTTGGCCTTGAAGTTGTTGTGCAGCTGAGGGTGACCTTGAACTCCTGATTCCCCTGCTGGGATTACAGGTGTGGGCTACCATGGCCAGAAAATGTGGAATTGTTAAATGTACCCAAAATGATGGGAATAGCTCAGTGATTTGATATTCCCCATTATCCTCCAAGGGAGACTCTTTCTTAAGAACCCCCAACTAAAGCAAATAGTTAAATGTCCTTAACCACAATGCTCCCATGTGTTAAAAATTCTGAATTACTTTATTACTGATTATTTTAATGCCCAATTGATAGATGGCAATTTTTAAATGTTGGTTATATTACTATTATTATATTAGCTTTCTGAGCTAGGTTTTTGGTTATATAACCCTGGCTGATTTGGAATTCATTCTGCAGATCATGCTGACCTCAGACTTGTAGTTGCTTGTCACCTGTCTCTGCCTCTAGAATTCTGACATTATAGGTGAGGGTCGCCATACCTGCCTGACAATGTTGGTGATCACTTAGGCTTTAAATATATATATTACATGTCATGCGTGAACTTTGTGTACTTTTATAAGGAGCCAAGGCTAGCACCAAATCACCTATCCTTAGTGCTTGCTTGTATTACATAAACACTGGGTAGAAGCATGCAAAAATACACATAGATGGTGAGCACAACTTGATTTGCTAAGTCACTCATTTATTTTAAAACTTTCCAAGTTACATTCTATATATCACTTGATAGTACCAATTATCTCGTTAGTTCCCTGCAGGCTTTACATTTCAGAGTTCAGTCCTTTCTCAGCATAAATGAAGGTTTGTCTCCGGGACCACATTCTTCATTCCAGAGTCACGAATGCTCATAACCCTTATATATAATGCACAGAATTGACATATAATCTGTATTTAGGCCTCCATATAAATCACCCATAGATTACCTGTACCATCTAATACAATGTAAATGCTGCATAAATAGTTGTTATACTTGGTCTAGAGACTAACATTTAGAAACTATCCATACATACTCAGACTAGAAGTCACTTTTCCTGGGTATATTTGATTCATGCTTTTGGCAAATCCACAGATGCAGAACCCCAGTGTACAGAAGCTCACTGGACATTGCTTCAGCATTCAGATGCATTTTCTTCTTTATTTTCTTCTTCTTACTTTCTTCTCTACTGTGAAAGCAGAGATGGGGATGTGGATCTAGGAAAACCACTAACTGGTTTATAGGAAGATGAGATGTAGGAGCAAGTACCCATGATGGTTAAAGATAGGAAATCGATGCCCATGGCAGTAAGAACATCAATTCTCACTGATGCTATTCCTACTCAGAACTGCTGAGATGCTGTCTCTCAAGGTGTGTAGAAGCTTGTTTTTGAGGATATTGTCATGCTTTTCTCAAGACCTGGAAACAGTTGCTTTGGAAATCTGTATGTTTAAGTTGTATGTGACCTTACTTCATTTTTACTTTATGTATATGTTTTTCTTGAATATGTGCTTGTGTATTATATGTGTACAGTGCCTGTGGAGGACAGAAGAGGACATTGGATCCCCTGGACTGGAGTTCCAGATGTGAGCTACCATGATGTCCCACCATGGGTGCTGGGAACTGAACACAGGCACTCCAGAAGGGCAGCGAGTACTCTTAACTGCTGAGCCGTCGCTCTAGCCTCCATAGCTTTAATTTTGAGCAACCGTGTCACTACTTCATTTAGGTAACTGGTGACTGGTGAGGGACAGCCCTTCAGAGCTCTGTGAGGCACTTAATTCATTTCTATAATTGTTTTGTGACAATCTCTCTAAGTGCTCCTATTCGCGAGTTCTGTATTTGTTTCTTTAAATGTGTCTTCTACATTAAGGGGAAAGATGGCACTATAGTTCACTTAGGCTGTGCTCCAAAGCTCAAATGCTCTAATGTCCTTCTCTGTCCTTTGTAAACTACAAAGCAAACAGATGTCTGCCGTATTTTGCAGTCTTGGAGAACTAGGGTCAAGATTTCTTGGTCGAATTTATGAAATAGACCCAAGCCAAGGATTCTGTCAAAGGAGATTGGCATTGGAGCAAAAAATGTTTTTTTTGGTTCGTAAATTTCTGGATATAGTTGAAAAGAATAGTACATTTCTAAAGTAACATATAAGATAAATGTATGCGATTTTTTTTTTTCAAAATTAATATAATGCCTTTTGTAAGACAAGAGAGTTTAGCTGGGTGGTGGTGGTGCATGCCTTTAATTTCAGCACTTGGGAGGCAGAGGCAGGTGAATTTCTGAGTTGGAGGCCAGCATGGTCTACAGAGTGAGTTCCAGGACAGCCAGGGCTACACAGAGAAACCCTGTCTCGAAAAACCAAAAAAAAAAAAAAAAAAAAAAAAAAGAAAGACAAGAGAGTTTAATTCAGACAGAGAAAGTTTAGCTGGATGTGCTGGCCCATACCTATAATTCCAGCACAAAGGAAAGAGAACCATGGAACCAAAGCTGGGGTATATAGCAAGACCCTATCACAGAAGGATAGGGAACAGATTTAGAAATTTTAATCTGCCAACTTAAAATTATAGGAAAAGTTGATCAGTTAATAGTTAAGTTGACCAGTTAATGCTCAATATTATAAAATGCACAGGACTTGAAATGAACAATATTGTCCTTATAATCAACAAGACCTCAAGAATAAATTAATGTTAATACAAAAAAGTTGTTACTAATGTTAATAAAATTAAGTGGCAAAGATCCATAACAGAGAACTGTCTTTTTACTGTATTTAGAAAAGATAAAATTTCCAAGTTGGGTCTGACAACATTAGGCTTTTCTATAGTGTTCTTTCTGAGACTGTTAGCAGTCACAGAATCCTCAGTTACTGAGGAAATACTGTAAAAATACAAACTTATTTTATGGATCCTGACACATTGTTTTAATAAAAGACAAGACAAAACCCACCGGAACTGAAAAAGGGCTACAGCTGTTTTCAAGCTGTTATTTAGTGTAGCCATGGAACTCAATATTGGTCTATGATTAGGTTCTAAGATCAGGTTACATAAAATTAAAGATACCAGCATGTGGGAGGCAGAGGTAGGTGGATCTCTGAGTTCAAGGCCAGCCTGGTCTACATAGCAAGTTCCAGGGCAGCCAGGGCTACATAGAGAAACTCTGTCTCAAAAAACAAAAACAAATAAACAAACAATATTCTATTCGTGGCAGGAAAATCAAAGGTCACCAAACAATAGCATAATGGCATCTTGAAACAGACGAAAAAGAGAAAAGTGTAGGGATGAGTGTGTGTGTGTGTGTGTGTGTGTGTGTGAGAGAGAGAGAGAGAGAGAGAGAGAGAGAGAGAGAGAGAGAGAGAAGGGGTGGGCATCATACAGGAAAGTAGAGGTATAGATGAAAAAGAAGACAGATTAAAGGAACCACAGCAATTTCCTCTGGCCTTCTCTTGCAAATTTTCTTCATATGTGTACTCATTTTTATTGCTTGTTTTTGGGACAAGCCCTCACTATGCAGTCCTGCCTCTGTCCTAGAACTCACAAAGTCGACTTAGCTGGCCTGGAACTCAAAGATCTACTGCTCTGCTGAATGGGAGATTAAAGGTGCCAATATGTACTGATATTTGTACACAATAGAAGAACTGGAAAGAATAAAAGTGGAAAAAAAGAGATCTGTTTCTAGGAAAGGAATGGTGAGCCACTGGAAACTTATACCCACATGCATGTAATACTTGAATAAATGTCTTATTGTGAGATTTGGGTTTGGGGGTGGGACTAAAAAGATAACAGTCATAAATATTCATGAAAAAGGGGGTAGGGAAACAGGACGCTACCATCTTACCCCAGCACAAGCTGGCTTGCTGAAAGCTAAGATCAAATTGGGCTGCTTGAGACTGTTGTGCTTTGGAGCATAGAGGGCGGCAGCTCACTGACTTCTCAGCAGGTGGCAGCGTTCCCTTTGTTCTTTGGTGAAGTCTGGCATTTTCTTCCTAAAACAGTCCTTTGCGGTTCTAAACCCTTTCTTCTCTCTACAGTCCTCACTGTCATGCGCCTTCCTCGTACATTGGAAAATATACTTTTCCAATGATCATAGGAACTGAGGCAATTCACATTTTCGGGTATGATTCTTAAAACTAAAAAAGGTTTGATCCTTGAAACTAACTTCAAGCTTAACTTGGCAGATAACACATATCACATCTCATCCCTGTATTGTGTCCAACTCTAGGGCTGTAATGCTACGAAAAGCCATCTCTAGTTAAACTTCTGAGTTAACTTGCTCAGGTTTATATAAAAGCTGGGTTTTTGCCCACTCCCCTTTTTTGTTGTTGTTTTGGGTTTTTTGTTTTACTAAATTGGTATTTGGAAACTTCCCATGCTCCTAAGGATCTGTCACTGAATCTTGTGTAATAGAAGCACGTTAAACCACTGGTCCTACTTTCTTTGCTTGTACAATGCAGTTGGTGGATGAGGAGGTCCTTGCGATTTCTTCCCCGTCTTCCATCCTTACATCACAGAGCAGTCTGCCACCATGTAGGATGGAAGAAGGCTGTAGTGCTGTAGAGATACAATTATTTCTAGAGGAAAAGAAAATATTTTGAGCAGAATATTGTTGAATAATACAAAGAGTGAAAAACCTAGTTGAAGCAGTTGATAGAGAAAAGACGATACTTGGAATAAGACAGAGCTTGTATAGCACACAACATTTCTATAACACACAGCATCCCTATAGCACACACAGCATCTCTGTAGCACACAGCATCCCTGTAACACACAGCAT
>JANHMN010000003.1:159133780-159156951 GCA_030674055.1 Rhabdomys pumilio
CCCTGTAACACACAGCATCTCTTAGCACACAGCATCCCTGTAACACACAGTATCTCTGTAGCACACAGTATCCCTGTAACACACAGCATCTCTGTAGCACACATAGCATCCCTGTAGCACACAGCATCTTTCCCAGATAGCATTTATGGCAGTCACTGCACAGACCTATAAGCTCAAATGTTAGATTTCTTAGTGATCTCATTTATTCAAAATGAAATTAGAGTTAATCTTCTTCCCTAGTTATTTAATATTCTTTTGATAATAAACATTTATTTTTAGCTTTAATTATATATATATATATATATATATATATATATATATAGTGTGTGTGTGTGTGTGTGTGTGTGTGTGTGTATGTATGTATGTATGTTGTGATAGTTATTCCTGGTTGTCAACTTGAGTATATCTGGAATGAACTACAATCCAGATTGGAGGGCTCACCTGTGATCCAGATCTTGAGGCCGGAAGACACAAGTTTCTGACCTTGATCTTAATCTGGAGGTCTTGAGGTATAGTGGTCATTAAAAGCTTAGGCCCAGGCCAGGTAGTACATGCCTTTAACTCCAGGAGACTAAGGCAAGGAGATCTCTGAGTTCATGGTCAGCCTGGGACAAAACAAGTCCTGGCTCAAGGCGTGGTGGTACACACCTTAACCTGGGCCACACCTTCTGCTGGAGGTCGATGTAAGGACATTGGAAGGAAGATTCATTCTTTGACTGCTTGCACTTACTTGCCAGCACATCTGTTGGAACCTACTTCTACAGAAGACCAGTTGAAACAATTAGCCTCATGGGACTGAGCAACTACTAGATCCTTGGACTTCCTGTCCACAGCTGCCCATTGTTGGGTTAGTTGGACTAAACTGTAAGTCATCACAATAAATTCCCTTCATATATAGAGACATTCCATAAGTTCTGTAACTTTAGAGAACCCAGAACCCTTCCTTTCCAGACTTTTCTTTGTTTGCTCAGCTATTTTCTGTGTATTTAGATGAAATATTTATCTATGTTTTAATTTTCTTTCATTGAATTTTAATGAATACTTAGAGAAATATATTAGCCCTAGGGTAAAATTAAGCAACGTATTAAGAAATCAGATTGAGGAACAAAATAAAATAAATTGAAAATATTCAGTGACTGATCAAGTTGTCAACTGACAGTGATGGTTGTTTGATGACGGTAATTCTCGGCAGACTTGAACTGAGAAAAGGACTATGGAAAGTTATGCTTTTAGGAAGAGAATTCTGACCATTGTGGAACGTGGTCACCAATACCTGTTTCTCCATCCTTTAAATGCAGGTACCCTTTCTGAATGTGGAGGCAGAAGACTCAGAAGTTCAAGATCACTGTCCACTACAGTGAGTTCAAGGCCAGCCTTGGCTCTAAAACAAACATGAGTATTTCAAGAAACTATAGGGGCCCAAGAGTGTTTCTTTAGTTATCAAGAGTCTTAGTGTAAGAAATGGTATCAGGGGTGAACTACATCATATGCCCTTGAAACATATTCCCAGATGGCTGCATAAGGACAAACTGTACCTACACTCTTTGTGACAGCCAAGTTATAGGCTCAGCTTTGTAGCAACCACATGAAGATAGGGAGACCCTCAGTCATTTTGGCTGCTCCAGCTGAGTCTCTGGACATATAGGTGAAACTACCTTGGACATTCCAGAGCCAGCCAAACTCACAGCTGAATAGACCAGGTTTGTCACTTGATCACATCTGTGGGGAAAACAATTGCTCAGCCATACCCTTCCCTGAGAATTGTGGGAAAACAATGATGGTTGCTTCAAGATGCTGGATTTGATTGTGATTTGTTGTGAAGCAATAGGTAATTGAATTAGTTACCATGCACCAGCACTGTTAACTTGACTTTGTGTGCTGTGAAGAGGTTGCAACAGCCTAAGGATTCAAGTTCCCAGAGCTGGCTCATCATAATGAATGTGGACCCAGCTGGCCAGTCATTGCTTTATGCATAAGGCTTAATGGAAGGAGCACATAACAGTCACAGTTTGTTGACTGATTCATTATAAGAATGGCAATACTGGTCCATGTCATCATGAGGTTAATTTAAGCAGACTTGGTCTGTTTTCTTTTCCCAAAAGGTACTCCTTCCTTTAAAGTAGATTATCTAGAAGTACCATCTATCTTGATTTCATTTCAATGGCACTCCTAAACCTAGACACATGTGGGTTACTCTGAAAATATTTAGTTTCTTTTATTAGAAGTGTTAAAACAGCAAACTATGTTCCTTTGGGCTAGAACTGGAGTTAAGACCAAAGTCGAAGATCCAGCAGTCAAAGTGAATAAAAATAAAATTGTTTCGTGTCACTCCTTGAGTGACAACTTCTGAGTACCACATGGACACAGCAGAGCCCATGGGAACACCCAGTTCAGTCTCTATTTGTCAAAGACTAATGATTTCATACAGAATAGCTCTTGAGACAGGAAAGGTGACAGAGTTCCATTTGCAAAAGCTTTGGGAGAGGTTTATATGGGAAGCTTCTATAGACAGTCATTTGAATTTTCCTCTGGAATACAGGACTTGTACAATTCACAGAGGTGCCTTCTGGAGAAAGCACATGCAAACTGCGTTTAAAAAATTAATCATGGGGTGGTAAGATGGCTCAGTGGGTAAAGGTGTGTGCCATCAACCCGGACAATCTGCTTTGGATCCCCACAAGCTACGAGGTGAAAGGAGAGGACAGATTCTTCCAAGGTGTCCTCTGATATACACAAATGTGCCATGACCTGTGCACATGTGCCACCATGTGCTTGCGCAAACGACGAATAGATGTAAATTAAAAATAAAAACTAAAAGAACAAATAACAGAATAAATAAGAGGAAAGCCTTCAGAACTGTGGAAGAACAGGGCAGTTTAAATTCAAAGCCAAGTATGTTATCTAATCCATTACATTCTATTATCTAGAAAATGCTTTTTGATAAAAATAGAGACACTTGCTTAAAAATTAAAGCGCTAGACTGAGCTCTCTTGTTGAAGGGTCAGAGATGTGGGGAAGGAGAAAGGCACTACAGCAGTGGCATGCTCACACACAGGATGCTTTTGCACAGAGCCTACAACAGCACATCAACTATTTATATTATCCACATCCCGTTTTTGGTGTCCCACTTATCAAAGAAACCAAGAAAGAATTTCCTTCGGACATCTTTTGCATGTAGTAACAATATAGTTTTGGAATCAGCTGTTAGAAATTATAATTAAAGCTGGTTTATCATACTCCCTAATTATTCTATATTGTCAGTCTCCCTGGAGCTTTACATAATTCTCCCTTTGTTATAAGCTTCTGTTTCTCCCTTAGGTGTTTTGAATCCAGACAGGTGAGGAAATGAAGCACTTGGAAACCAGTGTATTGTAGTATCTGTACAGTCAAGTGGATACATTTTCACACACACACACACACACACACACACACACACACACACACACTCTTAAATATTTTTTATTGTTATCTGGACTTTTTCCCTCCTGCCCTATTTGCATCCTTTGAGTGGAGTAAAGATGTGAAAAACTCCAAAAAAAAATAATAATAAAAGAATGCACAGAAACATATTTAATGCTGTGAAAGGAAGTGGGGGTTTATTTAGGAATTCCCAACAAGCCCTGATGATGTCAACGTGGTCAGTTGATGTCAGAGGAGCCACACACCTGCCAGCACTGCGTGTCTGTTCATTCACCACTGGAGAGTAGCTGAGCCTGATGCTCAGGGTAGCAGCTAGCTGGTTTCTAGCTTTCTTCCCTCACTTGGTGGTGATTGTGGGCTGGGGTCACGCTCCAGGACCTCAGCACTGTGATGTGCATCCCTGTGCTCTAGAGTGATGCTCTGGAAACAGAAAGGGACCTTTTTTCCTCCAGCCAGGCATCAGGAAGCTTAGGGATGAGTGTCTTTCTTTTTCTTTTCTTTCTTTTTTTTTTTTTTTCGAGACAGGGTTTCTCTGTGTAGCCTTGGTCTTTCTTTTTCTTTAGAGGAAGATTTCAGAGCTTCTTAGACACTCAGAGTAATGTCACACAAGATGCCTCAAGGGAAGAGGCTAAAGAGGGTGATGCTAGTAACAGAGACTCTGGGGATAGGAACAAATGTGGACCATTTTCTCTTCTTCAATCTACTTCTCTTGATGTAACTTCATTATTTTCCTCACCCAGCAGTAGTAGACACTCTACTGAGCACAACTTAGGTTTTACCATGCACCTCAGCCAACACTTTGACATTGGGGATTCTGTGTAAAATAGATCTCCATCTTAGATTAGGCTGTGTGAGCCAAAATTATTTACATCTTTAGAATGTAGAGGCCTCTCGTCGATGGTTTTCAGATTGCTCTCATTGGTCACTCCATCAACTGACCAGAACCTTGCCCCCAAACCAGCCTGCAATAAACATCAACCTTAGCTTCCTTAGCTTGGGCTGCTAACTCCTGCGGAGAGAGCTTTAAAGGATGCATCTAAATGCAAGGTTTGAGTAGCTTCAGAGAGCTCTAATAGAACTGTAAATATCCCCGGTTTAATTAGTAGTCCTGCAGTTAGGTAATGGCCCATAGCTCTCTGAGCCAGGCCTCTTGAGGTTTCTAGGCTTCAGGGGCTGCCTGCAAATATGCTGTGGACAAACGAAATTTTCTTTCCCTTTTACTTCATAAACCCTCAGCTGGTCTTTCCTAGATACCTATTCGCAATTATTGCAAATCCATGATAACTGACTACTATTCTCCAAATTTCTAAAATGACCCAGTGCTTCAGCTTAGGTCTCAAGTAAGAGATTCTTTTGGACTCAGATTGTCACCCTGAGAATTAAGTCCCCTGGGAAAAGAACAATGAGGAAAAAAAACCCTACCTACATTGGAGTTGATGTCATTTTTCTCCAAGCTCAAGGTGATCGCTTGCTTTGTGGCTGGCTGGTGGGGGAGGAGGGGCTGTACGCTTAGTTATCAGCATTTCTGAAACAGCTCTCTCAACCGCGACAGGTCAGCCAATCCCCGCAGTAAGCTTTTACTTGACAGGTTTGTTCTGGGCTGACAGCCATTGACTAGGTGCTCAGATAAGTCACTTGGCTGAGTCTACGGTAGGTGGGGCGCGCTCACCAGTTCAGGGGCAGTGACTGAAGTTTGTTGCAACATCGGTAAGCCCAAGCAGCCAGCAGCAACAGGAGATACCCTTTTGCCCCGCGAGTACAGATTTAGAAAGGGTTCACCTCATTAAGCGATGCGTCGAACCCCCCCACCCCCCAGGGCCCGGCTTCTCCCACGGTTGGGAACGCGCGGTGTGGGCAGATCCAGAGCAAGAGTCTCGTGTCCCGGCCTTCTGGCTAGCTCTATGGGTTACAAGCGAAAGGGAGGAACAGCTTGGGGACTCTCCGCGTCAGCGTGCACAAACCGGCGGCGGCCAGCAGAGAGGGGTGGCGGGGGCACGTGCTTGGATGTGGCTGCTTGTGTAACCATCTCCCCAGGCGCTTGGCCCCGACAGCGCTCCTGCGGACCGCTCGTGGGAGCTACTCTCCGCTCTGGCCGGGAAGAGAGGGGTCCAGCAGCCTACACGGGAGAGGGGGGCAGGAAAGATCATCTAATAGAGCAGAGGGGATTAAGCTCCTGCCTCAGGAGCACACAGATAGGGGAATGGGAATTTGGAAAGTTCCCCAACTAGGACCACACGTGACCTCCTCCTGAAAGTAGTTCCGACCACGGCTCCTGTATCCTTCCACTTCGCCTTTGAGCCCTCCCAGGCCTGCTCGCCCCGCCCACTTGCTGGCTGCAGCTTCCGACCGTCCCATACTCCGTACCCCGGCTCAGTAACCGGGTTCTCGAACGTGCACGGTCCGACAGGATCAGGACCTGTCCACCGCGATCCAATTCTACCGGGTTTTCATAGCGGCCACGAAGGGGAGGGGCGGCTTAGCTCTTGGGAGACGGAGCTTGACTGTGAACTGCGGTGGACCCACCACTGCGGGGAGCTGCGGGGCTCATCACCGGGCGGTGGAGGGGTGTGTGTGAGGTGCACTCTATTCACGGAGATTCACTTTGTCCACCCAGGGGTGTCCTTTGGGCCCTGGAAACTCAGGGGAGACGTGAATGTACACGCCCCGTATGCACAATCATCGTGCTTGGCTGGGAGCGTTCATCTTTCGGGCAAATGAACCCAGCTGCCTGGGAAGCGAGAGGCGGGGCAGGGAACCGGAGCCCGATGAGGTGACCCACGCGGGAGACACAATAGGGGGTTGTTCTTTGTGCAAAGACTGACACCTTGAGGACACCGTGGGGGAGAGGTGCGCTATTTAGGTATAGACTGTCGCCGACAAATCCTAGCGAGGCACTGCAATCTGAACACAGCGCAGGGCAGGGAATGAAAGCCGCTCCGAGAAAACCCAGGGTCGGAAGCAGGAAGGGGTGATCCTGCCCCTGAGGCTCCTAGGGCACTAACCAACGCAGTCAGCTAGTCCGATCCACCTGTGAGCGGTCAGCGATCGTGCTCAGCGCACCGTCACTCGGCCACAGCCTGCCCTACCTTTACCCGGTCTCTGCGCCGAGGCCGAAGCTGAAGCCGGCGCAGCTCCGGGAGCGAGCCGCGGCCACACTGGGCATGCTCCACGGCGCTCCCCGCCCCTGTCCCGCCGAAGCCCCGCCCCTCCCGCTCCGCCCCGCCCCCGGCTCGGCGCCCGCCTCCCGCCCGCCTCCCGCCTCCCCTCAGGCTTCGGAGGCGCCCGGCTCTCCCGGCGGGGCGGCGGAGGGGGCGGGCTGGCCGGCGCACGGTGATGTGGCGGGACTCTTTGTGCAGTGCGGCAGGATACGCGCTTGGGCGTCGGGACGCGGCTGCGCTCAGCTCTCTCCTCTCGGAAGCTGCAGCCATGATGGAAGTTTGAGAGTTGAGCCGCTGTGAGGCCAGGCCCGGCGCAGGCGAGGGAGATGAGAGACGGCGGCGGCCGCGGCCCAGAGCCCCTCTCAGCGCCTGTGAGCAGCCGCGGGGGCAGTGCCCTCGGGGAGCCGGCCGGGCGGCGGCGGCGGCAGCGGCGGCGGGCCTCGCCTCCTCGTCGTCTGTTCTAAGCGGGCAGCCCCTGAGCAGCTTCAGAGAGAGACGGTGGAAGCCGTGGGCTCGGGCGGGAGCCGGCGCAGGCTCGGCGGCTGCACCTCCCGCTCCTGGAGCGGGGGGGAAAAGCGGCGGCGGCGGCGGCCGCGGCCCCGGGGAGGGGGTCGGAGTCGCCTGTCACCATTGCCAGGGCTGGGAACGCCGGAGAGTTGCTCTCTCCCCTTCTCCTGCCTCCAACACGGCGGCGGCGGCGGCGGCACGTCCAGGGACCCGGGCCGGTGTTAAGCCTCCCGTCCGCCGCCGCCGCACCCCCCCTGGCCCGGGCTCCGGAGGCCGCTGGAGGAGGCAGCCGCTGCGAGGATTATCCGTCTTCTCCCCATTCCGCTGCCTCGGCTGCCAGGCCTCTGGTTGCTGAGGAGAAGCAGGCCCAGTCGCTGCAACCATCCAGCAGCCGCCGCAGCAGCCATTACCCGGCTGCGGTCCAGGGCCAAGCGGCAGCAGAGCGAGGGGCATCAGCGACCGCCAAGTCCAGAGCCATTTCCATCCTGCAGAAGAAGCCTCGCCACCAGCAGCTTCTGCCATCTCTCTCCTCCTTTTTCTTCAGCCACAGGCTCCCAGACATGACAGCCATCATCAAAGAGATCGTTAGCAGAAACAAAAGGAGATATCAAGAGGATGGATTCGACTTAGACTTGACCTGTATCCATTTCTGCGGCTCTTCCTCTTTGCTTTTCTGTCACTCTGATAACGTGGGAGTAGACGGATGCGAAAAATTTCTGTAGTTGGGGTGACTATAACGTTTAATACTGGTCGCGTTTCTAGATGGTGTATATTGTGTCTCTTCCAGTGTATTCAACATAGGGAGTGTTCGGCTAGACGGAACTCCTGCCTGCTTGCAAGTGTCAAGGCACGGATTGGTTTCTTGTCGAGCTCTGTGGTCTCTTCTTAAAATCTATTGTCCGTTAATGCAGAGTGCTGTACACTGGATTAGCCAGCTCGTCAATCCAGCCTTCTAAATGAACTAAAAAAAATAGACGCTTTGGGGTTGTGCATATTTCGATCAGATCGTGACTTAGGCCCTAGATCTAGGGTGTAGATCAGATTAAAATGAAAGTCCGTGCTGCACGTAGGCATATTACCTCAGAATCTTGCAGTGATTGTTTTTAGTTTCCTGGGTTGCATTAGAAGATTTTTTTTTTCTAAAACCTGACTTGTGGACTGATTTGCATAACTTTATAAGCATAGTCATCTTCAGCAAAGACAGTGCACATTTGAGGGTAGAAGTAGGTTTGTGTGTTTAAACTGAGGTAATTACAACTTTGGAGTTGCATTTAGAAGTTGTGTAGTTTGAAATCAGTAGTGCCAGAATATGTATTATTGGAGATTTTAATAGAACTTTGTTAAATTAGACTTTCTTTCCTGATGAGGCGTGGGATAGGATATGAAATTTGCATTTTAGTGGTATGTCCCATTCATTTGGCCTTGCCATACATGATAGAACGGAGATCGAGTTCATCATTGATCCCAGATGATGCTGTCTGTGTGAGTTACAGGGATGCTATGTGTGGCCAATGACTGCAGAGGTTAAGACTCAGCTCTCACATGAAATTTAAGTAGTAGCGTGAATTTGCTGTTCATAATTTTTGTTTCAGGTGCTCTGACCTGTTGACTTATCTGTGGGTTTTACCCTGATTTGTGTAGAACGGCAAGTATAATTTAGCCAGCTAATATTCAGACATACTGGCATGAATGGATCACTGGCTCCAGTCTGTAGGTATGCTAGTTCTCTGTATGCAGTAATTTACTGAGTCAGCTTGTTGAATAAGACAGAAACCCAAGAATTTTAACGGTGTATAGTTCTGATTGTCTAAAAGTTAGGCCTTTGTACTTCAAAAGTTCGTGGTTTAAAGCATTTATCTTTGCAGTTTCAGGTCTGGTACTGTTCACGGTCAGGGGTAGGAAAGAGAGCCCTCCTTTTTTGCAGAGTAGGAAGTATTGACAGAAATTGAGAGCTTTGGGGAGGCCAGTGTGTAAGGTGTGCGAAAACACAAGCTGCAGGTCTGAATGACTGAGCCTTTAAATGGTTGGGTCTTTGTTACAACCCAAAATTTTGTTACGTGACTTGTAGCAGTGAACAGTATTTAGTTAAAATTATGTAATTTCATAATTGGTGATAAGGTATTCTTTGTAAAAGTTATTTTTTAGTTAATATTAGACATTTTCTTAAGGTAGAAAGGCACCAGCAACTTGTCTATACATGTCCTGCTGATAGATCATTATGGAGAGTTTGCTTTATTTATTTATTTACTGAAGAAAAATTTTCATTTGGAAGAGGTTTGATGCATTAGTGGCATATAAAATGCATAGCTAATTTTGATTGAGTTTTTGTTCTGAAATGATAATGAAACTCACTGAAGAACTGGCTTCCCACAGGCTAATTTTCTTTCAAGCTAAAAATACAATTTGAAAGGAATCTTTAATTTTTGAGTTTGCATTAATTGAAAAGCTTTACTCAGGATGAACTTGACCCTTCTGAAAGATAATTGGAGACAATTCTGAGTTGTCACCTGCTTCATGGCAGTTTACTGTTGGTGTGAATTAATGTTCGTAATCTTGATTGAGAAGAAATTAATCAGGTATCTGTTTAATTTAAAAAAAAAAACCCACATTCAAAGAAAAATCTAGAATGCCTGGTAGGCAGACTTCCTGTAGCATCCAAAGTACACTTCTGCTTTGCTTTGCTTTTCCCAAAGGACTTCAAGATTATTTTGTAATTTTTTTTTTTTTTTTTTTTTGTATGAGCAGTGACGTGATTGCAGTTCCTTATTTGATTTCGTAGTGCATGGGCTTCTGCACGTGCAATTTATGTGGCTTAGAAATCCAAACCTTTACTTTTAGTTATGGTATGCATAGAAAGCAGTATCAAATATTGCATCAAATGACAAATAACACTTAATTTCTAGAGCTGTGGTTTGATCAAGCCAAATGCTGATGTAAAAACGAGTCAGTAGGGGAAAAGTCAGTGAAGACCTTGCTCTTCTGAGAGGTGTGCTCCCATTAGTTTTGATAAGCCAGAGGGCTTGCTTGGTTCTTCATCAGGGTTTCTGTGTTTGGGGGCAGGGATCAAAATGGTCATTGAAGATCTGTGCTGGTCAGTGTTGGTAAGGAAGTTGGCCAAGTTAAACTCGATTATGAAAGTAGTAAGTTGAATATTTTCATTTGCTGAAGGCAAAATTGATTTACTGTAGGAATTTGTTGGTTGGATAGTATTCCTAACAGTCTGGAAAATAGGCTGAATGTGAGACAGCAAGAATTAATGTCTTTAAAAGCACGTGGAAGGTTCAGGCTTCTGGTACAGCTTATTTGTTTGGTAGATATACTTTTCAAATACTGATCGCAGGAATATTAGTACCTTGTAGCAAGAATAGCGATTATTGATATTAGCTGTTTTGTTAAAGGCAAGTGATTTTTGCAAGTAATTATAGTTTTTCTTTTTAAAAGACTCTACAATCCTGATCTTGCCTTTTTTATAGTCATTTTTGTCTTTCCTGAAAAACACTAGTATAATAAGTTGCAAATTTCATTTTCCCTAAAATTTACTTAAGACGAGTAAAGTGCGTCAAAAGGAGTAATTTTCAGTTACATATAATTCAATATAAGGAAAAGAAATTTAATTACTGTCAATTTTAGAAGTTTACACAGCAATAGAGTGCTGTAGACTGAGATTCCTTATAAAATATTAAATAAAGATTAAATGATTCAAGTTAAATATGATAAATATAATCTGGTTAATTTTAAACGTAGACTTAGGAAGTAGAGAGTCATGGCCTTTAAAATTTTTATTTTAGTAACAGGAGAAAGGCAGATAGTGTATTTTCATTTTTGTGTGGAACATTATATCTAATTTGTCATAATTACATAAAATATGTACCTAAGTATTATGAAATAGCGTACCTTCTGGAAAGGAATTGAATTCTTATTTTCAAATGTTACAGCATGTCTCTTTTTTTGCTGTTCATTTGTTTATAGCTTGACAACATTTAAACAATTTTTAAGCCACTTTTAAAAGAGTCACTTAGATGACTTGATTAGAAAATTGTACATGTAGGAAAAACCAGAAAGTTTGAGCATTCATTTTAGTAAATTCTCAGTTTTCAATATTTTATTTTGTGTCTCTGTTTTTAGTAAGTCCCAAGTGTAGGTAGTGTTTTTATATTGATCTATATGTAAATTCAGCGTTGGCAAGGATAAGTTTAGGATCCTGAGTATGGAGGTCAGGTTTTCATTCTGTAGGCCTGTTCCATCTTAGAAGTATTACGTTCCACGAGACAGTGTTAGTTATTAATACAGCTAAAGTTTACTTGATCGCATTTTTGTTTTTCCATGACAAACTACTGGCTCATAAAACAGAAGTTTGACAGCAGAGAGCTGGTGACTTGGGATTTGTTCCCTTTTCTTTTCCTTGTGGATAAACTTGATTTTCAGAACCAACATTGGAGAGTTGGTTTTGTGATCCACTCTTAAGAAAAGTTACAGGATTTGTTCCAAAGATTATTATTTAGGTATGACAACTGGTGTGGTTATATCAGAAGTGATTTCTATAAATATTCAGTTTTTTGTAGTTGCTTTGTATCTGGTAGTTTTGAAATTGATGCAGTTGCTGTTTGAGATATCAGTGATGTTGAATATAGATGAAATAGCTTTATGATAGTAAGAATTTGTTGATTCTTTTTTATAGGCCTTGCTACTGTTACAGAGCTTTCTTGGTTGGATGCTTAAAAGTGTCTTGATGTGGGATGATGGTTCTCTGGTGCTGAAGGTATTGGCAGAGATGAAATTAGGATCCTGGGTTGGATGTCTCACCTCATTTTGTATTTTCTGCTGTGGTTGCAGAAGAGGCGCTATAGCAGTTTCAGCTTCTAAAATAATTTGTACTGGAACAAAAAGCCTGTTTCTTAGAGGAACATTAATATCAGAGTAAACATGTTTAAGGAATGAACTGATTTTGCCTGGGAAGTTTTAATTTTGTTCAGAATAATTAGGCACACTCTTCTATTGAAACAGTTGGCATCAGGACATTTGTGGACATCTTTAGAGTACTAGACTTAACACTTGTTGGTAGTGTTAACTTTGGAGAGACGGGAACTGCAGTTGCATCCACTAATGACCTGTATGTGTGCGGTGTGGAATCTTGTAAAATCTGCTGTGTTTGTATAATTAGTCAAACAGTTATAATCAGAAGGCAACGCTTTAAATACGAAGTGACTCTAACTTAAATATTTGAATTTTCTATGTGTATGTATGTGAGTATCAAGTTAACAAACTTACTATTTTGGAAAGTGGACTTTCTCCTTGAAGAGCAAACTGCTTTGAAGGCCATTTTAAACCATGATTGAGTCTTAAATTATTTTAAGATATGGCTGGTCTTGTCTATACTCTGAAGTTAGAATTGTTTACCTTAGTTTTAGGCAGACAGGGTCCCTGTGCTATAATCTTGGCTCTGTCACAGAGCTGGATAACTCTATGCTATTTAATTTCTCTTAGTCTTACTCTACCTGAAATAAAGGAAGGATAATGGTACCTACCACAAAAGTTTATCTTTATCTTTATCAAGGCAGAGGCGGGAGGCTGTTGGTAAATCCTAGATGAACCTGCACTGACTGCATAGTGAGTTTGAGACCAACCTATTGTTCTACATACACCCTGAGTTCCAAGCTAGCTAAGGTTCCCTAGTGAGACCCTGTTTGAACAAACAACCAAATCACATAAGTAATCTTGTACTTACCTCACTGTAAATGCTTACATTAGAGCAACTGCTCTTAAGAATTTCTGATTAGTCATGTCAAAAATGTTTATGTTTTGTGCATTTTTGTTTATGGGGTGAGCAGGGTTTATCTATTTGCCCAGTTTGAGATCTGTTGGTATTTTAATTGACTAAAGCTGTTACCTTTTATTTTAAAATCGGAGAATTCTTTAGGAACTCTTGAGTATAACGTCTGATTTTGCCGCTCACTCGTAGAGTTGCTCAAAGTAACATCATGCTCATCAGAAAGTTTGTTTTCAGCTCTTAAGGGAACATAAAAACTTTCTTAGTTTTCACATAAATTTATAAACTATTTGTTATAAGATTAAATTTTCTTAGTATTCAATACAGATGAATATAAATAGCATGACATGTTTATAATATATGTGTGATTGTATGATATAACTTATAGGCATATATGATCTGTGATATAGATATAATGTAATTGTTCTTAAGAGGCAGAGTCTCAACCATGTAACCCTGGCTTGTCTGGAACTTATGGCCGTGCTTGGTCAGTATCACAGTTCTTTTTCACAAAGAATATTCCTTACCACTAAGAATCAGGACTTCTAATGTATAACTCAGAGTTATGTAAACTCCTATCAGTAAAGATATATTAGCTCTTCCTTTCTGTTCTGCCAGTTCACATTCATTACAGCATACATGCATGCATGCATGCATACATACATACATACATACATACATGGAATCCATAGCAGTGAACTGGTATAAGAATTTAAAGTTAGTGTTAAAATCTTGCCCTCATTTTCACATTGGGCCAGGATTTTCAACTAGAACTTTGAAATGGAAAGAAAAAGCCAAAGAGATTTTTTTTTCTTCCCATACTGTATTTTTAAACAATTACTCATTTATTTGGGATTGGGAATGGAAGGAACAGAGCAGGGCCTAAGTATGGAGCTCAGAGTTGATTCTCTCCTTCCTCCTGCTGACACTGGGAATGGCAGTCAGGTTGTTAGGGTAGCAGGAAGTGCCTTTTAGCCCGATGAGCCATCCTAGAAGCTCGAATGCTTTTTTCTTATCTAGTGGAGGGAAGCATGGAGTAAGCTTAAAGCCCACCTACCTGCATGTGACAAGGACTAATTCTTCCTTCCTTTTGCTTGTGTAGTCTTTCTCAGGGAATGGACCGCCTTAATTTTCAGGGTGTTTCTACTTATTTATTTTGAAATGCAGAGTGGATGCTGCTGTAATTATTCATGACTGTGTTCTTGTGATTTTTATTTTTATTTATTTTTTTTTGCTGAGCTTTCCCTGAGTAATTTAGCTGTGTTTTTTGTATAATACATTATAAAATTGAGTTGCATATCTTGATATCTGAACCTACCACACTGTCTGAACCAGTTTCTGTCTTTCTTTTCTACCTGTATGCCTGCACTATGACAAGCACACGGGTTGTATCATTAGAGCCCTGCAGCACCACTGACTTGTTTCTTTAAAAAATTGTAACATTCATGTAGGTTTTCAGGCTGAAGTAAAATAATTTGTTGCCTGCCTGCCTGCCTGCCTGCCTGCCTTCCTAGTGATGTGGACCTAATTTGTATTTTAGCCTTTGAAACTTTGAGTAGGATGCAGTTACTCAAGGTTTATATAAGGGTATGAATTCTCCTTTGAAACAGGTTATCTTTTAATGAGGTGTATTTCTAAAAGTGAATCATAAAATTACTATATGTGTTTAAAGTTAGAAGCAAATTTTTGCTTTAAAACAAATGGAGATTTTTTCCATTAATTTTTTTTTCTCTTTAATGAGACTTGTTTTTTGAATGTTTATGTTTCTCTCAATTAAATAGAATTAAAAGTTTTTTTTTTTAACGTTTAGAATGAAGTTTGATAAGATATTAAAGTTATCATTAGGTCTCTGTATTACATTATCCCCTATTAAACAAACCTTAATGTATTCTATTCTGTGTGTATATGTGTGTGTTTATAGGCTAGCAATCAACATTGATGTCTTTCTGTGTTGCCGTCTGCCTTATTTTTTGAGACAGGGTCTCTCTTTGAACCTGGAGCTTACCAGTCTGGCAAGATGGCCTGTCTTCTGTCTGTGCCCTCCAGTGCTGGGATTACAGGTGTACACACCACATATGGCTGTACATATCATATGTGGGTGTGTACCACCATGCATGGTTTTGACATTGGTGTGCTAGGGCTCTGACCTCAGAACTTTGCGCCTGTATAGTAAATGCTTTATCCACTGAACCATCGCCTTAGCTCTCATGCTGTGTTCATTGGGCTAATTGTATTTACAAGTGTATTATATCAATAGACATGTAAGTCCTAAATAGCCTAAAGTAGGAAGTACATTGATTTTTGAAGACAAGGCCCAGTGAATTAGAAAGGCAGCCTGCTAGAATGTGAAGAACATAGCCTGGAATTAGCCAGGCCCCATATATAGCTTAGGTTCCTGCCCGAGCTTCCATCTTTCTAATGGGAGGTAAAGCTGTGACTTGTAAGTGTTTGTTAGAAACATTATGGTGAGCACGGTTATACCTGAGCTGGCAGAAGGCTTGCTTGAACTTAGTGGGTGGAGGCTGCTGTGTTCTCAGATATCTGCAGGACCTGGGATCTGTTGAATGCTAAAGGAAGTGTCTGATATGTAGGTATAGTATAATACCTTTGCCTTAGATTGTGGACTCTAGGTCAACTGTTTTTGGATGGTAGAGCTGGGCCCAACTAGGTTTTTTGACTATTGTGGGGCTTACGTTTCTTTAGAAGAGCTTTGTCCCCTAAAGACATCCCGAATAAGAAAAAGATTTATTTGACTAGGTCTTGTGTCTTTTAGCAGATTGTGAGAGTTTGAACCTCTGCTGAAATGTCTGTATCGCTGTTCTGAAGAGTATCACAGGGATGCAAGGTGGGTGTGCAGTTAGGTGTTTTGTTTCTTGAAGCTGAGGCGGGAGGATTGTTTTATGTTTGAGGACAGCTTGGGCAACCTCATACTACACCTTGAGTTCCAGGGTCGGGTCAGACATGTCTTGAAGGCTTTTTTTTTTTCTGTGTTTGAACAGTTTTCTTTGTAATTGTTCAGGGAGTTACTTTGCTGCTAGTATCTTTAATGTCACCGTTGTTTCAGAGCTTCTTTCGTCTTCCATTCTTTACTCTCAGCCTTTGTTTCTTCAGATGGGATGAAGTGAAATGTGCTCATGCGAAGGGGCAAAGTTCTGACAAGAAATAAGAAAAAACATGACATTTTTCCGGATGAAGAGAATGGGGCTGTCCTGGCTAAAGTTCCCGGGTGAACGCTCACCTGCTTTTCTAAGCCTTACATTGGCCTGGGTGAATTAGTGTTTTACTTACGGAAAATAAAAATTGGAATTGCCGTGACGCTTCTGAATTGGGCATGTGTTTTCATTAGTCCAAAGATGCACAGAAACCAAGGCAGTGAAAAGGACAGTGAATTTTTTGGTTTATTTTTAGGGATCACAAGCATAATTATAAGTGTTCTAGGAATAGATTAGTTGCTATGTTGTTTTTTTTTCTTTTTCTGTTTAATTTTATAATTTCATTTGCTGCTTACTTTACGCAGAATAAAATGTCAGGGCCTTATTTAATTGCTTAGGAAACTTAAATACTGATTAAGAGTTTTGGTTCTTGAAGTTAAGGGCGATGTTTAGGTATACTGATAAATGTTTTGAAACTGACATGTTTTGTCATGATAGCTTTATATTCACCAAGAAAAGCAAATAGTATTCATTACTGTAATTCAGTTGAATAGATTAGCAGTGATTAAGTCTATGAATCAGAAGCTCATTTGCTTACTAAAGAAAATTCCTTTTTTAAGGAGATTACTAAGAGAAAAATCACCTTTTTGTTGTTTGTTTGCTTGCTTTTTTTCTCGAAAACTTTACATTGTTTTCTAATTCTTGGTGAACTCACAGAGGTGTCTTTTTCTTTGTGAATAATTTACATAGTGCTTCATAATTAAAATCATCAAAAATACATATTTACCTTCTCCATTTTTTTTCCTCTTACTTTTTTTTTTTTTTCATATAGTGGACTTAAAAGTTTCAGATTGGGACAATTTTTATGATTCAGATTTTCAAAAGCCATAATCTAATGGAAACAAAAATATTGAAGTATTAGAGCTTTGAAATGCCTCCACCTACTTCTAGGCAATCGATTGCACATTTAATACTTAATGTTTGTATTACTTATGTGAGATAGCACACATATAATGTTAAATGTTACATATAATATCTATTAAATATTTGAGACAGTTTCTGGTTTCCTAGACCATGCTGCCGTGAGACTCATTATATACATCCTATTTTTTTCAGCCTCTCAAAGGCTGTGGTTATAAGATTATATTAGTATTCCAGGCCCCAAATGCTTTTGGTTGTTAATTTCATTTATTTTGGAGGATTTTGCTGAGTTGAAATTAAAGTGGAATAGAATACTTTGAACAGTTTTTACACTAAAGTGGGCTTAGCTTTGTTGCTGTCCCTTTGAATCCAGGCGTCTTGGCTTGCCATTAGGTTACAGTTTCATACTTTGAATAATGTGGTTTCTATTTGCACAGTTGGCTTGTATTTGTTGCACTATTAATTGATCAGTGTGCGCTGATAACCAGTACTAGCTTTTGGTGAAAAATCTGCATTTAACAATTTGTCAGATTTTATTTTTAAGTCAGATACTAAAAGAAAATCTTTAAACATATCAGCTAGCCATTAATTCTTTATCAGTGAATCATATTAATATATTATGCACAAACTATTTAAAACAAAGTGATAGAAACATAGTTTTTTATTTTATAAACAAAGTTACTAGTAGGTGTGCTCCTATGGCCTGTGACCTTAGCACCCTGGAGGTGTCCTCAAGGAAATCAGAAGTTCAGTTACTCTTGGGCACATAGTAAGTTGAAACTCAGTCTGGACCAAAAGAAACCCTGTCTTAGAAAACTTAAAAATCAAACCAAGACAAAAAACCAAATTACTTGCTTATTATAAATATTATAAAAAATATTCTTTCCCAAATAAAGTGAAACTTAAACTTGAAATTTTCATCTAGGTGTAAGGTTGATATCTTGGGTTCTAATAAAAATTAGAGGTGGTAAAAATATTTTGTTATTGTTTTCTTGTTGCTGTCTGGGGATGGAAGACCCAGTCCTAAGTAGCTTCTGTGGACTCGTTTGTAGGATGTTTGCATGAAATAACAGTATACTAAAAACTGTGATGCATTTTATTCTATATATATCCAGATTGTGGTCATGATTGCATATGTGTGAAAATATGAGAAGATGTTTGCTTGTTATTATTGCAAAGGTCATAGGTTGTGGTCGTGCAGTGTCCAGATATCCAGGCCCACCATCTGTTCTTCAAATGTAGGAAAAAGGTAAATAGTTTAGTGGTAGTAAGTGGTTTTGACACTTTGTTTTTGGAATCATCTAATTATAAGTTTTTAAGACCTAAGATTAAATTTTAGGCCTTTGTAAAAATGAAACTTAAGGTATGCTATCATTTGTCCTAAACCACTAAGGGTCTGCTTAGGAGCTGAAGATGCAGCTCCCAGCCTGCCTCTGGCCACGTGCTTTACTGGGGTGTCCACATGCTTTAGCACAAGAGTTTTCACTTGGCATACTAAATTACACAAAATATTAGCGTTTTAAAACTAGATTTTCTAACACATTATGGAAGAATTGATAATACAAAACTCAGTGAGGGGACTGATTTAGTAAGCAATTTTAAACATTTCCTTCCAGTATTTTTTAAGCCCTGTACCCTTTTTCCCATCTTCAACTTAATTTTTATCTGTGTAATTGTGTGTATAAAGGAACTTCCTCATGTAAACATTTTCTCTTGCATCATACTTGCATAAACTTGATGTTAGTTATGCTGTATATAAAGTCTTTAAAATGCCTTAGTATGGCTTAATATAATCTGATGAATTTTAGTTTTTATTATATTTAGGGTTTTTTGATGTGCCAAGTGGTTATAACTTAAAAAATGTATTTGAATTTGTATTTTCAAACCCAACTTTGTGACTGGGACCTGTAGTTTTTGAATGTAAGCTTCTTGTCAGGTTAATGTCTGGGAGGAAGAAGGTTTTGTTAGTACAGTTTCTGGACTTCGACTAGAATGACTTTGACCTTCCTTGGTTAAGACTAACTACAGGCCGTGAAACTTGGGCCTTTTGCATGGGAGCCAGAGTGTATAAAAATGAGCTTTCTCACGGCAGGGCAGCTTTTCTCCAGATACTGAAAGTGAGTTCCCATTCTGCTTGCTTCGTGTGTGGATACTGTGGGGTGTTAAAGGAGTTCCTGTCTCATTAGTTTCGTTTTTATTCCTTTCATTTAACTGGTATTTTTGTCTTTCGTGTATTAAGTGCTTCCTCCCCTCTCTCTGTCTCCTCCTCTCTTTTCTGTTTAGGCCTCACTGTGTAGTCCTAGTTGGCCTGAAACTTGACAAAACTTCCACTGCCTCTGCCTCCTGGGGTTACAGGAGGATGCCACCACACATTGGCCAAATCTTGTATGTTTCAGCACTTTATTTATCAGTTGAAAATGTTGACTTTCTTCATTTTTTTTTTTTTAATTTTAGCTTTTTTTATGTTTTTAAATTATATTCTTTGAACATAAAGATTACAATTACAAAGATGCTTTCTCCCACAGTGGCAGTAACTATTTCCTTACAAAAATAGTACCCCTCTAGTAAATTAAAAAGTAAAGTCTATTTAAATATGCACCAAAGACTCATCCTTTTTTAAAAAATATATTTCTGTATTTTATATGTATGAGTGCTCTCTCTGTATGTATGCCTGCATGACAGAAGAGGGCATCAGATCTGATGCTTGTGAACCACCATGTGGGTGCTAGGAATTGAACTCAGGACCTCTGGAAGAGCAGCCAGTGTTCTTAACCTCCAAAGATGTGTTCCTACTTTCCACCTGTCAATACAGTTAAAATGTTAATAGAAAAGTTTCATATTCTAAAATGAATTTTGACTAGCGTATTTTAAAATATAATTTCAGAGTTTAGGGAATAATTTTATAATTTACGGATATAAAGTTGATTAAAATGATTTAAATGTTTTTAGTGGGAATAGGAATCCTTTTACAGTATTAACAAGGCAATTATAAAATCACCAACATGATTCTTGACTACAGTAGTGAATGACAGTATAGACGTCTTCATGATTTAAAATCTACATTATTACTTCCGGTTCATGTTGTTTTTCTTCAGTTGGAAACAGTCCACTGGGGCAAATTTACTTATACCACTTGCAAAAGAATCTAAGTCGTTTCCAGATGATTTCCAGGCTGGTAACATAGGGTAAAGAAATGATTTATTTCATGTACTACATTAAATGTCATACATAAAGTGAACTAATTCAACCCACACATTTGAAGTTTTTCTGCTTTTAATAGTCTGAACGACTTTACTTTGAAGGGCAAATTTTGATTGTTAAAAGCAACTGAAAATTTTGCAATTTTGGCTAAAGTGAAGGAGAATGGTCCAGGGTCAGGGACACGTTTGTATTAGGACCTGTGGAGTGGACTCTGAATCTCTGCATGCTCAGTGTTGAACTTGCAAAGGCATTGCAGGTGAATGTTTTGTTTTTCAAGATGCAGCTACTACTGAGTGAATTGGCACTAAATATGGCAGGGGCTTTGTTCTCTACTTACTGGTCCATCCTTTGGGCACATTGGAATATCTTTCCTGTTGTAAGTTAGAGACTTTAGTGTGTTTTGCATGATTATAAAGTGGCTAAAACTTAGTGTTTTGTTTTGTTTTGTTTTGTTTCTAAGCAGCCTATTGCAAGAGTAACTTAGAAATCTAACATCAAATATAAAGATTAGAGCATTAGAGACATCTCATAACTTTTTGCTAATGTTGGATTAATTACAGCTTTAATTTTATAATCTTTTGTATGTACCATTATGATGATTTTTCTGTAGACAATTTGGAGTTTGTGTTTGCCTTAGTTCTCATAAAGCTGCTACTATGCCTAGTACATGTTAGGCTTCTGCACTTATGAAGGCTTTTAGAGAAGTTGTATTCATATTTTGTCATTAGTGGTCAATCTTATATGGCTTTTTTAGCATCAAGAAAACCAAAGAGATAGCATTGTGCATGGATGCATGTATGTGTATGTGAACCAAAGAGACAGCATTGTGCATGGATGTGTGTACGTGTGTGTGTGTACGTGTGTGTGTGTGTGTGTGTACGTGTGTGTGTGTATGTGTGTGTGTGTGTGTGTGTGTGTGTGTGTGTGCGCGCGCGCGTGCGTGTGCGCGCGCGCTCTCTCGCACTTGTATGCAGTTTAACTGCAGTGGAGCTCTGAAACAGGAAACCAGTCTTTTCATATTTTCCAGAGACCTAGGAAGAAGAAGCTAATTGCTTTATAAACCCATTAGGAATTATAAGTTTTAGAGGCTCACATATGTGGTTTGAGCAGTGGTAGGTATGTTATTTCATAACTAACTTCTAGGAAGAAAAACCTGGTGGAGAACTGTAGGAACGACTAGTAAGTCATCAATAAATATGCCTGATAAGCCTTACTTTGGATTTCAGAGTCGCGGACTTTATAAAGGACTTGATAAGTTAAACTTAGTTGAAATTCAGAATACATTATTCATTGAAAAATAAAGTCTTTAAACTGAGTTTATTCATATCAGTATGTATATAAGATTGGAATCACTTTTTAAAAGATTCTAAACCTTAGGGTTCAATGGACAAAATGTGCTAGGGATACCAAGGGACTTCCATATGTAAGTCTGTCACTGATCCAGGCTAGCCATGAACTGATAAGTGGACCTTCCTGTCACCCCTACCAGATAGCTGGCATTACAGTCATGTCCTACCATGCCAGGTGGATTCTGTGTCAGCAGTTGTTACTGGCTCTTGGGTGTGGTGCCTGTAATCCCAGTGTTTAGGGGAGACAGGAGGAACAAGAGAAGCTTAACTTTCCTCCTGGCAAGTTGCAGACCAGTTCAGGCCAAGACACCCTTTTTCCCCACAAGAAGAAAGTTTGTCAATGGAAATTATGTTAGTTAACGCATATGTTTACATTATTATGTATATTGTTATTGCATAGTCATTGTCAGTGTTTGATATGATTGTCTTTTCACAAATGGAGTTTTTAATCTATTACTTTTTATTTGTGATTTTCTTTAAAGACAACATTCTGTATAGCTCTGGCTGGCCTAGAACTCCATGTAGACAAGCCTGGCTTTGAAACTCAAATTTGTCTGTCTCTGCCCCCAGGTGATGGGATTACAAGTGTCAACCACCATGCCTGGCCTAGTATTTTTTTTTTTTAAAGATTTATTTATTATATATGGGTACAATGTTTTGAGACACACCAGAAGAGAGCATCAGATCTCATTATAGATGGTTGTGAGCCACCATGTGGTTGCTGGGATTTGAACTCAGGACCTCTGGAAGTACAGTCAGTGCTCTTAACCACTGAGCCATCTCTCCAGCCCTGGCCTAGTATTTTTAAAGCTGTTTATAATTACTGTTTTACCAGTATGTTAAATGCCATGGTTTGATTCTGTACTTCTGAATCTTTGTAGACTATACTTTTTTATGTGGTTTATTTTCCTCAACTATATTGCTGGAACAGAATGAAAACATACATGTTTTATAGTTGTATTTTAGAGATTCCTTGTCAAATGCACCAATTTATAGTGTTGTTATTAAGTAGAAAAACTACTAGCAATTAATTAGTTATCAGTTAATGTTTACATACAGGGTTTGCACATTCAGATTGGCGTTCAACATGCAACCCTCTGGTTTTAGCTTCCTAAGTGCTGAGATTGCTGGCACTAGTGGCATGTGTCTTACTGCCTGAATACAATTATTTGCTGGGTTTTGTTTGTTTATTTTTTGTTTTGTTTAAATTGATACAAGGTTTTATACTTCTGGCTGGCTGGCCTGGAACTTGCTGTATAGACCAGGTTGGCCTGGAACTTCTTCTTTTTTTTTAAAATTATTTCTTTCTTTCATGTATGTGAGTATACTGTAGCTATCTTCAGACATATTGTGAAGAACTCTAATTATAATAACCTCTTAGTTACAGCTACAGAAGCCGTTGTAGTTTTATAGATTAAAGATATTATCAGATTTTTTTTACTCAAGCCAATTAGCAAGGAAGTTAATGAAAGAAGTACTATTATATTACATGAGAATGAAACTAGCATATGAAGTTCAGATACTGAGAAATTTACCTCAAGTTGCCATCTCTATGTTGCAAAGTTGGTGTTCTGTATCAAATGGAAATATTCACTCCATGCTTAGAATAGGGTCTGGTACCTATTAAACACTTACTATATTCTGCCTGCCTGCCTGCCTGCCTGCCTGCCTGCCTGCCTGCCTGCCTGCCTGCCTG
>JANHMN010000003.1:159156961-159175191 GCA_030674055.1 Rhabdomys pumilio
CTGCCTGCCTGCCTGCCTGCCTGCCTGCCTGCCTGCCTGCCTGCCTGTTTATCCAAACAGGGTTTCTCTGTATAGACCTGGCTGTCCTGAAATTCACTCTCTCCAACAGGATGGCCTCAAACTTAGAGATGATGGCCTGCCTCTGTCTCCAGAGTGCTATGATTAAAAGCAGGAGCCACCACCATCTGGTGTTTACTCTTGTTGTTTTAAAGCCCTTTTAGTCCTTTGTTTTTCTTTCTTTTTTCTCCACTTTCCTTCCCTCCTCTCCCCTCTTCCTCTGTCTCTCTCCCCTCTCTCCTTTCCTCTCTCCCTTCTCCCTTTCTTTCTGTCTGTCTGTCTGTCTGTCTTTCTTTCTTTCTTTCTTTCTTTCTTTCTTTCTTTCTTTCTGCTTTTTTTTTTTTTTTTTTTTTTCGAGACAGGGTTTCTCTGTGTAGCCCTGGCTGTCCTGGAACTCATTCGGTAGGTAGACCAGGCTGGCCTTGAACTCAGAAATCCGCCTGCCTCTGCCTCCCAAGTGCTGGGACTAAAGGCGTGCGCCACCACCGCCCGGCTCTCCCCCTTTCTTTCTTAAGGATTTTTCTTTGTAATACGTAACA
The DNA here is from genome assembly GCA_030674055.1 of Rhabdomys pumilio. NCBI lineage: Eukaryota > Metazoa > Chordata > Mammalia > Rodentia > Muridae > Rhabdomys > Rhabdomys pumilio. Next base: position 159,157,558 of record JANHMN010000003.1, read on the forward strand.
TGTAAGGTCTCAGTGCCACTGATTGAAAGCACTGGCAGACAGCAAGGGAAGAAACTCCAGAAATGGTAAATGCAGGTAGGTCTTGATGTCTGCTGACTTGACAGGCCATGATTAGGAGTTTTCTCTGCAGAGAGCTCCCTTGTTCTTGACTATGACTCCATTTATGTATATATGCCTGAGTAAATTAAACTACTTGCCACAGCATCCTTAAACCTTTGTCAGTTTTATGTAAATTGCATCCTTTCTGTGTGTCTTTATGAGTTGCACTGGGCTCTTTCTTGTTCTTGGATAGATTTCTGTCTCTGCTGCAATTATCTGCTTGGACCGTGCTTGCCACTTAAATGTATCTCTTCTAATATAAATTTTATTTTTTATGTGTACGAGTGTTATGCTTGCAAACCCCATATGTGTGTCTGGTATTCACTTTTGATATGGGTGCAGAGAACCAAACCTGATCCTTTTTCTGCAAGAGCAGCAAGTATATTTAACTGCTGGGTCATCTCTCCCAATACCCCTGTGTTTTCTTCTGTCACCAGTGTATGATAAGGCTCCTGTAAGTGCTACCCAACATAATACTCACTTGGTGATGCTTTATACACACTTCCACAGAACTAATCTCTCGCTCTGAAAAATCTTCATTTAAAAAAACTACAGTAGTACTTTTAGTGCCACTGTACGTCTGTGTGCCTGTCTTTCTTGAGGAAGGTAACCAAGCTGTGCCTAGTGCTCTGGGGTTAGCAACAACAGAAAAGAGGTCAGGAAATTAACCTAGTCTTTTACCAACGTGTTTGGTTCATAAAATACAGCACAAAGCTAAATTTGAAGCTAGTTCTAGATAGAATGGCCACATTTCATAGAAATAGTAATATTTTTTCTTTTAATAAAAGTCAGTTCTTAGATGCATTGTTCAGTAAACCATTGATATTTAAATCCTTAAGTGTCTGTGTGCATACCGGTTGTACCTATGTTTTTTCTTAGTGTGTGTTAGGTAGGACCAAGGGTTTTTTGCCTATGGTAGGTAAAACCCTCTGTCATTGAGCTACCTCTTCTAACCTCTGAATTTATATTTTGACCAAAATTTATAATATTTTGGGTGGGGATTTCAGAGATGACTACCACTGTTTGGGGCTCCATTCTGATGACTCAGTCTTTTGTTTGTATTTCCCATTTTTCTTAAGTTGGTGTTCAGAAAATTGAATTTTTTGCAATGTAAGTCAACCTTTATTGAAAACTCCAGTATTAAAAGTTGAATTGTTTTAAAAGTGATTCAGAAGTTGTATTGCTCTTGTTTTGGTTAAATCTCTTTGCTTGCCTCCCCTCCTCCCAATTACTGAACATAATATAACCAGCACGTTTTAATAATTAAAGAAGAGCTATAGTTTTAGATATGACCCTTAATTTAGAGTAATAGATGACAGTTAATGTTTGTGACATTTAAGTGATAATCATTTTATTTGGAACTTTTCTAATTTTTCTTTGGTTGAGATGGATTTATGTATTCTTACAGTTAGAAAACTTGTTTCTGGTGCAGAGAATGTTATTAAAGTCTATCTGTGTCTATACATGCACTGAATGCATTAGGAACTTTACAGGTGTAACTTGACTTGCTGAAGATGCTCAGTCTTGTCCTGTAGACTTTTTAATTTGTCTCATTTATTCTTGCATGATACTATTTAGCCTGTCCATCTATATTATTCCTGTAAGTTAACATTTTTACCTAAAGGCTTTGTAACTTGTTGTTAAAGATACTTGGCCATCACAGATGGTTTTCTGCCTTTGCAGTTTCTATGGCCAGAGCCTTCTCAGTGGCTTGAAGATCGATTACTGACTTATATGTGGGAGGCAAATATATCCAGAAAATGTAGGCAGAGATCTTTAGTGGTTGTTTTAAAGGTGGCAACTTGGTATAGTCGATGTGAAAGTCTTGTTGGTAATTATTTGATGAAAGAGAATTGATAGAGCCCCAGAACAATTGAGAGCTAGAAAGATGGACAAGATTCATGAAGTGTAGATTTTTAGTTAATTGGAAATAAATTCTTCATGAATATAGAAATGGGTTTTTTTGTTAACTGGTATGTAACACAGTTGAAACTGATGGGTATGCTAAGTATTAATTACATTGATGAGAAGAAAAGTATCTAGGCTTCAACCTCAGTCGAGTATTATGATGTCACAAGTGTCAGGGACAAGGTTATTATCACTGGCTGACTCACTGTATGGAGTAGGAACTTGACATCTAAGGATGGTGAGTGACTGTCCAGGTTAAAGGGCTCAAGGAGCAGACAAGTACATGTGACAACCTTCTATAATTATAGCTATAGTGGGAAAAGCTGATGTTTTCAAATGCATGCATATTTGTGTCACTGTATATTCTAGTTTTTTCCTTAACTTAATAATTCAGATATTTATCCAAATATTATTGCTATGGGATTTCCTGCAGAAAGACTTGAAGGTGTGTACAGAAACAATATTGATGATGTAGTAAGGTAAGCATTCTTGATTTTCTATTTCATATATTAATAAATTATATTGATGTGTTTTATTTAGAAAAGATTCCTAAAACACAGAACAGTATTTGCATTGTGATGTAGACTTTGTTTTGTCTTGGTAATACTCTGAAATTCAGTTTTAACCTAAAGCATCTGAGAGCTCTCAGCTGGATGCAGTTAACTGGATAAGAACTGATTTCATATATAATCATGTTTATTTATGTCAGGATGATTTTTTTGTATTCCATAAGATGCCTCTTACCAGGTTAGTTCCCTGGCTTCTGTTACAGTACGAGGTTTTGATTTTACATTTGGGTTAGGCCTTGCTTTAGTAGGTTTGTTTAGTTATTCACACTGAAGCATGGGTGATTGATGTGTTTTTATGTAGAACTCATATCTGCAGTAGTGTTTGATACAATGAGTATAGAGGGACTTGTTGGACTTACGAAAGACTGAATGAAGAGTTTCATAATTTTACAAAATTTCCAAGTGTAATTAATTGTTAGTTCAGAAAAGAGTTTCTCTAGGCCCACTTAAAAATATATATTATGACCTAAGAATATATGAAATTACCTATTGGGCAAATTAGCCTTAAAATATTTTCTAATTTCAGAATAAAAATCCATTTATATGAGTAAATGAACATTAAATTTTTATAACAAACTATAATAGTATTTTAACAGTTCATTAATACTGAGTCTTGCTATATTTGCTATGCTGGTTCTAAAGTACTTTAATGAATTTAAAAGTTAAAAATCTCGATTATTTCCTTTTTACTCATAAGTGAGTATCTTAAAGCACTTTGTAACTTACAGAGTGTCATGCAGATGTAGGATGCTTTTTGTAGTACTGCATGATTTTATGCCTTTAGATGAGCTAGCTAGTTGTCAGTTTTCTAAGTGGTTAATTTTTACTGTATTAAGTTGTGCTTGTTTAGACAATTTATGTATTATTTATGTTTTGTTCAGGTTTAAGTTTCACCATCTATGAAAGTCTACCAAAAGAAACCCCAAGCCCCTTACTGCTTTGTAGTTTTCATTAAACTTCAGGTTATCCTGTCAGAAGTAACTGTTTAAAAGCCTTTAACAATAAGGAGATACATTTGCCTTCTCATAATTAAGTAGAACGCAGTGAAAGGGTACTTAGCATGGCAGACCCACAGGAACAGTAGCTCAAGTCAGTGATGATGCAGAGAAAATGAAATAGGCCACAGAAAAAAAGTAAGAGAGGACATTTCTGAACTGAAAGTTGCAGAGAATAGTAAGTGGCAGTTTGGCCAGATACAGGTTACCAGATAATTATTTTCTGCTTTGGTGCAGAATTGTCTTTCATTTTATGCCTTGTAAGATACACCATTCTACATTCAGCCAAGGACCCATTTACCCAAACCAAATTAGTACTTGAACTATACTGAAAAGGGCGCAAGAACTTTGAGTAGAGGGGAAGTTTTCTGGTCATGTCATGTTGTTTTGACTAAACTGCCATGCTAATTTTATATTGGTTTCTGTTAAGTGTGGATTACATACTTAACAGTGAGGGAAATTAGATTATCATTCAGGTTACAGTTCTATTTTCTAGACCTTTACCCCTGGTCATTAGACCTTATGCTACAGTAACTTAGCCAAAAATATGTTGTGTTGGCAAGTTTGGTCCCGAGTCTTCTGTTCTCATGAATCCTGTACTTATGCTTGCAAATTAAGAGATTTGCACATTCATTTTATAATTAGTAACTACGACAGAAAATAATTTTAGTTTTATATATCTAGGTTTTTTTTTTTAATTTAACCTCAGATTTTTCAGGTTTTCTCAGATTCTTTCTTTAAGAAAGTAATCTCCTATCTGTATTATTTACTAGTTGTTCTTTTAGCCTCTTACTGTAATATTTTTAGCATAGCAGCAATGGAGAATCAGCTGGACTTAAAACTGCTCCATGTTAATTTTTGTTTGTTAAGATGAATGACCATTAAGGCCTGGGTAACTTCTGTTTACCGGTCCCCCACCCTCTTTTATAATAAAGGATGAATAGTGACTAGAAAGGAAGATATGCTTTTTACTACAAGCTAAAGTGACTACATTTTTTTTTGTGTTTGTTTGTTTGTTGTTTTGTGAGGTAGGGTCTGAACTAATAAGTAACCTTGGCTAGCCTGGAAGTCCTGCCTTGTTTTGAACTCATAGGCATCTTTCTGCCTCTGCCTCTGAGTGCTGGTATAAAAGGCATCACCATAACATTCGCTCCTACAAATAATTAAGTAAAATGCCTTTTAGGATTGACTTCTTCAAAGAACATTTGTGTCCAATATCTAAGTAACTGATGACTTCCATTTGTTCACACTGTCTCGGTGATATTAGTTATAATCAATAGTGCTTCCTTTTGCTTTAAAGTTGATAACATCTCAGTATAAGTATTTTCATTTTCATATCACCAGATAGCCTGGAAGAAGCCGGTAATGTAAGAGAGGTTTCATCTGCCTCATGGTTTGAGAAGGATTTCTCGGTGTGGTGGTTGAGGAGGGAGAGCAGAGACACTCCATCCCTCCAGGTCCATGGCATCTTGAGTTTGGGGCAAAATTCATGGTGGAAGGAGTGTTTGTCAGTAATTCCTCATGGTTGTGGAAAGAAGCAGGGACCAGAGAAATCTTCAGATATCTGCCCCTAGTGACTGATTTCTGTCAGCCAGATTTCACTTCCAAAAGGCTCCACAACTGGGCTAGGAGGGGGACTTCAGGGTGGAAACTAGAACATCTTTACTTGTTATTAATAAAAAACTTTTTTGCAGTTAATTTTTTTTTTGCTTTGTCTAGTAGGGTGTCCAAAAAATATTTTAAAATGTTTTTATTTTATCTAATTTCATATTTTTTATATTGCCCCCAAACAAATATTACATAAAACTTATTCTTTGTTATTATACTATATCATTACTTAGAGTGAGGTAAACTTAAATTGTTCTGTGTGTAACGGTTTGGAAAATATAGTGTGTCACGATAAGTAAAATTTTATACTTGAGATCTACAAAATTTGAGAAAAATATTTAGCTTCTCCATTTGAGATCCCGGATTCATATAAACAATGGAAATGGAGGGGCAGCCAGAGTTGGATCTTGGCTTTCTAATTACAGGTGATTTGCTTAATATAAGGAGTGAGCTAACAAGGCAGGGCAGGAGGGACTGAGGAGGCTTCCACAATGGTTGTTTTTCTTCTTCTTCCTCTTAACTGCTTCCTTTTTTTTCTTCTCACTTTTTGCAACTAAGAGAGGGTGATACAAAACCATGTTTTGTTCTGGTACATTATTTACTCTTTGTTTTTTTTTTTTTTTTCCTGAGACAAGGTTTCTCTGTGTAGCCCTGGCTGTCCTGGAACTCACTCTGTAGACCAGGCTGGCCTCAAACTCAGAAATCTGCCTGCCTCTGCCTCCCAAGTGCTGGAATTAAAAGTATTCACCATCGGCCAGGCTGTGGTGGCGCACACCTTTAATCCCAGCACTTGGGAGGCAGAGGCAGGCGGATTTCTGAGTTTGAGGCCAGCCTGGTCTACAGAGTGAGTTCCAGGACAGCCAAGGCTATACAGAGAAACCCTGTCTTGAAAAACCAAAAAAAAAAAAAAGAAAAAAGAAAAAGTATTCACCATCACCACTCAGCTTGATTTGTGCCTTTACATTGTCCCTCAGGCTAGTATGAAAGAAAGTTCTGTGTTTTTAAATCTAAGCAGTCTTGAATAGACTGGTGCATGGTGTGTTTAAGGGGTTTATCTTGTGATCTGTTCTGCCCCTAATGACTCAGGAAAATGTAACTGCTACAGAGACAAACTACTCTTTTTTTTTTTTTTTTAAAGATTTATTTATTTTATGTATATGAGTACACTATCGTTGTCTTCAGACACACCATAAAAGGGCATCAGATCCATTATAGATGGTTGTGAGCCACCATGTGGTTGCTGGGAATTGAACTCAGGGCCTCTGGTAGAGCAGTCAGTGCTCTTAACCGCTGAGCCATCTCTCCAGCCCCCAAACTACTCTTTACACAAAATGTTTAGTACAGTGCCACTAGGTGTACTTTTCTTACCCCATCTTTTATGTTTTCTCTGTGTTCTCTTGTTTTCCTTTCATAATTTGCTAACGCTCATCTTCCTAGACAGTGTTTCATGGAGCTCAATTTGGAAAATGTTGAAAATGAAAGAGTTAGGTGTACAAAATTGTTTTCTAAGTTTGATGTATTTTGAGGTCGTGGCGTGTTACACGACCCAGGCTGACTTATGTATAGTCCAGGCTGGTTTTGAATTCATGATCTTTATACCTCCCACTATGGGTGGACAAACATGACCAGCAAGCCCAGCTTGCCTGCAGTTTTTATAAGGAAACAATCAGAGCTCAGTCTTACAACAGAGTAATCTAGCAAAAAACTATTACTGTCTTGTATACCCATGTGTAACCTGTTACAGGTTCAAGAGTACTGTTTCCTGGCTGCTAGCACATATATTTTCTTTTTGAAGAAACTTTACAAATGTCCAGTTCTTAATTATGTACATTTGTTAATCAAATTTAGTTGTGTGTTGATTTTCAATAAGAAAGAACTATTATTCTAGCATCATTATTGATTATCAGTTAAAATTAAGACTTTAAAACAGATTATTCAGAGGCCCATTAAATAATGAATAGGATTTAATGAATGATGATGATGATGATGATGATGAATAGGAAAGAATATTACTTCTGTTTTTCCATTCTAACATTTCTTGTTTTCTTTTTTTTTTTCATTTTGCCTGCCTCTTTTCCACTTAAAAAATTAAAGTGAGGCCGGGCGGTGGTGGCGCACGCTTTTAGTCCCAGCACTTGAGAGGCAGAGGCAGGTGGATTTCTGAGTTCGAGGCCAGCCTGGTCTACTGAGTGAGTTCCAGGACAGCCAGGGCCACACAGAGAAACCCTGTCTCAGAAAACCAAAAAAAAAAAAAAAACCAAACAAACAAAAAATTAAAGTGAGTTCATATAACAGTCACTCTTTTGAACTGTAAATTGAGGGACATTTACATTTAGTATTTTTCACAGTATAGCCAGAGGTGATGTAGTCACCACTGATAGCAATTCCAGAACCTTTTTATCACTCCCCAGAGCTCCTAGCTGCCGCTCACTTCTGCTGGCTATTGCTCCTGCTCATGGAGAGAGTTAGTGTGTTGGATAATAATATATAATAATGTTATGAGCACAAACTAGCTTTGCTGTTAAGTAGTGGATAATATTGTCTGTACATTTATTTATTTACTATTTGTATCTGTTAACTATTGTATAACTAACTTGCATATACCATCTTACTAAGTTTGTAGAGTGAATCTAATCCCTGTTTCACTTTTATAAGTGCCTTAAAAGAAATTAGAGTCTTAAGTTGCCACAGCTTGGAAGTAGTAAGAGACTTAAAGTTGAGTCCTTGTCTGTGAGATTCCAAAAAAAACTGTGTTGATTTTTTTTTTCTTTTTTGTTTGTTACCATATTTAAGACTATGTAGCTAAGCCCAGTCTTGAACTCCTGACTTTTCAAGATTCTCCTGACTTTGTATTCTTAGAGTGCTCAGTGTGTAATCATGTGATCTGCCCAGCAAAAGTTCAGTTTTTTAAAAAGTTTTTTTAATCGGGGGAGGGGTACAGTTCTGGAGGTTGAACTCAAAGTCATTACTAGGTACTTTGCCACTGTGCAATACTCAAAGCAACTTTCCTTAATATCTATGCTTCCCTGTACATCAAAGGAGAGAATCTAGAAATGCTTGGCCAAATCTAGACTATATTTAAAAATCAGGAAGTTTCGTGCAAAAACCTGTATTTCTAGCTTATTTTTAAAAGCTGAAAAGGCTGTCAAAACTGAACTCAGCATTCCTGTGTGATGGATCAACTAGGGTTGTGTAATGCCCGACCTTTGGCACTGAACAAATTGTTAAGTTACCATTTCTCCATTAAGGACTGTGTCTTAGGTTTCTACTGCTTTGAAAAGACACCATGACCAAGGAATGCGCTTGACTGTGGGGTTGATAGCTCGCTCTTGGGGGTGGGCGTGGGTCTTGTTGGGCTGAGCTGTTGTTCCCAAGTGTCTGCCGCCCGGTGCAGCTGGAACCACGGCTCTGGGGAGCAGAAATGCTCTGGGGAGCAGAAGTGCTGGAATTTGACTGAGCTCCTTCCATGTGGCACAGGGCGGATGCTGGGCTGAGAAGCCGCTTGGGGCTCTGCCCGGGTGTGGAGAGGTCTTACTCTGAGGGTCCCACGGGAGTAGAGCTCCTGAGTGGACCCAGAGGCCGGTGGTCTTTGTCCTTGGAAGAACAGAGAGAGAGGAACGAGGGGGAGAGAAAGCCCTGACAGTGCCCCACGGGAAGGAGACCCTTGGTTACTCTACTCACTTGGCTGGCTCAGATAACTTGCTTGAATCTGTGGCCCCCATGGCTGGAACGCAGAGAAATCCTCAGCGGGAGGTTAGGTGGCAGTGGCTGCAGCCGCCCATTAGTTAAAGGCCTTCTTCACGGTTCCCTACAGCGGGGCCCCAAATACATGAGGAAGTCCATGGTTTAAAAGGTTTATTGTCATGGCGGATGGTGGATGAATCTGACTGTACCCCTGCACCCCCAAGGCAGGCCTTTGGTTAAATACTGTTTGTAAGGAGGAGTGTCTGGGAAGGAATAGTTAATTGGCTACACCCCCTGGCCTTCAGGTATCTCATTAATATGGAAATCTCTTGAGGCTGAGGACTGTAGTCACACCTTCTACCTGTGTAGGGTCTTGCCCTATGTGACTGAAAGACAGAAGAAGTCTTTGCAGTGCAGCGTGTCAGGAGCTGAGAGTCTGGGAACGTGGTGAAATATATGCTGGCCTTCGCAGACATGGACACCTGCTGGGTCTCCAGCTATCTCTAGCCAGTGCTCTACCAGAAACTAAGCCATCCTTTCACGGTCCCACACTTGACCTAGGGAGTGGCCCTGTTAGGAGGTATGGCCTTGTTGAGGTATGTGTATCACTGTGGGGTTGGCCTTTGAGACCTTCTCATAGATGCCTGAGGACAGTCATCTCCTGGCTGTTTTTGAATGAAGATATAGAACTCTCAGCTCCTTCTCCAGCACCATGACTGCCTGGACACCACCATGCTTCTTGCTATGATGATAATGGACTGAACCTGTAAGCTAGCTCCAATTAAATGTTGTCCCTTATAAGAGTTGCCTTGGTCATGGTGTCTGTTCACAGCAATGGAAACCTAAGACAGAAGTTGGTATCAGGACTAGGGTATTGCTGTGATAGGCTTGACCATGCTTTTGTTTGGAAGAATGTAGATTTTGGGACTTTGGATTTGGAAAGCAGTGAAATACTTTAAGTGGGGCTTAATGGGCTATCCTGGTTGGAATATGAAAGATTTTGTTGCTGGGAGTGATTTGAACTGCAGAAGCTTGGCTCAGAGTTTCAGTCCGTTATCATAGCAGCAAGCACTGTGGTGTCCAGGCAGGCATGGTGCTGGAGAAGGAGTTGAGGTTTCTGCATCTTCCATCCAAAGAAAGCCAGGAGCAGACTGTCCTCAGGCTACTAGGAGGAGGGTCTCAAAGCCCAACCTTACAGTGACACACTTCCTTCAACAAGGCCACACCTCCTAATAGTGCCACTCCTTGGCCCAAGCATATTCAAATCACCACAGACTATAACTGATTCTATATATTTTTGCTTTTTTAGTACACATACAGCATGTTTTTGGTACTCAGCAGATTATTGTAAAATTGAAAATGAACCTCAGAGCAGTGGTTCTCAACCTGTGGGTCGTGACCCCTTTGTGGGTATGTGTTGAATGACCCTTTCACAGGGGTTGCCTAACGCTGCTGGGAAACACAGAGATTTATGTGACAGTTCATAACAGTGGCAACAAAAATAACTGTGGTTGGGGGGTCACCACAATGTGAGGAGAACTGCATGAAAGGGCCACAGTATTAGGAAGGTTGAGAACTACTTACTGACTTAGAGATTAAGAGAACTGGCTGCTTTTGCAGAGGATCCAGGTTTGGTTCCTAGGAGCAACATGGTGGCTCAGAACTGTCAGTAATTCCAGTTCCATGGATCTGATGCTCTTCTGGAGGGCACATGAGTGTCTGGTGCTCATATATACAAGAGTCAAAATACTCTTGCACATAAAGTAAAAATTTTTAAAGCTTAAAAATAAAGAGTATTTGTATTTTCTTAACATTTTTCTAAAATACATCATAGCATCATTATAGAATTCTAGTCTCTAGTTAACAGGAATTATGAAGAACAAACAAATGTTTGAAAACTACTTTTTCTTCTACTGGTTTCCAATATTTTGTTGTAGAAAGGAAAATACCTTACTTGATGTCTGTTTATTTGTATTTATTCTTGACATGATGTCTTTTTTTTAAACAATTGAGTTCATTTGTGTCTGAAAATGCAGTTTATCTGGAAGCTGGTATGTCTTCTGTTGCTGAGCAGTGTTGCTGAGCAGTGTGTTGTCTCAGTGAGTAGGTGAGTGAGTGAGTGAGTGAGCAGGTGTGTGAGCGAGTGTGTGAGCGAGCCTTTCAGGCCGACTAGGTTTACTGTGCTGTTCAAGCCCCACTTTTTCTCATCTGTCTACTGTTGTGTTGAACTGTTGTGTATATTAAAGTGTTTAATTATTACTTTAGAATTATTTATTTTTATGTTATTAAATTTTGCATTGTGTATTTGGGTTTACTTTTTGTTTTTGTTAAGACAGGGTCTTATGTTGTCTGGGTCTGCCTTGAAAACTTGATCCTTGTGCCTCAGCCTCTCAAGTGCTGGGATTATAGAGGTATGCCTGTGCCAAGCTGCTTCATGTATTTGGATGGTGTCTTACTAGATGTTTAAATGCTTACAATTATTAGAATCTTCCTCTGCATTTATACTCTTAATTTTTTTCATTTTATACTTTGTATCTAGTGTATTTTTTATTGTTTATTTCATAGATTTTTTTCTTGCCTTCTTTTAATCTGTTTATGCCTGTGAATTTAAAAAGTATTTTGCATGTTGTTGGATCGCGTCTTTTCTATATTTCCTTTCAGTCTCTGTCTTTTAATTAGAGGGCTTAACTTGTTCACACTTACTAATACAGGAAGAATTAATGTTCTGCATTTTGCTATTTGTTTCTGATTTGCCCGAATGAATGTGTTTTGTGTTCATTTGATGTTTTATAATGAAGTATTTAATTTCTTGGGGTTTTTATGCTGGAACTGTTTTCCCTGTGGTTGCCGTAGATTACAGTTAACATCCCGAAGTGATAGTAGTTTGATGGTGATTTGCACCAGTTTACCTTCAGTAGCTTTCAGGTCTTGGCTCTTGTACAGCTCCACCCTTGCTTCATGTTAGCTTTTTAAAAAATCATAAAGTTGTATTTTATGCCATATATTCATAATCTAATAATTGGATTTTTAAAAATACCATGTCTAAAATCATTTGAAAAACATGGAATTACAAACTAAAGTTAGACTACTGTTAGGTTTCATTTTTATTATTATAATTGTCCTTTCTCAGAGATCTTTATTTCATACTGTAGCTTCTAGTCGCTATAGTTATTTTTAATCTGAGGATTCAGCTTAGGTGTGGTTAACAGTGGTTCAAAAATACTATTTGCCTTTTCTCTTTTGAAAGAAGTACCATATTTATAGAACTTTAATTGTGTTAAAACTGTTAAATTTTTAATATTACTGTTGTTTATGTTTTATCTTGCCTAGTTTATTAAACTTCATTGATAAATATGTATAGGGAAAATGTACTTACAGTTTGTCGCTGTCCAAAGTTTCAGGCAGGCATATGGAAGGAGTGTATGTAGTGTAATGTATCATCTGAGGATACATTTCACTCCTTGTTAAACTTTAGTGCTGTGGGTGTTCTCTCATTCCCACTTAGAGGACTATCTGTAGCATTTCTTTTAGGTTTTTGTAACTTTTGTTTCTCTAGGAATATTTCAATTTATTTCTCATTTTCGAAGGATAGTTTTGTCAGATATTTTTTATCATCTAGGACTTTAAATGTTATATTCTTCTGGTTCTTCAAGATTTCTGAGGGGGAAAAATCTGCTGATACCAAGGCTCCTTTTGTTTGTGACAAGTTGCTTCTCTGCATTTGAGACTGTGGGTCTTTCTAAAGAGAGGGTCTCACATATGCAGGCTGGCCTGGAGTGCTTTAATAGATGGAAGGACATACTAACTGACATTGGTCTTCCTGCTTCCACTTGGCTAGTGCTGTGATTTCAGGAGTGCATTACCGCAAAAGGTTTATGCAGCGCTCAGGACAGATTCCCAGAGCTCTGTATGTGTCAGGCAAACTCTCTTATCAAATGAGATATATCCAGCCTGTCTTTGTCTTTTGATGGTTTGATTGTGATCTGTCTTAGTAAGTCTTTGAGTTTTTGTGACTTGTGGTTCTTTGAGCCAGAAGTTTTTTATATTCTATCTTTTATCAAATTTGAGACATTTTTGATTATAGTTCTGCACATAATTATTTTTCTGGAACCCTCAAGATCCCTTAACTTTTCTTCAGTTTAAGTTGCTTTTTGTATTTTGATCATATTTATCTTCCTACCCAACTCCTCCCAGGTCTTCCTTAGTCTCCCTACCCATACAGCTTTATGTCGTGTTCCCCCCCTACCTCCATCCCCCTTTTCCAATTAGGTCCAGTCAGTATTGGCCAACTACTACTGGGTGTGGGGTGTGGTTTATACCAGTAGAGAAAACTGACTTTCCCTCTCCTGCTAGTAAATGCCAGTATCTCTGCAGATGGTGTGGGACTTTGGCCATTGCTTCTCTTGCTTGGCTTGTGCTTTTACAGGTCTTGTGCATACTGTTAGGGTTGCCGTGAGTTCATATGAGCATCTGCCCTGTTGGGTCTGGAAACACTGTCTCCTTGAAGTCACCAATCATCTCTGGCTCTTACAATCTTTCTACCCCTTCTTCCACATAGATCTCTGAGCCTTGAAGGAAAGGGTGTGATACAGAATACCATTTAGGACTGAACATTTTGAAGTCTTTGCAGGTTGATGAGTTGTGGGTCTTTGTACTAATTGCCATCTACAAAAAGCTTTTCTGGTGAGGGTTGAGTCGTGCACTATCTATCAGTTTAGCAATAGTCGTTAGGTGTCATTCTATTGCTGTGTCCACTTAGCAGAGTAATAGTGGTAGGTTTTCCCTGGTGCCCATGACCCATCTAGCCACAGGCTCTTGGCCTCATTTTGACCATATTAGATATGGATTTTATCTTATGGAACAGACCTTAAACCTAATCAAAAGATGGATGGCTATTCCTGTAACGTTTGTGCTCAAGTCTACCTTTGATTTCTTCTGATACATTTTTATTCTACTTACTGTACTTTTCAACCATGGCTAGGATTACAAGTATGTGTACTACTGTATTCTATTTAAATTTTTATTAAGATTTTTTTCATACATTTCAGTCATATCCTTTTTCATCTTCCAAGTCCTCCCAGATCTTTTCCCACCTACCATTCTGTCAAATGTCATGTTCTTTTTCTCTTTCTTTCTCAAAAAGAAAAAAAGAAAATCAGCAAAAACTAATAAGACAAAAAGTGACAAAACAAAACAGAAAGGCACAAACAACCATGGAGTCCGTTCTATGTTGGCCAACTATCCTGGGCATGGGACTGACTAGAATGTAGTTGATATGTCTGTCACTCTCTTAGAGAAAATTGATTTTCTATTTCTCAGTAGGTATTAATGGCAAATAATTTTTTTGCTAGAGGCAGGGCTTTGTGTCTGCTTCAAATTCAGTGCTGGGATTTTGTTTGATTTGACCTGAGCAGATTTTGTACATACTGAAATAGTCTGTGAATCTATTTGTGTATCACCCTTGTTGTGTCTGGAAGATGCTGTTTGTTTAGAGTCATTCACTACCTCTAGCTCTTACTATTTTTCTTCCTCTTCCTCAAAGTAGATCTTTGAACCTTGAGGAGAGGGATTCAATAAATGCATCCCATTTAGAGCTGAGTGCTTCAAAGTCTCTGCATTTGTACACTGTGTTGATGTGCATATGTTTAATCTCAAGTGGGGGTTACTGCCTTAGATCATTCAGTTTCCAGAAAAAAGACACAGAACTTTTTACAATTATTTATAGTAAATCTTAATGAGCATTAGAGCTGGGCAGGTATCTACCCTCTAAGCTGTCAGTGTCTACTTCCTGCGTTATTACTAAGCTGCGTTATAAATTGCTGTGTTTCATCTGGGCCACTCTTAACTCCAATTGACTAGCTCTCAAGGCTGTTTTCATGAATCACTTACCCTGTGGCATCATGGCATCTTCTCTCCTTACTATCTCTTCTTCCTTTTTTGGTTTTTCGAGACAGGGTTTCTCTGTGTAGTCCTGGCTGTCCTGGAACTCACTCTGTAGACCAGGCTGGCCTCGAACTCAGAAATCAGCCTGCCTCTGTCTCTTCTTCCTGATCTTCTGCCTCAGACTCCAAGCTTGGGAACTCAGACCTCACCTATCTCTCTTCTGCCCAGCTATAAGCTATAGGCAACTTTATTCACCAATCAGGGATAACTTGTGGGCCAAGGTTACTTAGCATCACTTGATGTGAGGATCACCCTGTCCCAGAGGCAACAGGGCCAATATTTAGCATTACAATACATAACTACAGACCAAACCTCAACAGTTTTAAATTAAGGAGCAAGGTTTGCACAGCTAAATCTGGTAAATGTGAGACTTCACTCGGAGACCCCAATCTTTGGGTACAGAATTCTACATTGCCGTGCATAGCAACAGACTACACCTCAACACACTGTTCAGTTGTGGGTCTTTGTGTTCATCACTCACCATCATCTGCAGAAAGAATATTCTCTGATGAGGGCTGAGTGACGCACTCATCTATGGGGAGAGCAGTATGTTAGGAATATTTCTGTTTCTTTAATAGAATACTAGTAGTAGTAGGTTTTCCCCTAGGCCCATGACTTGTCTAGTCTTACGTTCTTAGCCTCTTTAGCAGTGGCAGGCATGGGTTCTAGTTTAAGGAATGGGCCTTAAATCCAATTTTTAAAAAGTGGTTGGTTATTTGCATAACATGCCAATATTGGACCAGTATACATGCCTATGTGCATGCGGGTCTCTGTTGTGGGTAACAGTTTGTAGCTGGGAAGACTATATTGATGACGACTTTCTTCTCCAGTAGTGTGCAAAGTACCTTCCAGCACCATGAAGGTAGTTAGAAGTGTTCAAATTTCTAGTTGGGCACCAGCTCAATTTCTCTGTGCTCAATAACACAATTAAGCAATATCTTCAGTAACAGAACATTACCATCTGGTTGTGGAGGAAAACAGTATCCTTGGCAGTAGCCAGAATGTTGAGGTTGCAAGTATGTGCTATATTGTACTATGTTCTTTATGTGGGTTCTGGGGCCCTAAACTTAGACTAAGGCACCTTCCTAGTCCCGGGATTCTACATTTTAAAATATTTTAAATGTTGTATTATTTATTTGTTTTTGTGTGCTGGGGTGGTATGCTGTGCCATGTCACACTTTTGGAGGTCACAGGACAACTTACAATATTTTCCTTTTACTGCATGGTTCCTGGAGATCA
The DNA here is from genome assembly GCA_030674055.1 of Rhabdomys pumilio. NCBI lineage: Eukaryota > Metazoa > Chordata > Mammalia > Rodentia > Muridae > Rhabdomys > Rhabdomys pumilio. The sequence continues at coordinate 159,173,603 of JANHMN010000003.1, forward strand.
AACTCATCTGCAGACTTGGTGGTAGTTACCTTTTTTACCTTCTCAGCTACCCATTTTGTTAATGCTCCCTGCTCCTTTTTAATAACTTAGAAACTGCACTTTCCTGCCTCAGCCTTCTGAGTGCTGACTTACAGGTGTGTACCACCACACTCAACTCTGTTTCACTTTATAGATACTTAGTTTTCTTTATCCATGTCTTTCTTTAGCTTTCTGAGCTTCATTAAGACCACATAAACCTTTGTTTAGTAAGTTTGCTTTCTGGTCTTTCTGAGAGACAATTTGTTGACTTTTTGACTTATTCACCTTTCTCAGTAATCCACACTTATTATTTTGGGGTGTTGAGTATGCACACTTGTGTATGCATGTATGTTTTTGTCTTGGTCTTGTAAAGTGTGTGTGTGTGTGTGTGTGTGTGTGTGTGTGTGTGTATGCGTGTTTGTTTGTGTGTTTATCGGGGGAGGTAGCTCAAAATGAGTCTGAATCTTCTAGGGGCAAAGTTACAGAAATCGGTTCTCCTCTTTCAAAGTTTGCCCAGCCTTTTTGGTGGGTTTTCCATGTGGGCATCTACTATGTTATACCCATGCAAAGATCTTATGCAAACCTAAGATGTTTGAAGCTGGAGCAGAGGCTGAGTAGTTGGGAACACTGGTTGTTCTTTCACAGGACCTGGGTTCTTTCACAGGACCTGGGTTCGTCTTCTGCACCCACATGGGGGCTCACAACTGCCTGTCACTCCAGTCTGAAGGGACCTGATGGCCTCTTCTGAACTCTGGAGGCATTACATGCAAGTGCTGCACAGACATACATTCAGGCAAAATATCTAAACACTCAAAATAATAATAATAATAATAATAATAATAATAATAATAATAATAATAAATTAAAGATCTTTTAGGCTTGAGCTTTTTTCTGGATATAGGGAATGACTTTCTAAATTCTTTTGTATATGCAATTAATCTCTGTTGTTATTATCTTTAAATGTTGGGCTCTTTGAAAGATCCAAAAGGAAGGAAAAAGGAGGGGGCAGGGCAAGTGCAGAACAGAAGACTGTAGATTTAAAATCCCTTGATGTCTTCAGTTGGTGGGTGACAGCTTTCACTCTGTCTGTGTGTTCAGAAGCAGCACTTAGTGACCAGAACACAGATTTTTAATATTGGAGCATATGACATTTATTCTTAACATTGGCTTCTGCAAGTTGGTTGCAAGTCTTTATAGAGCTTTATCAGTGACTGTATGAAAAGTCTTTGTTGTATAAGAGCTAAAATCAGGGCAGTGGAGATGTCTCGGTTGGTAAAGTTCTTGCTGTTTTGAGCTCCCATTTTTTGATCCCATACAAAAGCCATTTGGCTCAGCATGTTTCTGTGACCTCTGTGATCAGGAATCAGGCAGAGAAGATTGTATCCTGGGGACTTGCTAGCCAGCTAACTTAACCAAAATAATTAGCTCCATGTTCAGTGAGAGACCCTGTCTCAAAAACAAACTAATTGCAAAGTCATAGAGCAACACCTGTTGCTCTTGTCAGACAGACAGACAGACAGACAGACACACACACACACACACACACACACACACACACACACACACACACA